>CAJQZJ010004765.1:261668-284497 GCA_907164525.1 Lophiomys imhausi
CACACACACACACACACACACACACACACACACACACACACACACACGCACACGCACGCACGCACACAGAGACATATGCACGCAGAAAGAGGCAGCTATCAAAGGTGTCTGTTATGCACAGTAGCCTGGTTTTAACAATTGGAAGGTGACTGTGGGCCCTCACAGCTTTTACCCATAATTTTTAGGCCTTCAGTTTGCAGTGAGTGTCCCCAAGGTCTCCTGTATATCTTGACAAGTGGTCAAGCCGGGGGCATCATCATTCAGGAACAGCCCAGTTGCCCTTCTCACCAACACTTTCACAAACAGCACTGACCTTCGCCAAGGACAAAAGAGTCCTCACTACTCCCATCAAATATTATCTCCCCGTGGGACTGCCCATGGCTGGGAGATAGGGACATCCTCACTAAATTGCTTTGATAAACTGATTGTGAGCCTTAGATTGCCTGGATTCTCTGAAAGTTATGTCACAGCTCAGAGCTGAAATCTGTCTTCCTGTCACCCTAACACTCAGGAGCATCAAACTTCCCTCTCTTCAGGGTCACCCTGGAATACCACGGAAACCCTCATGCTCTAGAAGCATTCATAGCTGTTGTGGGAGGGCACGGATCCTTTTGTGAATCTGATGAAAGTGCCGGGTCCCTCCAGCTGAGAGAGAGAGAGAAGAACAAGCCAGAAATGATGTGTACAAAATGTTGGGAATAACCCCAGATCATGGGAGACACCTGAAAACCCTGTCCTGACTTTCTTATTAACACACAGGAGTGAGGAGGTCAAAGTTGAGAGGGTCTTGGAACTCATCAGATCCAGCTGGGCTACTGAAAAATAACAACAATTATGACTATTTTTTTTTTAAATAACAGGTGCCATCAAGATGACTTAGTGGTTAAAAAGAGCCTACTGCTAAGCCTGGGACCTGAGTTCAAACCCTGGAGCCCTCATGTTCAAAGGAGAGAACCAAATGCACATGTGGTCTTCTGACTTTCAGATGTTCAGTGCACGCATGCAAACACACACACTAAGCAAACAAATCAATATTTTAACCAATCACCTGCTAAGTATTTATTACATACCACTAACCCTGATAGACCAGGGTCATAAAACCCAAACTCAACTCTTAGATATTACTTGGCCCCCATTTTACAGAGAAGGCAAGTGAGGGCCCAGAGCTGATGTCACCTGCGTGCACGTCCCGAGACCTGAATCAGGTCAAGTTAGTCGACGTGCAGAGCTGCACTCACAACCACCGTGAACTACAAGTCTGTTACTCACTCTTCTCTTGTCCTTTGGTTCTGAGTATTGGGAGCTCCCCTGGTTTATTTTCATACTGCTTGATAACAAACATTACGACCCACAGCAGCATGGGCAGAAAAGGATTTCTTTCACCTCACAACTTACAGCCTATCCTATGGGGAGCCAGGGCAGGAGCTGAGGCAGAGGCCACAGACCACACTGCTTACTCGCCTGCTCGTCACAGCTTGCTCAGCCGGCCTTCTTGTATACCCGAGGACCATCTACCTAGAGGAGACACCACCCACAGTGCGCTGACCCCACTTCAGGCCAATAATAAATCAAGAACATGCCCACAGGCCAACCTGATGGTGGCATTTTCTCAGTTAAGTCTTCGTCTCTCCAGATGACCTGAGCTTGTGTCAAATTGATATAAAACTAGCCAGCACAGTGCCTACTGAAGCTAGCTTAAGCTGAACAATGAACAGGGTCAAGGTGTTTACAGAATCCACAGGCAAGACATGGTCTGGGTCATAGTTACCACCCCGAGTTGGATATCAAGTTGTTGTAGGAAGCAATCCCCCTAGGAAGGGCGTGTCTGTCTTCCCCCAAGTCATTCTTGAATCCCTAACCACCAGGGCGACTGTACTTGCAGACAGGGCCTTCATGGAAATGCCAAAGGTGAAATGAGGAGGGTGCCTCACACAAAGGCATGAGGACCTGGGTTCATATCCACAGCACCTCAGCCTTAGGAAGCTGTGGAGAAGGGCAGAGCCCGCACTCACTGGACAGCTGGTCTATCATAAACAGTGAGTCTCAGGTTCCCTGAGAGACACTGTCTCAGAGAATAAAGTAGAGAAGTGATGGTGGAAGACATCCTGTATCAACCTCTGGGTTCTCTGTGCATACATGGTTGAGTCAATCTCAAAACATGCACGCACGCACACACACACACACACACACACACACACACACATGCGCGCGCACACGCGCGCACATATATGCACTCACCCCATACTCAGAGACATAGACCTCTACCCCACCACGTGAGACTCCAGCAGGAAGGAATATACTCTCAAGGCAGTAGGGAAGCCCACACCAAGAACCAAACCCTGCAAGACCCTTGGGCTTGGACTCAGCCCCAGAAATGAGAAAAAAAAAATAAATAAATTGTTGTTGTTGAAGGAGTATCTTCTGGTTGTCATGGCAACTGGAAATGCCACCTAAGCTTCCTTCACCACCCCTTCCTCTTTCTCCTCTCAGCACAAAAAGAGAATCAGCAGAAGGGACAGCCAGGACCTGCGTTTCCCAAGCATGGCAGACACCAGTGGGGGTCATCACCCAGATGAGTAAATGCTGAGGCTGCAAAAGCCACAAAGCTCAAATGTGTGCAGAAGGGCCAGGGCCAGGTGGAGGAAGGTGGTGAAGTGGGTGCTGGGAGCTGAAGTTCACAACACGGTCACTGCTCTGCTTCAGCGCCTCATCTTGGGGGCAGCAAGCCACTGATAGCTGATGGTGCCCCCCTTGCTTTAAAAGATACAACAGTAATAATAATAGCAGACTTTCATAATCTGTATTTTCAAGTAGAGCCACAGTTCTTTTTTTGAAGCATTGTGAACTTGTATAGTTCAGAATAAGCCTATGGATGGGTTGTTTCTAGACTAGTGGTAGCTGTTGCTGGGTGGTGTACAAAATTCACTTAAAATCTAGCAGAAAAAGAGACAAGCAAAGAGGACACATGCATATACAAAGAGACAGAGTCACAGAGCCGAGTTCAAATCCTAGGACCACCACTTAATTGCTGTGTCACATAACAAACAGGTCACAGAACCTCTCTGATCAGCTGAAACTAATATTTCAGTTCTGTTGTTTCCAATGTTTTATTGACACAAATGACAATTCTATAGTACTGCATGTGTCATTGTACATGTATACATACTTTATTTTTAATTATCCGTGTGCCAGTGTGTCTCTGTGTATGTGCATGTGAGTGCAGGGGCTCTTGGAGGCCAGAAGATGGTATATGCTCACCTGGATCTGGAGTTACAGGTAGTTGTGAGATGCTTGTTGAAGTAGGTGCTAGAAACCAAACTTGGGTCCTGTGGAAGAGCAGCAAGTACTCAATCTCTGAGCCATCTCTCCAGCCTCCAAGTTTATCTGTAAAATAAATCCCTAATGGGTTAGTACACCTCACATTCTCAAGAGTCCACAGAGAGAGAGTTTGGATTACAACACGTTTCTTGGGCAAATATGTCCACACACAGTCCTGTATAAGAATACTTACACCAGCCCAATTAAATGTAAACAGCCAAAACATCCATCCATTTATGGAGATATGGATAAAAGATGGTACATTCATGTTGGAGGATAGTATTCTGCAACAAAAAATTAAAAAGAATGAACTATGGATACATGCTAAAACATAGATGAACAATGAATACAGTGTGCTAAGAAAAATAAGGCTGACAGCCTGGGGATGTAGCTCAGTTGGTTAGAGAGCTTGCCTCGCACGCATGAAGCTCTAGGTTCAATCCCAGCATCGCATAAAATAGGAATAATAGTACAGGATACACATCTGTAATCCCAACACATAGGAAGTAGAAACAGGAGACTCTGAAGTTCAAGATCATCTTCAAGTCCACAGAAAGCTCTAGGCTAGCCTTGGCTACATCAGATCCTGTCTTAAAAAATATATAGAAAAGGAGTAAGAACACACACACACACACACACACACACACACACACACTCTCTCTCTCTCTCTCTCTCTCTCTCTCCACTTATAATTCCATTTATGAGAGGTTTCCTGACCAGCTGAATCATTAAGGATGGAAAGAATATTAGTGGTTGTCTAGGTCTGGTGTTTGGAGGCAAAATAAGGAATGAATGCCCATGAGTACTGGACTTCTAGGAGGTGAAAATTCTAAAACTGACTTTAATGAATCTACCCAGTATCAAGTACACTGAAAACTGTTGTGGTCATACCCCACAAAATATAAGTATAAATTACATACTATATAAATAAAACCATCAATAATAATCAAAAATATCAAAATAATATAAAAATTAAGTCATCAGTAAATCATCAGTGAGGAGGAAGAAGTAGGACAAGCACAGAATAAGGTCAAAATGGCATTGCTGGGTTGGGAATGTAGGATGTAGCTCAGTTGGTAGAGAGTTTTCCAAACACGCATGCACGAGGCCCTGGGTTCCATCCTCAGCATCACATGGATCAGGCACAGTGGGGCATGCCTGTAACATCAGCACTTCAGAGGTGGAGGCAGGAGGATCAGGAGCTCCAGGTCATCCTCAGCTACAAGATCAGTCCCTGGCCACTCTTAGACTAGAGGTCCTGTCTCAAAACAAAACAAACAAACAATGGCACGAGTCCAGCAGTGTCAGTCAACCAGGCAGAGGCAAAAACGAGAAGCCCCTCCCTCTGTCTTACTCTGGCCAGTTCACAGCAAATCCCCAGAAAGGCATAGCCTTAGGGAGAGAGTCCTCTGCAGCTGTCACAGACCCCGACAGTTGGAGGCCATCTGCTGACCACACTCCCCACGGTTAGGCAATAAGCCCATCCCTGCGGAGGGAACCTAAAAGCCCATTTCCATGTCTACCTTGCTAAGTCAAAAGGCAAATGTGACTAAGTTGGACAGTTATGGCCACAGCGTGCCATCATTACTGACACTGACGGACTCAGTGGTATTTGTGTATCTGGCATGGGAGACTAGAGCATCTGTAGGAGACACGCGGCAGAGACCACATGGAGGAAGACCTAAAATGCCTCTTGACAGCCCTTTCACGTCCTCCTGTACGGACCACAGAGCCCAGCAGGGTAGTGCTCTTTTCCACGGAAAACCGACATGATGTAAACTCCATTTTAGAACACTTGGCCTAGTGACAGCAGGCAAGATGGATTGGAAAGGGGAGACCCAGGAGACAGGGAGAGTAATTAGCAGATTATTGGAGCCAGCCAGGCGTGAGATGGGGATGGTCGGGAGGGTGGTGGTTTCTGTAGGAATGCAAAGAGGGGAGGACAAAGGAGGAAAGAAGGTTGTGGGCACCTGCGGGTGACCGGCACTGTGAGAGTGGAGGAGACTGGAGACATTTTCACTGTCCCATCCCATGGACTGTGTTAGTGGCTTTGTCTCACCAGAACTCAAATGCCTTGTATAAAAGACTGGGGGGTGGGAAATGATTCCACAGCTAAGAACGCCTCCTGCTCCTGCAGAGGAACCAAGTTGAATTCCCAGCATCCAAATGGGGCAGCGCCCACCACCTGTATCTCCAGTGGCAGGTGATCAGGGGCCCTCTTCTGGCCTCCACGGGCTCCTGCACGTACATACGCAGACACACAAACAATAGAAAACCAAATCATTTTTGAAAGGATTTAAAAGGGTAAAAGTGTGCTTTGCCCAAGTCTTCTGAGGGTCCTATCTGTGGTGTCTGGGGCCCGTGTGCAAGGATAGATCACAGTGGCAGAAGTCTGTGGCCTAGGTAGTCCTTTGTTTCATGGTGGACAGGAAGCAGAGAAAGAAAGACAGGAAGTGGCTATGTGCAAAATATCACTAAAGGCCTGTCCTCAGTGAGTCTACGTCCTACAGCAAATTCCTGAGTTTCCTACCGCCTCCCCCAGTATGGCACTGGTAGCTGTGTTCAAGCTTTCAAACACATGAGCCCATGGGGGACCTTTCAGACTCAGTCTAATGGCTGTGACACTGGTCTCTTAGTCACCCTCTCTGTTAATATATATGCCTCTCCCCACTGTCACCACCAGCATCTCTCTCCTAGACAGTATCGATAGTCCTTTTGACTTCCTACGACCCAGTCTCCTTAGAATAGAGAAGAGATTGTGTGTGTGTGTGTGTGTGTGTGTGTGTGTGTGTCTGGGCACATGTGTTTGTGTGTGTCTGTGTGTGTGCATGAATGTGTCTGTGCATATATGTACACGTGTGTGTCTATATGTGCATGCATGTGTGTGTGTGTGTGTGTGTGTGTGTGTGTGTGTGTGTGTGCATGATCCTCAGTCACTATCTACCTTGTTTAACTGAAGTAGTGTCAATAGATTCTCACGGATCTGGAGCTCATAGATTCAGCTGGACTGGCTGACCAGCAAGCCTCAGGTACCCCCTTGTCTCTATCTCCCCAGCACTGAGGTCACAAGTGTACACTGTGATTTAGATGTTTCAGATGTGGTTTAGATGTTTTTAAATTTTATTTTTTAATTATGTGTATGTGTGAGCAACTGTATGTGTTTGTGCACCTGAGTGGAGTGCCCAAGAAGGCCAGAGGAGGGCACCAGATCCCCTGGATCTAGAATCTTCCTTTAATTCCCTGGACTAATAGAAACAGAGTTCACTTACCATAACAGAGTATTTTTATTTATAAACACTTATATTTACTAATATTTAACAAACATCTATAAAATACATAAACATTATAACCTAAAACCTATAATCTAAAATTTATAATCTATCTAAAAATATCTTAATACCTAAAAACACTCTAATACCTATCTAAAAACACTTAACCCTATTTTAACTTTCTTAAAATGATATTAATATTCTTAATGTAGGTCTGGGCAGGATGACTTAGTCTATGGCAGTCCTGGAAGGCAGTCCCTTTCAAAGGTTTGTGTTTGCTGGACCTTACTTTGCCAGTTTGTAAGGCCAGTTTATTTCCACTACCAAATTGTGGCCAGTTTATAAAATCAGTCTGTTCCAATCGCCAATTGAGGGCGGCTTTTTCAATCAGCTAAGACTTGCCTCCATGGTCTCTTTGGCCCGGGAAAATCTCAAAGCCGAAAACCTCTCCAAGCAGCTTCTGAACTCTGCTGGCCTCCCTCACTTTTCCAGACAGGCAGATGCCTTCAAGGAACTCTCAGCAGTTTTTATGCCAGACCTTTGCCTTGGAATATAACAGTCTAAATTCTGTTAATGGCGTACCTTGCTGTGCTCTTCTTCAATGAGACTTAACAGTCAGTGAGGGCAGGAGGAAGAGAGAGACCCCTTGGAATTCTCAGGCTTATATATTGTATTATCTCACAATACTTGGCAGTCTCGAGGGTCCAGAAGATTTCTCGCTATGTGCAACAGTCTCGTTGCTTCTCACGATAACTGATGTCATCTGTGTGACTTATGTGGTTCCCTAGCCATGCCCCTTCAAAAGGGCATATTGTCCAGCCATAACCTGGCTTTGTCCATCCCAGAAGGCAAAGGGATGCCAAGGTTTTCCCCATGCGCCACCAGATATCAACCCAAACTGCCCACCAATTTCACCAAAGAGACCCAACTTCCAACATACTTATATCCATTCAGCAAGGTCCATGGATCTTTGAGTGAGTTGCTTCACTGTCAGCCCATTCTTACCTGATCTGTGAGCTGCTCACAATGTTGTAGGGACACCTGACGCTACTGCACACTTCCTACATGTGAATAACCAGCTTCAACTCAGCACCCCACCTGACCCCAACAGCATGAAAAGTAGCAGTGGCGGCTGCCCATGTTCCATGAGGTATTTATGGTATTTTAATGCCCTAACTCATTCCAGCTATGTTTTGTGTAACTCACCTATGATTACATAGTTTGTGTTTGATTCAAGCCCCGCCTACCCAGGGGCATAGGGACTAAGGATCAAGTGGATGATAAATATGATAAATACAATATCCCTTCCATGGGGCTGAACAACAGTGGGATGTTCTAAGGAGGAAACAGAAAGCAATGGAACCAGCCTCCCTGGTCCCTTTCTTGCGACCACTCCCTGCCTCCAAGTATATGGAATGGGATTCATCATCAACTAATAATTAAACCACTTATTTTATTAACTCACAAATAACATAATTTGCTCAAAGGACCTAACCATTGGCAATAATTCTCTCTATATGTATGTGATCCCATTGTCCCCCTTAAAAATAAGGGCTGGGTGGATCCGTCTGAATGCTTTTAGGTTTCCCTGCAGTGTATGCCTTGTGGTATCTTGTTCTATTCTGCTTCTGCGTGACTTGGTGATGGGAACGTCCTTTGGTGACAGGTTCTTTTATCTCCTCACTGTAGTTGAGGGTTAGAAGTGTAGTTCTTGCCTCTCTGGCTCCTTTGAGTGTGAGTACCTTGAGGACTGACACCCTCTATGGCTAGTTTTCTCATTCTTCAGCCATCATGACAATATTGCCTTCCCATTGCACAATGCATCTAAGCTGTCCTGACTCTTAGGGAGCCCCTACAATGGGGATCTAATGGGGCTTTGAGCTCACTGCCCTGGGGGCCATCAGAAACACTTCTTGGCCTCTGCAAAGTCAAGATCAAGGCTGCACCCATTTGAGATCATGAGGTAGCCCACAGTGACAGGTAGAGACAGCTGTTCACTGATCCCCTTCGAAGATCACTGGCCTCAGTCCATCTGTCCATCTCTAACTCATCAGGAGGGCTTCCCTAATCAGGGTCCAGGGACTTTAAGACCACATCAAGGAGTTCCAGTGTGCTGACTGAATGCTGCTGAACAGTTCGGTAGCTGGTCAGTGGTATGGAATGTAAAACCTGGATTTTACAGCCATGTAACTAATAAGGTTATTAACACAAACTGAGCCTGCCGCCTGCGCTTAGGACACCATAACTCTCTCTTCCCACTGGAAGGATTTACACCGTGGCAAACTCAGAGGCCACTGCCTCTGGCTGTGTTCTGCTTTCAAGACTTAGCAAGGAGAGGCGGAGCCCAATAAAGGGAATGCGGTTTGCAGAACAGAGGGAGAGGTCTAAGCGGGGCCTGCTTCTCAGCTCCCATTCCTGCTGTCAGCTTACATCACCCACTACTGCCACGGGCAGATTGAAATTTTATGATCCTGATCATGTAGCACCTGTTTATACCCCATTTGTAGAGCGGGTGCCTTGTGCCAATCTCTTCACAAATGGGGTAGCCATCAATCTCCTGGCATCCTCTTGGAGATGAGAACACATGACATCTGGCTATGTGTGTGTGCATTCATGTATGTGCATGCAGTACATGTGTGTGCACACGTGTTCCTGTTTGCCTGTGTGTGCGCATGTGCATGAGTGCATGCCTTAATGAGTATATATGCATACACACGTGTGCATGTGTGCTCATATGTGTTCATGCCTGTGTGCACAGTGTGCACGGAAGCCTATATATGCATTGTGTATGTGTGTATGGATGTAGTTGTATGGTGTATGTGCACATGTCCATGTATGATGTGTACATTTGTATGTTCATTCATGTGTGTATGCATGTAAGCATGTGTTCCCACTGGACATTGCTCTAATCCCAAAGCTTGTTTGAACCAGAGAATTTAATCTTGGCACTCCCAAACTCTATCACTTCAGTCATTCTTATTCTCATTGATTTTAAGTTAAACATGTAAGATTTGGATTTCCTCACTCATTACCTCTCCATGGGAAGCTGTGAGCTCCACTAGGTCAGTAAACACCACGAGTCATCAATGGGCGGGTCCGGAAGGCCCATGGTCCATCCACTGAGCTGTGGCTCTGCCCTCCTTCCTCAGAGCTGCTCTCTGTGGTGGGACACACCCCCTCCACCCGGGTGTCCTCTGCCTGAAGCTCCAGGGTCAGGCTTTGCTGACTCCAGCTTCCTTCTCTCATTCCTGTCCCATAACCCCCAAGTTCTATTTAGGGGTCAAGAGCCATGATACCCCAGGGACACTGGAAACTCTGCGTGTGTGTGTGTGTGTGTGTGTGTGTGTGTGTGTGTGTGTGTGTGCACATGTCTGTGTGCTCATCTATGTTGTGGTGGTTTGAATAGGTTTGGCCCCCATAGACGCCTGTGTTTGAATGCTTGGCCCACAGGGAGTGGCACTATTAGGATGTGTGGCCTTGTTGGGACACCTGTGGCCTTGTTGGAAGAAATGTGTCACTGTAGGGGTGGGCTTTGAGGTTTCCAGTGTTCAAGCTCCATCCAGTGCAGAAGAGAGCCTCCTCCTGACTGCCTTCCGATCAAGATGTAGAACTCTTGGCTCCTCCGGCACCATATCTGCCTGCATGCTACCATGCTTCCCACCATGATGATAATGGATTGAACCTCTGAAACTGTAAGCCATACTCAATTAAATGTTATCTTATAAGAGTTGCCTTGGTCATGGTAGCTCTTCACAGCAATAAAACCTCAAGACGTGTGTACATGTGTGTATGTCCATGTGTGTGCGTGTGTGTACATGTGTGTGCACACAAGCATGTGCCTACTATATCTCCACCTCTGTCTCTGGCTCTGTCTCAATATACCACTCACAGGAGTCTCTGTGCCTATGTTCCACAGCACTGCTAACCCACAGGGGCACTGTGGACAGACATCTCAGGAAACCTGCTTTCCTGTGCCTTCTATCTGGACTTTCTCTAAGCACTTTACAAGATGTGTGACTCAGATTTCCATCCCTGTGGTAAAAATAAAATAAAATCTGAGAAAAAAAAATCAACTTGAAAGAAGAGAGATGTGATTGGCTCACGGATCCAGGGTTGTCACTTGGCCTCCCTCGCTGCTTCTGGGCTGCAGCAAGGCAAAGCGTGTGGTAGAGGAGGACCGGTCACCTCCTGGTGTACAGGGAGGAGAGAAGTGAAGGCAGGGCACACTCTGAGTGACCTTCTTCCTCCAACTAGGCTCCATCTCCTAAAGTTCTCTCTCAAGACTCTGATGAGCTTTGAATCCGTCAATAGATTCACTCGCTGATGAGGCCCGAACCCTCAGGGTTCCACTACCTCACGCGTCTAACAAGCGCTGCTGTACTGAGGCCGTGTAACACTTTGGGGGGATGTTTCAGGCTCAAACCAAGGAGAGGCTGAGCTTCATTCACTCCCGCAATGGCTTTACGATCCGGAGTCATCCCAACCACACGACCGGAAGCTTAGTAAGCGCACAGCGGGACGGTAAAGTTACACATCAGCCTGGCAGGGCTGAGTGATGCCCAGATACCTGGCAAAATGCTGTTTCTTGATGTGTCTATGAGAGTGTTTCCAAAAGATATTAGAATTTCTCTGTTTTTAAATTTAGTTTTCACTGAGAACATGACAAATTGCATGCACTACATGTGACATTTCCACGAATGTCCAAACTGGGATAAACATACTGACCATTTAAAGTATAATTGCTTTGTGTTAAAAATGCTCAAATTCCATTCTTCAAGAGTTTAGAAAGCTATGGAGTTTATTATAATTATCTGTAGCCAGCAGAATTTCTTTATCTAACTCTAACTTAGCATCTGCTGGTGAGCTTTTACCCGCCCTTCTGGCATTTGTCTTTCAGTATTTCGCTTAACACATTGTTATGCATTACAAGCGGCTAACCTTTATCATGGCTGACTAGTATTCCATGGTATATACCTACCATAGTCTCATTCATCAGTTGACGGACACTTGAGATTATTTCCTCCTGAAATTGGCATTGGAATCAGTAAGCTGAGCATAGAATGTCCACCCTCGCCTACATGGGTGGGCATCATCCAACCCATTGTGGCCCAAATAGAATGAAAAGGCAGAGAGAGGACAGTTTTGTTAGCTCAAACTGGTCTGAGGTGACCATCTTTCCCTGACTTTGCAATCAGAATTCTACTTTCTCACATCTTTGGACTTACATGGAATTCACTCACCACCTTTCCTGGTACCTTCAGCTTGCTGGCAGCATACCATGACTATCTCAGCTTCCATAATGGCAGGACCAAATCCCTTATCTACCTACATCCACATCCTGTCAGTTGTACCCATGCTAAAGCACACGGCCATTATGAGGGGGATCTGGTTTTTAATTCAGACAGATGGGCGTTAGCAGAATAGTGTCACATCCAAACTAAACAACCAGACAGTGTCTAGGGTGGCAGATGAACACATCCCCAAATTCAACTGCAGAAATATGACCCTATAGTCCCCTCTTCACCACCACCACCACCACCACCACCCTTTTAAATTAACTTACAAAGCATCAGGACTCAGTAAGGCTCTTTTCAAACAAAATTTCTGTTGTGTTTCTCTTTCCCTCCCACCTCAGAAGCTTCCTTCCCACTTCCCACCTGACCTTTGGCCTCACGACTTTCTCACCACGTCTTGCTCTTCTCTCATGACCTCTCATCTACCTGTCTGTACCCCCTTATTCACAAACACACAAACATTCAGTAAGGATCCGCACATGAGAGCAGACATGCTGTTCTTCTCTTTCTGTGGATGAGTTGTCGTTCTTCCTCATTTCTCTGCAAATCTCATAATTAACGTGGGAACTGAGGCTCTACAAATGCAATGTCCTTTCCAGAGAAGGAAGACGTACTTAGCTCAGAAAGCAGGATTTGCAGTAGGTGTGTCTGAGCTTGTGAGGAAGCTGCCCACCCAGCCTATGCCTTGAAGGCCCTAGAAGTCTATGTGCCACAGCCTGCCCACCCAATCTCCTGCCCCAGATTCCCAGCTACCTCTGTGGTACAGCCTGTGCTGCCTCAGGCATCCCCAGAGTTGTACTTTCAGGCACATTGGTGACACGGGCATCAGTATCACCAAAGCAGCTGCTAAGGGTGGGGTCTAGGATGTCTTGCTAACGTCAAAACCCACACTCAGGTCCTTCTACAGAATGGTGTCACATTCACCTGTAACCTGCCCAGAACACCCAATCTAGCTTACTCTATACCTTACTCAGAAGTCGGAGGCCCACAGGGTAGTATGGGCACTTACAGAGCTGCATGCCAGAGGAGGTCAAGAGCGAGTTCAGCGGGTAAGGGCTCAGTGTCTGCCCTGGAGCTGAGAGAGAGATCTCAAGAGGAGACAGGACAGGAACATAAAATCCAGTTCATAGAGCACTTGCCTAGCATTGACTTTGGCATGGGTTTGATTCCCAAGACGCCATAAGCCAGATGTGGTGGTACACACCTGCAATCCCAGCACTTGGGAGGTGGAGACAGAAGAATCGGAAGTTTAAGATAATCCTCAAGTACCTACGGAGTTTGAAGCCAGCCTGGGGTACATGAGATTCTATCTTGAAAAAATTTTAAAAATACATTATAATATAAATATAATGAAAATCACTGCTGTTCTGTTTGGGGAGTAATAAGAAAAAGTATCTATGCGGTCAACATAGGTGATTTTCCCCCCAATATCTTCCTTTAATCTGGTCTTAGTTGTGTCCACCAAAATGGAACCAGCATGCACAGAAACCTGTGTGCAGTGTCCCCAGCACAGGCTGCTGGATGGAGATGAATTGTGGGGGCTTTGAACCCAGTTTTTTATTTACCTGGTTAAGTTCCTTCCTGGGGACATACGCAGACCTGCCATCCTATGGGGCCGCTGCCCACGTTCACGCCTCCACCCCGCGTTCTCATTTCTTTAATGTATCTTTTAATTTGAGAGATGAGAAATGGCATCTCCGGGGTGGTTGGATTTGCAATTTTTACCACAAGAGAGGTTAAATCAATCATGTGTGGAGTGACTGCTCCGAGCTTAACAGAGAGAAGGTGAGTCTGGTGACTTGTGAAGCTATTTATCAACACTAGGACCACGCAGCCACAGAAGGCAGAAGCCCAAAGGGGCAGCTCGGGCTACAGCATAGCAGAGCAGTGCTGGCAGCCAAGAGCTCAGTGCCTGTCTTCATGCTGGAAGAGAGGTGTCAGGAGGAGGAAGGTGGGAGCCCTGACAAAGGCGCACTTCCCTGTGCATCTCTCTCCTCCTGCTCTACTTTCTTCCCCTTTCCAATTCCCAATGTTCGGTCCTCTTGCCCCCTGACCTTTGTAAGGTTTCCTCTGCCCTCTTCCACCCCCTACCTCCTCCCCACCCCGCAGTCTCCTCCTAATTTTTCAGGTCGCCTCTTAAGTGTCTCCTTCCTCCAGAGGAGCCTCTCAGACACACTCATGTTGCCCTGTGACATCTGCTTCGGAGGTAATTAATTAATTGTGTGCAATTATCCACGTCCCCAGTCTGTAGGCTCTGGATAGATCCTGCCTTTGAGAGCACAGACTCACCTCTGGGTTCCCCCTACTGCCTCTTGTGCTGTCTGGGTGGTTGACTCTGTGTGGCTCGCTCACTAACCTTCATCGGGCTCGGGATGCCGGGTCTGCAAACTGCATTTCTCCTTTGCCTGCTGGGTTTCTTCATGGGTTCTATCAACAGCTGGAAGAGGGAGACACCCAGACCTCAAAGGACAACTCACAAATGGAAAAGACCAAGGCTAGAGGAGGGAGAAGGGCCTCCTATGAGGCCCCACCTCCCAGCAGTACCTTCCAACCTACATTCCCCATCACACCCTCTTCCACCAAGAGGTTCAGGCTTCCAGGGCCTTTATACTCCTTGTTGCCTGTCTACAAGGACAGCTCAAATTGGATCTAAGGACCTTCTTGGATCTAAGCCCTAATGCCACAGGCCCCTCTTCCCAGCTTCTCTCTGCTGCTCTTCCACATGTCCCCAAGGCAGTGGGAGATAGTGGTTACCTGCCTTCTTTAGTCATTAGACCTCCAACAGTTCATGCTCAGTCATGGTGTTTCCTTCATCCATAACCTGCCTCTTTCTAATTACCTTCATCAAATCCTTCCTGTTAAAATGCCTGCTTTAGTCTCTGCCCTTCCTTGCTGAACCCCCACGTCTCAGGAGACACTCAATGGAATTCCATTCAAGCCACAGAATGCCCCATGGTCAGAGCTGATGCAAACAGCCCCTCCAAACGTGACGGTTGAGAATCTCCTGTGTGCCAGGCGCCATGTTGGATCCTCAAGGTCCAGAGAGGAAACCAACAGAATGAGCCAGAAACACTCAGGTCTTCACTCGGAGGACAGAAACCCCATCTCTCTCCCCATCACTACCCCCAAAGCAGAAGCTAAAGGTCCCTCCTGCCCTCTGCACCCAGGGATGTAACTGCTTTGGGGCCATCTCTGCCCTGTGCGTAGCCCTTCACCCATGATTCATAAGCCCAATGAACATATTCATTTGCCAAGCTGGACTCTGGCAACTGTTTTTTTGATCTGCTCTTGGTGGCCTATCGAGAGGGAAAGCGGGAATTTGTGTTTACCCCGGAAAAAGTTCACAGAAGGTATCACCCCCTTTCCCAGTTTCTTCATCAATCAAATGGTGTCACAACAAATTGACAGGCCTCCTTTGTGGGGTACTGCCTCTCACCCGACTGCTACAGGATCACCCATGAGGAAGACACCCCACGGTTGGGGGATAAAGAACTTCCTAATTAGTTTTGGCATTCTCAGCCTCAGCAGAGAATTACATTTAATAAATGTAAAGGGTTGCATACTTCTGTGCGGGATCTTCAAATTATCCTAGACAGCCAGCAGAATTTGAGCCAACATAGGGCGTGACAGGGCAGGCTGGTAAGGGTGGGTGCAGGGAGAAGGCAGCCAGAAACCTAATTAGCCAGGGCTGTTCACACCAAGCAGCTCTGTTCCCAGCTGCCTCCTGATGCATGACATGTTGAAAAAGAAATCATTAGGAAGCCCTTGCATACAGCTCCTTGTTAGAAACGCATCCTCGACAGCCCTAATTGGAAGAGGAGAAGTGGGGAGGAGGCAGAGCAGGGAAGGAAAAGGAAGAAGTGGGTGGGTGGCAGTGGACTGTGGGTAACACATACACAAAATAGGATATGCCTTTTCTTTTTCCATTGAGGTGTGTGGGGGGGGGTGCATGCATATCTGCATGGCTGTGTATGCGTGTGGAACCCTGAGGTTGAGGGGTGTGTGTGTGCATGGGGTGGGGGTACATGCATATCTGCATGCCTGTGGGTGGGTGTGGAGCCCTGAGGTTAATGTTGGGAATCACCTTCAAATGATTTTCCACCTTATTTATCAAGGCAAGGTCTCTCAATCAAACCCAGAGCTCACAGATATTGCTAGTCTTCCTAGCCAGCTTGTTCTGAGAACTTTTATCTCCAACTTCTAAGACACCCGTCTGGCACTTTCGTAGGTGCCAGGAATCAATTTCAGTCCTCAGGCTTGTACAGCAAATGCTTTAACCACTGAGCCATCTCCCCAGCCTCTCAAACTGGGATGTTTTTAAAAGATTTTTTTTTTAATTTATGTGTCTGTATGTGTGTATGCCATCCGGCGTGCAGGTTCACTCAGCTGCCATAAGAGGGCGCTGGATTCCCCTGTGACTAGAGTTATAGGTGGTTGTGAGCTGCCGTGTGGGTGCTGGGGACCAAACTCAAGTACTCTGTAAGAACAGTCAGTGTGCTTAACCTCTCAGCCATCTCTCCAACCCTCAAATAGGACATTTTTGAAGAAGCTAAGGCTGACTCTACCTGTTTCCAAGACTACCTGGAATCCCCTGATGTAAGGAAACTGGTTATGAAATATGGGCAAAGTTTTCATATTATGATTAAGATTTATAAAATTGCCCCAAAACACCAAAGTCAGACTGTTTTCTCCCTTCCTCCTTTCTTCATCTTCCTTCATTCCTTTAGGGGAAAAAACATCAATGACAATACATTCAAGTTGTCTCTCTCATATTATCTCTTCCTGTATATTCCAGGTTCTTATATTAAGCCAAAGAAGAAACGTGGAGGGTTCCAGGTTACAATCCAACCAATTCCACATTCCCAGTCCAGTCATGAAAGGTGTTCTTTCACATGGAATAGTCACATCCCACCCTCCACCACACACAGGAAGAACCATTGTGAATTTTTATATCACCACTGTATAGCAATGTCAGCGGACTTTAGAGACAGACAGACCCGATTCCTGTTTCCTCCCTGAGATTTTGGGCACTCTAAGACCAGCAGCAAGGCGCTGAAAAACCCTGGGCTCTGGTTCCCACTTTGAGACGACAGACAGGCGCCATCAGCATGTTGGCCTCTGGGCTCTGGCTGCTGCTGGGAAACAGGATCCCTCATAACTACATTACTAGTGAGACAGGACTGTCATGGAATCCAGGGAGATAAAGGGGGTGTCCTGGTTACTTTCTGTCAACTTGACACAGCTAAGATCATCCGGGAAGAAAGATCTTCAATTGAGAAAACACCTTCAGTTGGCTCAAAAGCAAGCCTGTGGTACATTTTCTTGATAGATGATTGATGGGAGAAGGCCCAGCCCACTGTGGGCAGTGTCACATCTGGACAGGTGGTCCTGAGCCGTAAAAGAAAGGATGCTGAGAAGGCCATGGGGAGCAAGCCAGAAAACAGCACCCCTCCATGCCTTCTGCATCGGCTCCTGCCTCCAGGTTCCTGCCTTAGTTTCCCTCAATGGGCTGTGAGTCAGGATGTGTACCCTTTCCTCCTCAAGTTGTTTTGGGTTGTGATCTTTATCACAGCATTAGAAAGCATACTAGGATGGTGATGTTTGAATAGGTTTGGCCCCCCATGGACTCATGTGTTTGAATGTTTGAATAGAATGGCACTATTAGGTGTGGTCTTGTTGGAGGAAGTATGTCACTGTACAGGTGGGCTTAGAGGTCTCTCCTAGTGCTCGAGCTTCACTCAGTGTGGAAGAGAGCCTGTTCCTTGCTGCCTGCGGATGCCAGTCTCCTCCTGGCTGCCCTCTGATAAAGATACAGAAATCTCAGCTCCTTCTTCAACATCAAGTCTTCCTGCACGATGCCATGCTTCCCACCATGGGGAGACTGGACTGAACCTCTGAAACTGTAAGCCAGCCCAAACAATATGTTTACCTTTATAAGAGTTGCCTTGGTCATGGTGTATCTTCACAGCAATGAAACCCTAACTAAAACAGGAGTGATGACAGGGTCTTTCAGTAAGTGCATAGAAGCTTTGGCATGGACGTTTTACACTGAAGATATGTACCTGGCTTTTTGATTTGTCTCTCAAAGGATTCTACAGGAGAGAACCCTCTAGAGCTGGTGAGTGGGTGGTGAGCCCTCTGGGTTGCATGCATAGCCAACAGCTGCTCAATCATGCCTGCAATAGAATCCTAATTTATTCACTCTCTTAAGAGCTCAACATTGTGTTTATGTGCATGTTTGTGTGTGCATGTATGTGGAGGCCAACTGTGGATGGCAGCTCTCAGGTACCATCTACCTTAGAGTTTTTGTGGGCAGGGGCACCTTGTTTTTTGATACAGGATTCTTCACTGGCCTGGAGCTCACCAAGGAGGCGAGGCTGGCTGGCCAGCAAGCTCCTGGGATCTGCTTATCTCTGCCCCGCCCCCATTGCTGAGATTATAAGGGCAAGCCACCACACCCAGCTCTTATGCTTCCGCTCTGTAGCTCAAACACGGCTTCTTCAGCTTACACTCTACCGAATGAGCCATCTCCATAGTTCAACAGCCCAATATTTGAAGCTACTCACCTCCAAGGGAAGAAAGCAGCCATAAATAATGCCTTTGCCCTTGTGAGTGAGTGAAGCAAGGTTGCCTGACATGGTTCTAACCATGATGGGGAACCCGATGGAGGCTCCTGGAAATGGGTATCTTCATCTTCCAGAGTTTATACTGTCAAGATTGGTGCCTGGCACTTCTTCGGGCATCTTGGAAAGAGAATGAGAAGGAATAGGGCCAGAAAGCCAGCCCCTGAGATGCTGGGAGATCCAGACTCTCTGCCCTGCAGTTCATTCTGGAGCTGCTTCATCTAAATGCATCTTGAAGCAGAGGAGAACCATCCCCTGACACATGCTGGCTCTGTTAGAATTGTTTCTGTTTTCATCTGTGCACCAGCACACTGTCCCATGTTGGATCTGGCATGAACAAAAACCTCCCACTTTGGAGGACAAATGGTGTGGTCTCCTTGACTAGCAGTAAATGTCCTTATTATTAGTTAAACTCACTCTCTGCATCAAAAATATTCTAACTAATCCAAGTCTAGAGAGAGGCATGAAGGACATATATGTACACATCTACACAAGTGTACAAGAGAGACTAAAGTTCAGAGTGAATGCTTTGTGGAATTTAGAATTCCTTGTGCCTTCTCCTCTTTGCTCCTTAGTAAACACCATGACTGTGGAAGCACAAAGTACATAAGAAACGAATGCCAAAGTTAGAATCTAAGAATTTATCTTTTTTTTAGATGCCTTGTGAATCTTTAAGCAATCCCTTCCTTCTTGTTCTTGTTGTTGCTGTTTCTTTTTGTTGTTGGGGTTTTTTGCTTGTTTGTTTTTGTTTTTCGAGACAGGGTTTCTCTGTGTAACAGTCCCGGCTGTCCTGGACTCACTCTGTAGACCAGGCTGACCTTGAACTCGCAGAGATCCACCTGCCTGTGCCTCCCAAGTGGTGGGATTAAAGGCGTGCGCCACCACGCCTAGCTGTTGTTGTTTTTAAAACAGTTCAAGGTTTATTTTTTGATAGGGCATACATGTGCACATGCACACATGCACACACACTTACATGTGCACATGCACACATGCACACACAATTACACATGCACATGAACACACACACATACACAAACATGTACACATACAGAAATCCACTCATGAAGCCACAACCTCTGGAAACAAATGCAGTTTGAAATGTGCAACTTCCATCGGTGCTGAGGCCAATCATTTCTGGCTTTAACCATATGTTATACTGTTGTCATCGATGATCTAGACCATACTGACAGTGAAGAGGTGAGGAAATGCAGGGTGACAACGGAGAGGTGTGCTTCACTATCAAGGTGTGTGAGAGAGAGTGTGTAGGTGAGTGTATGTGTGAGTGTGTATTTGAGTGTAAGTGAGTGAGTGTATTTGTGAGTGTGTGTGACTGTATGAGTGTATATGTGTGTGAGTATGTATATGAATGTGTGAGTGAGTGTGCATGTGAGTGTGTGTGTATGTATATGCATGTGAGTATGCTTCACTATCAAGGTGTGTAAGTGTGTGTGAGTGTGTGTGTGTATGTGGATATATGTGTAAGTGTATGTGTATATATGTTCATGTGTATGTGTGTGTTGTGTATATGTGTGTGAGTGTGCATGTGAGTGTGTGTGTGTGAGTGTGTAAGTGAGTGTGGGGGGTCTAGAATGCAGTGCCCATGGAGGCCAGAAGGATGCATATAATCTCTGGAGCTGGAGTTGCAGATAGTTATGTGCTGCCCAACTCAAGTGCACGCTGAGAAGTGAACTCAAGTTCTCAGCAAAAGCAGCTCTTAAGGCCTGGGCCATCACTCCTAACATTTTGAATTTTAATGGCCCTACTGTGTGCACCTTCTGTGCTTCAGGGAATCATTGAGACAATAAGGAAAAAAGAATAGTCCCTGAAAGGTCCAAGTGAAGTGGATTTCCAGAGGCATGGGGACCTGATTAAGTTCTTAGAGGCGAGGTGGCATTTGTGCTGGTGGTAATGGGTGGCGGGGTGCTGGTGTGAGTGGTGGTGGCTGAATGTGGTTGACCCTGACATCAGCCCAGTCCTGAGCCCTCCAAATGGCAAGGCTAAATTCACATGTAGGGAGAGCGGCTCTAGCAATTGCCAGGGTTTAAGATCATATAACCATCTGCTCCCTCCAGCAGAGAAATGACTGTCATCAGAGAAAGCCAGAAGCAAGAGAGGAAAAGTGACACAACAGAGGGCAAACAAATGTGGTGATAGCAGGCAAGGGTGCCACAGGAGGAGCTGAGGCTCTCGGAGCACCTGCCTGAGCGGACTCTGAGCCTGTGAAACAGCCATCACCAGGTCCCCGAGGAACTGCTTTTCCTCTCTTGCTGTTCTTCTCTCTAGAATAGTGGTTCTCAACCTGAGGGTTGTGACCCCTTTGAGCGAAATGACCCTTTCACAGGGGTCTCCTGAGACCATCAGAAAACACAGATATTTACAACATGATTCATAACAGTACCAAAATTACTGTTATGAAGTAGCAATGAAATTAATTGGGGGTCGCCACATGAGGAACGGCATTAAAGGGTCACAGCATTAGGAAAGTTGACATCTACTGCTCTAGAACGTTCTTACCATATAAACATTTCTCCCTCTTCCTATGTGGGGCACACAGAAAAGAATATGGCCTTTTACACTTGGAACATCAGAATGGGTCAAGGGTACCATGAACAGCCCATTCTGGGTTCTGCCTACTAGCTGCCCTTGGGGGCTTCTTCCTCCCTGGACATGCTGAATGAAAGGCATGCCACAGTTTCCCCAAAAGTGCATCTCTGGCAGTTGTCTGTGTGCTCAGAGGTGGCTGTGAGAAAAGCAAGGACTAGGTCTGTCTTGATGACCAATGCTTCTGAAGCACTGGGGAAATGTCTGTGAAGGGGTTAGAGTGCCACAGTCTCTCACTAGGTGGACATGTGGATAGATAGATGGTCCTGGAGGCATTGTAGTTTTCAAAGTTTCTAGGTTTAGATACCTGTGAGAAGAAACAGACTGGCCCTAGAATGGAGAGTCACCATGCAATATCAAAGAAGACTTTGTTTTGCCCAGAGAGTCTCCAAGCTATTCAACTACGATTCCTCCACCATTTTGAAATGCCTTCCCTCTATGTCCAGGGAACATGCTTTGGATAGGTGCTATGTGGCACATGCTGCTAAAACAGAAGTAAGCAAGAAGTCAGGAGCCAGACAAGCCAGAGCCCACATCCCATGTGGACCTCATCCCATCCTCAATAAGCTACTCAGGCCAAATGATTCTCTGAGTGAGAAGTGGCATAACAAGATGGCTCATTTTAACTGTCAACTTGGCACAGTCTAGAATCACCAAGGAAGGTCTCAAGAAGGGACTGTCTAGATCAGGTTAGCCCATAGGCATGCCTATGGAGGAAATGATCTTGATTAAGTTACTAGAGGTGGAAAGACCTGCCCACTGTGGGCAGCACCACTCTCTAGGCTTAAGGTCCTGGACTATTAAAGAGGAAAACATGCTGAACACTTGCATGTGTGTATTCATTCTCTCTCTGCTCTTGACTGTGGATGCAAATGGCTGCTTCAAGTTCTTGCCTCCCTGAATTACTGAAATTACGGACTCTAACTAGAATTGTGAACCAATTGAACCCTTTTCTCCTGAGTTGCTTTTATCAAGTTTTGTTTTGTCACAACAACAAAAAGGAAAGCAGGACACCCTCCTTCATGGAATGCACAGAAGCCATTACAGGAATAGAATGAAATGATACACACAGAAAGCAGAGTGCTTGCTGGTTGCTGCCTCTAAAAGCCAAAAGCATTAATAATTATTTTCAAAGCTAGACATATGAGAAGTGGGCATTGCCCTAACACAGCTCCATCTCACTGCAGGATTTACTAAAAACACACCAGGTCTGACCTGTGGGAGCTTCTTCGGCCCTTAGGGTCAATTTCCATGTACAGGAAAAATTCATACCAACATTAGCTGAAAGGCCAATTGAGTGCTACAGTGAACACACCAGACACTCATGGTGTGGACCCTCTACTCAAAGATGGGAACATTAAGTTCCCAACTTCCAGACCGTCATTGAGTGCTACAGTGAACACACCAGACACTCATGGTGTGGACCCTCTACTCAAAGATGGGAACATTAAGTTCCCAACTTCCAGACCGTCTTGCAGACAGAAGGACTATAGCCTATATGAACATCAATCAAAAAGCTGCAAAGGCTCCCAGGAAAGTCTTTGTGATTTTTTTTTATTTGTTTGTTTTTGTTTTATGTGAAACAGCCAAGCTTTGTACACTGTGATGATAATTGTATTAAATAACTATAACATATTCCACTTTGAAATTTGATGAGTAAATTCTAAGTGTTCTTTTCACACACACACACACACACACACACACACACACACACACACACACAC
>CAJQZJ010004765.1:291125-321468 GCA_907164525.1 Lophiomys imhausi
CTTTTGTGAGTTGCGTCATTCCTTGCTGGACAAGGGGGGACGCGACAGATATGGTGTCAGACTCACCTCTGTCATGGCTACCTATGTGACCTTGGATGAGTCATTCCATTTCTCAGAGCCTTGAATCAACCTTTCTCTGAAACTATGAAGCTCATGAGCAAACGGTCATGTTTAGAATTTTGACCCAATATGTGGTTTGTGCTAAATATATGTGAGGAGTAATTTTGAAATAAACAATGAATCTCAGTAGAAACTGGATTTACCTCATGGAAATGGGTTCATATCTGTGAAGAATGAGCCTCTGAGGGGTTGGAGAGATGGCTCGGTGGTTAAGAGCTGTTCTTCCAAAGAACCCAGGTTCAAATCCCAGCACCCAGGTGGCAGTTCATAACTGTCTGTAATTGGATAAAGCCCAGCAGTGGTGGCCCACACCTTTAGGCCCAGTACTCAAGAGGCAGAGCCAGGGGACCTCTGTGAGTTCAAGGCCACCCAGGGCTACAGAGAGAAACCCTGTCTCGAAAAATAAAATAAAGAAATCAGATAAAATCCAGGGCCTGCAAGATAGCTCAACTATTAAAGGTGCTTGCCACCAAGTCTGACAACCTGAGTTCTGTCACCCTATCCCAGAATCCATCTGGAGGAAGGAGAGAACGGATTCTCGAAAACTGTCCTCTGATTCCCCATGTGTGCCATGGCATGTGTGCAACCCCCACCCTTATACAAAATAAAGAAATGTTTAGAAATTTGATAGTTGTTCACAAATAAGATGGAACATGCCCAGTAATTGCTACCTGGGTAGTCCTGGCTGCAGGCTAGGGACTTTTATGCAATGAGGCTCTATCTAAGGAGGTGACTGGCTTAGCATGAATCATCTGACCTAAACGCAGCCAATCCAGAGACTACAAACATACAAATAAGCTGTGCCCTCAGTTTCTCTCTCTCAGGAATGCAATGAAGATGACACATGAAGCTATTTCTTCTACAGGAAGGGAAAGCCTCAGAGTGGATCTGGAGCAGCCTTAAGAGCCTTCGGCAAGTTGGAAGTGCAGAAACCAAGAGATGAGGCTGGAGGGAGGAGAAGGAGAGGAGCATAGAGCAAACAGAGACAAAAGGAGAGAGGAGAAGACATCCACTGGAAGCCTTTGAGATTCTGAGGCTTCCTATTCCACAATGTAGAGTAAGTCCCTTTGATTGGCATCTGCTTGTGTCCTTTACAAGTTGCCTCATTCCCTTATCTCACTGAAATACATAGCTGTCATTCACCTATTACATACATAAGGAACCTGAAGCTCGGAGAAGTCAACTAACTTGTCTGGGATGGCACAGCAGCCATGGAAAGGCTGAACAGAGTCTGGAACGTGAAAGGTTCCTACGCCCACCCTCATCCCTTCTGGTGTCCCAGTCAGTGGCTGTGATGAAGTTTGGTTTAGCAACAATCCTGCCCTTGACAGGTGACTTTGCTCTGGGTTTCTGTTGCCCTGGTAAAACTCTCTGATACCATCTCTTTCTGGAGCTGAGTTAATTGCCAAGGCTGTGGGGAAATTGCACCACCCCCTCAGTTCACCCAGCAGGACCCCAATCCTTAACATGGCAACTTCCTGACAAAGAGAGTTAGATGGGCTCTGACTGAACTTTCCTAGCAGGGGACTGGAGAGGAAAAAACCCAAAGACTGAGTGGAGAAGCACAGCAGAGGGGGTGGGGTTTCTTGCCATTGATTTCTTCACCAATGAGAAGTCTTTTAAAAAATCACTTTTTAACTCCAGCCCACAGATGCCTGAGCTGTTACGCTGAGGGAGGAGGAAAAAAAAACCAAAGTCTGAATCAGATCAAACTGTGATCTTTCATTCATCTGAAAGCAGCCATCTTGGTAAACAGGAAATTAGAACTTCAAACCAAAGAAATGGGAGGGGGAGAGGTAGAGGTGACCTATTCAAAACTGTGAGGATGAAGAGTCTGACTTCAGCATCCCACAGAGTCCCTTCTTTCCCTGGTCCCCTGTCCCAGACAGAATCTTCCACCATTGAAGTGAGAAAGAGAATTTGGGACTGACCTGTTCTGGCTTTCTTCCACTTCCGGATGTCCTCCCTTTGACTTGACCCACTCAGTCTTCCTGATATCTTCCCCAGAACTGCTTCCTGAATTGGATGCTGATCCCCCACAAGTGACTAATGGGTCAACACACTCCTTTTATTACAGAGGGCAGAGGATAGCTTGCAGGAGTCGGATATCTCCTTCCACCGTGTCCTTCCCAGGAATCAAACTCAGGCCATCAGGCTGGCTACAAAAACCTTTATTCGTTGAACCACCTCTCTGGGTCCTGCAACAAACCCTCGCTTGAATAATAATGTCTAAACTGTAAATACTCCTGCCTCACCAGACTAGGAACAGCTGAGACTTAAAAAAGAGTTGGCAAAGAGTCCAAAGTCTTCAAGACTCCAGGATGGAGGTGTGATGGGCATTGTGCTGATGGGGGTGGGATGCAAGTGGGTGCTGTCTGGCATTGGCGAGACCCCTTTCCAAAATGAAGGGGTTGGCATCTCAGTGGCTTCAGTACTTTTAGAACAGAGTGCTCTGCAGTCAGCCCCTTGTTGCCTCAGCTGCAGAGAGCTCCCCAGTCCACAACCAGACCCAGTGTGTACCTGCTTCCCTCAGAAGCCTATAACCAATTACTGGACACAGGGTTTCAGCTTCAGGGATGGGTTTGAAAAGTCACCCTGCCATCAAAATCCTATTTTCAGAACTGTTCAGACTTCTGGATGGCTTTCCTGTTGATAGTACAGTGTGGGTGTGCATGCTCATGTGCGTGCATGTGTGCGCGTGTGTGCGTGTGCGTGTGTGTGTGCGTGTGTGTGTGTGTGTGTGCACGCACATGTGTCAGAGATGGGTGTCAGGTGTCCTTCTCGGTCACTCTCCACCTTCTTGGAAACAGGGTCACTAAATTAGAAGCTCAGATAGTCTTTGGTAGACTGTCTGTCTAGCCAGCATGTCCCAAGGATCTTCCTGTCTCCAGTATGCCAACATGGCGGCTATATGCATACACCACTCCACTCACCCTTTCACGTAGGTGCCAGGGACTCAAACCCAGGTCCTTATACTCATATGCAAGCACTGCATTCATTCACTGAGCCTCCTCCCCAGCCCCTCTCACTGTGCAGGCATCCCTCCCTGTGGGTGCTGCTTACTCACTGGCTCCCATAGCTGCAGTTTCTGGAACATCCGCCTGGTACAGATTCTGCCGGGCCCATCCCACCCTGCGGCCTGCAGCCCTGAGAAATCTATCCACAGCAGCACAGTTGAGGACCCTTCCTAGCAGGGCCACTCCTCTCTAATCCTCTTCAATTTTTACATACCCCCATCCATGCTCGCTATGTGTGACATGGTACTGCTCCTGCCCCTCCAAACCTCCATTCCTCCACTGTGACTGGAATACTGATTTGCCATCAATACCTGAGACTCTCTCCTTCCTTTCAAGACATTTCCCAGTATATTTTGCAACTGGAAACGGCCTTGCGGGTGCCAGATGACCGCAGTGCAGCCAACGATATGAAAGTAGTAGAAACTATGCCATTCCTCACTAACATACTCTGCTCCCCCAATTCAGGTTTTCTCTGTGATTATTATTATTATCATTATTATTATTATTATTATCATTATTATTATGCTACATTTTTCAAAACTACCACTCAGACTTTAAAGGAAATTGGCAGTGTTGGTCACTCACTACCCCAGCAATGCCCATTCCTCTATTGTTCTTACCAATAGATCCAGTTTATTTAACATAGTAGTTCGTTTATTTACTTTACATCCCAATTGAAGCTTCCCCTCCCTCCTCTTCTTCCTCCCTCTTCCCTTCCCACCCATCCTCCTGTCCTCCCTTTTGCCTCAGAAAATAGGAGGCCTCCCATGGATATCAACTCGCCTTGACATATCAAGTTGGAGCAGGACTGGGTGCATCTTCTCCTATTGTGACTAGACAAGGCAGCCCAGTTAGGAGAAAGGGATCCAGAGGCAGACAGAAGAGTCAGAGACAGCCCCTTGTCCCTGCTGTTAGGAGTCCCACATGAAGACTGAGCTTCACAGCTGTTACATATGTGCAGCTCTGGCTTAGTTCTGTCCCATGCACGCTCTCTGGTTGGTGGCAGAATCAGTTTTTAATCTAAATACTGAGTGCCCCAAATGGGCTGTAATTGACCTCAGTTGATCATGGTAGCGTCACTTTCTTTTCCCAACCTCAATTGCAGCTGGCGGTGGTCATGTGACCCAGCAGTAGCCAATGAACATAAGCAAAGGTCTCCTGATGGGGAACTCCTAGGGAGAGAGGAACACAGCAGCTAGTGCCCAAGTCTCTTCCCTCTCTCCTGCTCCTCCCCATCTGTCTTGACTGCCTGTGAGGTGACAGAGATCAAAGCAACTATTGCACGGCTATGGCGTGGCAGGCATCTTGACCCTGACATTTGAAAGCCATTCCCTAAACCAGCTCCAACAAACAGTATCTATCCTGGCTCCGTGCTGTAAACTCCACAGGTGAGTTCAATTTGCAGCGCCTCGTATTCCTAACTTCATGCATTCCTCCACAGAATACAGGGGTGGATGCACAGAACAAGCCCTGAGGCTATGAAGGGTTCTACTCATATATCCAAGCCATGAGGCCGACAGGAAGGAGAAGATAACAATATAGCCATCCTCACACTCTGTCATTACACCAGCTGCTGCCATCTAACTCAGCACTGAGGATGAATTTCCCCATTGTGGATCGAGGGGCTATATTGATCAACAATAGGGTTCAATTCACTTAATAACAGAGAATTTGTGGACCTTGCCCTCAAATGGCAGCCTTCTTCAATTTGAACCACCACTCCCCTCAGCCCACAGCCTTTTCCTTTCCTGTCATTTCTTCTTTTCCACATAGCAATTCTGTCCCGAAAGTGTCCTGCACCTTTTGAACTCTATAATCACTCAGCAGTTGGTAAGAACTATTAATATCAAGTCTCTTTTCCTTTTTCTCAACTGGAAGGCCATGGTGTTCATTGAACACAAGCCCTCTATTTGTCTGTGGTAAAACGCACCCAGGTGTCTCAGAATGGCCTTCAGATCACAGAATGAGATGGAGTGCCAGGACCCTGGAGAGTCGCCGGTATCTCTTCCAAGATCCTGGGGGTGGCCATGACTCTTCTACACCTATTAACCAGAAAACAAACAAACAAACAAAAGCCAATAATTTGATTCAGAAAAACATTTTTAAATGTATACATGAGTCTGTGTGTGTAAGCCACATGTTTGCTGGTGCCCATAGAAGAGAACATCAGATTCCCCCAGAGCTGGATTCCTGACTTCCAGGTCTTAACTATAGAGCTTTCTTATCAGCCCAGACAACCATTTCGTTTGCCTAAAATGTGGCAGTGCTCTTCAAGGGAACTTGAGAAATTAGTAGGGTTAAGACAATAAATGGCATTCATTCACTAAGTGCCTGATATGAGAATGCAAGACACTTCTTTTGTAATTTTACAAATGGAAAAATAGAGAGGTAATAAGCTGTCACATTCCTGGACACTTGCTAAACATAAGGCATTCTCCCCAGATGTAGAGACGTGTGCACTCATACATAATTTACTCATCCATGTCTGCCTGCAATTGCCTAGCCACAATCCTACAGAGATATGGTAGTGTATTTTGGCACAGGGATCAAAAACATTCTTGAGTTTTGATAAAAACTGATTTAAGTTGTAAGAGACTCTTATATTATCCACCTTGTGAGTCTTGTGAGGAAGTTGAGGCAAATTGCAAAAGAGACCCCCACAGACAGCAGTGTCAGAATTCAGTCCAGGCAGTCTGCCCTGGGAGACTATATAGTTTATTGCAAAATGCAACATTTTAATGTATTTTTACTTATTCTTTGAGAATTTCATACATGTATACAGTGTATTTCTATTGTATCAAAACACACATACACTTTTCAGAGGGTGAAGTCCAGCAGTGATGATGAGAAGTTCAGGCTGCTGGACGACTTCAGAAGAGTCCCGGTACACCAGAACATGTAGTCAGTCCCCAGCTGTGTGGACCTGAGTAAGCAACATGCCTAACACATGACCCCTAGAGCTCACACACAGTGTGGGTTCGGTGCCTCTCCATTGTTTCTATTATCATCCACTCCTTGCTGATATGGGGACCATGTGAGGTAACAGATGCAAAGTTCCGTTCAGAGATCCACTTTACACACACGCAGCATCTCCCAGGGCTTCCCTGACATCGCATGCTCCACTCTGCTTCTGAAGGAAGCCTTAATCCTGGTGCATGCTGTCTGGCCCCTGGGAGACCCTGAGATGACTCAAAGCTCACCCACCTCAGGGTGATGGATAGCAAAGCAGTGAAGTGCTGAGTCTGGCTGGAACACCCATCTGCCACGCCCCAGGAAAGCAGCCCAGGTTGCTGGAACAGCCATAGATGGCTGTCTGGGGCATCTGATCTTGAAGCTAAATTCGGAATGGCAATCGATGGGGACCCTTTCCCAGAGTCATTTTCCAGGCTTGCTGAGCTGGCCAGCATGTCACTGCATGGCAGTGAGAACTTCATTCAAGGCAGCTGCTCTGTCTACACACAGCTGCCTGAAGCCCCCCAGCCTTCCCTCCTGTCCCCTCCATGCTCTTAGCTGCTTCATCTTGAAGAACAGGAAAAACATTTTATCTATGGCCACTTTTCTCAAGGTGTGGTTTAGAGATATCAAATCATGAAATCTTAGAAGTCTGAATACAGTATGTTTAATGTCTGCTCTGAGCTTCAATCTACAGATCACAAAAACTGATTCAACAAGAAGAGATTTGCCTAATGCAAGAGGCATGTTATTTGTTATTTTAGAATTCTACTGGAGTTGGAAGCAGGGCTGCAGACCCAGAAATCTTAGTCAGTGTTCTGTTTCTGTGAACAGACACCATGACCACAGCAAGTCTTATAAAAGAAAACATTTAACTGGGGATTGCTTCCAGCTTCAGATTTAGTCCATTATCATCATGGCAGGAAGCATGATGGTGGCAGACGTGGTGCTGAAGCAGTAGCCGAGAGTTCTACATCCAGATCCTCAAGCAGCAGGAAGAGAGACACTGGACCTGGCTTGGGCTTTTGAAACCTCAAAGCCCACCCCCAGTGACACACTTGCTCCACAAGGTCACACCTCCTAATCCCTCTCAAATAGTGCCACTACTGATGGCCTGAGCATCCAAACCAGTGAGCATACTATGGAAGCCACTCTTATTCAAACCACCACACCGAACTACCTAGACGCAGTTCAGATTGTCATGCCCCTGCACCATCCCCCCTCTGTTTTCTCATCTAAAAACAGACTCTAAGAGAAACACCCACCTTCATATGCCATGAAGACCATCAAATGTGCCACAGACTATACACACTTCAGCATAGTTCCTGGTACTAAAAATACACACTATACAAAGACTGTTCACTATTTTAATACTGATGGAATTGATCTACATTTTCAAAAGGTATCCAGATGCTTTGGATAAGAGAGACTTGAGAAAGAGTATTTCTTCCTTCTTTCCTTTCTCTCTTTCTATACTGGCCTCAAGCTCAGAAATCTACCTGCCTCTGGCTCCCAAGTGCTGGGATTAAAGGTGTATGCAACTATCACCCAGTGAGAAAAGGGTATTTCTTACAATTCCAGGTTAGAAATTTATTTTCTTATTTGGTGATTAATATTCTCAATGTCTCATAACTTGATTGCCCTTTGGTTCTTCAAAACTGGGAATCCTTGAAATTGAGTTAGGAGACCAAGCACATTTGAAAGCATCTATCACCCTCTTCTTTAGAATTCCATAAGACAGACTCATGTAATCAACATCTGGGAAGTCTCATGAGACTTAAAAACAAAGTCTGAATGCTCTTATTTACAGAGCCATCATTCTAAAAGCATCCCACACAGTTTAGTTAACACTGGAACACCGTGAACACAGTCTGGGATGTTCTAACCAAAAACTTCAGGTCTCATGTCACAAGACAAGCCCATCACCTTACATTTCATGGCCATCCAGCCCAACCAAGACACTTTGTAGAAAATAATGTCTATTGCACACCTCTGGCCCAAACCCCAAACTCCCAGGCAGCACTGAGTCAGTAATCATGTTTTATTTTATGATTCATTTTTTATTATTTATGTGTGTGCCCACAAGAGTCAGGAAGAGTCCAGAAGAGGGTGTGAGGTCCCCTGGAGATGGAGTTAGAGGTGGTTGTGAGTCACCCGATGTCAATGCTTCTTCCTCTGAGAAGGGCAGTGAATGCCTTTAACCATGGAGCCACCTCTCTAGCTAACCGGAATAACTCACTCATGTTCATTCTGACAAACTTCCTCCCACTCAGCTGGCCACCCAAACCGAACCAATCAGATTCTCTCCTGGAACATCTGGCAGTTGTTCCAGCCTTAAAGTCCCAAACTCCTACTGCTGGAGGCCCAAACCCTGTGCTTCTGCTTCTTCTCCCCAACTCTCTCCTGTGTTGGTGAAGAAACGAAACAGCCCCAGTCTCATGCCCTATTCCCCACCCCCCCATCAGTCCAGGACAAGTCTCAGCATCAAGTTTTGTTAACTCTAGGGGACATGACTGAAGTGACTTCCTCATTCCCACCCAGCCACAGAAGAAAAAGGATGCTTGGTTATAACTGGCTGGGCCAGATGACGTACAGCCATGAGTGGTAATCTACCACAGGACCAGGAACAAGAGAGGCAAGGCTGCCCAAAGGGAAGCTCAGTTTCTATGGTCAGAAGATGCACCCAGGACTGTATTATGATTCTGGTAGGTCTAAAGACACATTAAGTCCCATAGCTTCCTTCCTCTGTGAATTTAAGTGTTATTAGTGCATCATTTATAAAGTACACATATATAAATGTATATATATTTTAATATATATTATATATAATATATATTATAATATTTTAATCCAGATTAAAATATTTAGAGTTTTCTTTATGATGAAAAAAAAAGCCTCTTTTGTTGGTCACTGGGAGTGTTTGGGAGTCAGGTCCATCTGCCTGCTGCCCGGTAAGTAAAAGTCAGTTAGGAGAAAATAGAACCAGGCCTGCTTTCAAAAGGAAACCTTGGGGGTGCAATGGCCCAGCCCTGTAATCCCAGTTTTGGGGAGGTTGATGCAGGGGCATGTACCTTCAAGGACAGCATGACCCTGTCTCCAAAAACAAACAAACAAAGGGAAACATTTCTAAAACTGGTGAACAAGAATTCTTCACTGGGTGACCTTCCATGTCAGCCCTCCAGACATGTCCTCAGGGCTGCTGAGGGGGAACCAGCATTCCTGAAGGGAGAGACTGCCACATAAATTATGAGCTGCTTGACAAACACAATTGCCCCCCAAAAGGGCTGATCTCCCACCATGCCTTACTCTGTACACAACATTCACACTCCTTAACCTCTCAGTCCCCCTACAGCGTGACAGCTCCCCTGTAAGCCCTCTTACCTGAGACACAGATTTATCTGTTCATTGCCTTTCTCCTCAGATGATGTGAAGGCTGTCACTATGAGTTTTCTTCTAAAGTTTAAAGTGAAATGAACTAACAGGAGATTTTTTGGGGGAGGAAATGGAAAAGAGACATTCTTGTGGCTTTGGAACTGGAAAACTTCCAGGGATTCTCTAAGTTAACTGGAAACCATGTTAGTCCAGTACCATACCCTAAAGTTGGAAGCAAGCAGCATCTCTAGACAACATGGCGCACGGTATTTACTTTCCCATTGATTTAACACAACACGTTGATGGTTTTTACTTTATATGTGTAGCAATTATTCTATAACTTGTTAAGCTTATTTTCTTAAAACAGCTCATATTTTTCCCATATGTTGGATTTATGGAATCCTTCTGAGCAACATGATTCATGAGATTAAAGGTTCTGCAAGGTAACGGGGTGGGGGGGGTGCATGGTGGCACACATCTGTAATCCCAGCTCTTCAGAGAGTAAGGCAGGCAGGCCCATGAGTTTGTAGCCAGCCAACATAGCAAGACTTTGTCTCAGAACAGTTAGGCAAACTGGATATGGTCTTTCTGATAAGTTTGGTTAGAAATTAACTGCTCAAATAGGGAAAAATGTATCACAAGCTAACATCTTCACAAATATCTCCAATGGCATAGACACTTCTGCTCTGACACCAGCCACTGAGTATTAGCTCTGTGGCTTTACAGGGATGGCTTGACCTCCCTGCTGGTCTGCCACCTCTTTCTTAAAATCCTAATGACATGTTTCAGTAGCTGAATTTCACAAGATTTTACCTTACCTTTCTCTCAGTGTCTATTTTTTAAAAAACCTTCTGAATATACACTTACTTTTCTTGTTTGTCTTCTTAATTTATGTATAACAATTGTGCACATTCAGGGGTGGAATGTGACCACACAGTGAGCAGTTCCAGTTGACTGGCATCTCCACTATGTCTGTGGTGCTTGAATTCATCTCTCCTAGAGATGAGATACTCGGTGGGCAAAGGTGCTTGTCACCAATGCTCAACAGCCTGAGTTTGGGCCTCAGGTCCCACCTGATGGAAGGGGAGAACTGACTGACTCCCATAAACTGACCTCTGACCTGTACGTGAAGGGGCATGTGAGCACGTGAATGTATACACACAAACACACACACACACACTTCATAAAATGAAATGAAAACATACTACACATTGTAAGGTAGTGTCATCTGGTCCTTGTGCTGTGGATGCTGGAATCGAGCCTGGCCACCTAACTGTATCTCGGTCCCATTACCCAGTCTCTGTCCCCTTTACTCTTCTTCTTACTCCCTTCTTCGAAGCTGTGTTTCCAACCCCCACTTACGAGTGAGCACGTACCGCTTGTTGTCTTTCTGGGGTTGGCTTATTTATTTAGCACGATGCCTGCCTTCCAGTCCCATCTGTGTTATACATTAGTTTTAAATCAAGGAACACCGTATGTAAACCTTGAAGCTAAGTTTAATCTGAACTGATCTTGCTCATTCTCCATATTTCAAATCTAAGGGAGTGTTTTCTAAAGGTCCTTAAAAACATCAGAGATTTTGCCTGCGCTGTTCCTTCTGGAAGCAATGCTGTCCCAACTCCAGCTAACCCTCATCTGCCAGCCTTCTCTGCCTCTGTCCACTGCCTCCAACACAGGTCATTTCTTCTACCTAAATAACTCAATATCATCTTGTATCTCCTAATATTGTTTCACTAATGTCTGGCCTCTTCATAGAAGTTTCATGTGGCTTAGAAATGGCATTTACTTTCATGGTAGATGTATTTCCAGAAGTTTCTACAATGTTCAATTGTAGCCAAGCAGCCATCTTATCGAATGACAGATTTCTAAGAGGGCGTGGTTTTGTAATTTCACAGAGAGGCTCGACTCCCCTCTGCTAGCCTGTTCTGGGTGTTTTCGCCTTTGTGATTGTCTTTAGTATCTAGCCTAAACCCCTTCTTATTCTTGGGAGAGTAAAACTTTATAAATAGAATTACAGCCAGAAGCTTTGAGCTCTAAGGAGAACTGTCCAGCCTGTTTCTCTAAGAGCCCTGGGAGTTTGTCCCACCCCTCACCCAGGTGAAACCCATACATTCCTGATGCTCTGTTCACCACAGATGCGGACTACATTCACCTGGCAAATAAAACACAATTATCTGGGAAGTTGGTCCAGAAAAAGGCCCCGAGGAGGAAGCTTGAGAACCGAGAAGAAACGAGAACATTATCCAAGCAGCGAGTAAGCGATCGAGATCCATCATGGTTAATTATTTGTTCTTAATTGTCAGGAAATGAAGGTTGGATAGGAGAGGGCTTAGGCGGAATAACACCAAAACCATTCTTCCCAGACACTGAAGCCAAATTTGCAAAGTGAGACTTTGCATAGTCCACGAGTTAATCATCTAAACACAGGGCCCCTCAGACCTGCCTGAGTGAAGATTAATTAGTTTTTGAAATAATAGCTAAATTGATGCAGCGAAGGAGCTCAGACTCCAAAATAATGGCTGAAAATTAGCCACCCTATTTCTTCATTTCTCTCTGCCGGGGCTCCCGGAGGACATTTATCTTTGTTGCTTTTGTAGAAAGGGCTCATTAATCAAACAGGCAGATGGGCCTTCCGAAATCTGTGACGTGAAGTGAAAAAAACAGCCCTGCAAAGCACACAGAGGAGAAAAGGTGGGTGACTATCTGCTTGGGGCTCGTGCCAAACCCAGCCATGGCCAGGTGTTTCAGTCCCATCCTGAGCACAGCAAGGCACCAACCACAACATTCTCACCTTTTCTCCCAGACTAGGAAATGGGCTTGCCACAGAAGGGAGGCTTTCATGGGTCCGGACTCCACCAGGGACGTGAGCTAATACGAATATTTAAACCAATCTGTGTTAAGTAAAATCTGTGTTACTTACTGTTACACTCTCCGTATACCCTCAATACAGGGCACCAAATTTAGCTTTTCACTAAATTTAAGAAAATGGGGGATGGTCTTTGAAGAAATGGGCTCCAGCTGCTACAGAAAGAAGACTCAAGGTGCTGGCTGCTGGAAGTCTTGGGCTGAGAACTTGAACCCCAATGAGGAACAAGGCTAGGTCTGTGAGGCACCAATATATGGTAGAGCATCAAATGTTAACTAAGCAACTCAAGAAGATCATGGATGTCACATGATATAACTCTGTCACCCCCGACAAGTGCCCAATTATCAGAACACATAGGAAACCAATCTTTGGCCCAATTAGAGCCCGCTGTCTAAAACCCAAAACCGAACATGGAGGTCTCTCCCACTAAACACCACATCCTATCTCCCTCACTAGGAGAAGGGGCCCAAGTTTCCAGTTCTACTTAAAGATTCACCTGGTCCTTCCCCACCACTGAAGCCTGATTCTTCTCTCCCATTCCATCAATGCCTGGTTCCAGACCCACCACGCTGTCCTCTGGGCCTTCCCATGTGCTGGTCCTCTTCCTTTATATGCCCTTCCCAACTTTCCCATGCTCTTCTGCACACCTGTCTCAAACATCAATTGAACAACTCACATTCCAGGAAGCTTTCTTTGTCCCACAGGTTGGATGAATGACTCCTTTGGACAAACCCACCAACCCCCCTAAAAGGGCCAGTATTTGGCACAAGACACCCCAAGACCAAGTTCTCAGCACAAAGGAAATTTATTTGCCTCAGAGGGACAAAGGGCAGGAGTTTGAGGAGGAGGGAGAAGGGCAAGGGATATTTGTCCCACAAGGACAAAGGACTGCCTCTGGACAGAGAGGAGACAGATGTAGCCCATGGGCAAATGGCAGTTTATAAATGCAAAAGGGGAAACCCCAATGTTGGGATTAGTTGTTTAATTTTGATTGGGCATGTTAATTAGGTGAGCCAAAGGGGGCTCTTGATTACTGGACTTCAATACTTTGATGGTTGGAATTTGGTAGTCAGCCTCAGGAGGAGGAAGTGGCCAAATAAAGGAATAGACCTCTGTGGCTGGCTTCAGGAATGTGATCTAATGGTTTTTAGCAAGGCAGAGGGAATGGGGGAAAGACAAGGCCTGCCAGAGCCATGTTGCCACGCTCAGGCTGGCCAGAGCGCCTTCACTCCCTGTTGGTGGTGTGTGTAACTGGTAGACTGCATTTCTGATTTGTGCTTTTTATTGGCACAGTTCTCTCTGCCATGAAGCCCCGAGTTTTGCAAGGGCAGAATATATGAGTTGTTCACTAATATAAGATGGTGCGTATACCTGCCACAAAGCATTTGCTCAGGGAACTGTGGTTGAATAATAGCAGAGATTAGGGAACTCTCTCTGATGCTCTTTTTCTTCTCAGATCACTCCAGTTCCACCAATTCGTTTTGACTCATAGTAAATATGTGCCCATTGTGAGGCAGGGGAATGTCTGTTCTCTGGTCAACCTTTCTGCCAAGGGCATCATGACTTTTTGCACTTGGGAATTAGAAGAAGCCTGGTATTTGGGGTCCTTGAGAGAACACAAAGTTTCACCTGCAGTAGTGTCACAGAAGTGAGGTGTGTGGAGAGGTAGAGGTACTGGAAAAGGAAAACGGAGAAGAACCTATTTAATGAGGATACTGCAGTGGGTGGACCTCATCTCTTACAGCCGGCTTCAGCAAGAGAAACAGAGATGATAAATCAGAAGCCTGGAAGCCTCGTCAAGCAGCAAAGATCCAGTCCTCACACTAATTGACCTCCAGGACTGACATTGGAGTTTTGGAATTTAAATGTATCCAGATGTCCAAGCAGTCAATAATCCCAAGGAAGCCAATCAAATTAGCAGGAGCCCAGCAGACTGTGGCCAAAAAGAAATTGGATGGAGTCTAAAGGAAATCCATTTGCAGGCTAGGACAGGAATGAAAATCAAAAGACAAGGGCTTTCCACTGGTACTGCAGTTGGCTCCCCCAAGAACACCTCCTTTTGCTAGTGGGCTGTGAACTTTAAGGGCTGGACTCTGTCCACCTGTCACATGGACTAAAGACCCAAAGAAAGCATCAGGCATATAGCAAGTCTTCATTGTTTATGTTTAAGTAAATGAATCCCCCCCACAACTGTGTGTGTATTTGTGTGTGCACGCACGCGTGCGTGTGTACCCACAAAAGCCAAAAAAGAGGCATCAGATCCCCTAGAGCTGCAGTTATAATTTATTATGAGCCATCTTCGGTGGGTACTGAAAACCTAACTCAAACCATCTGAGAGAGCAGCAAGTGCTGGACCACTGAGCCATCTTTCCAACCTTGAACATCATTTTTCGAAGCATCCTTGCTGTCAGCTCCTCCAGCTCTGCCTCCCTCCAGACTCCACCACTGCAGTAGAACCCCTGCTCAACATAAACGTATAGGGACTGTGTGAGTGTAAATTTATATATGTAATTTCCAAAGATGACTTGGCTGCCTAAGCGAAACATGGGGATACAGAGTGAGACAGTAAGTCCATCCTAGACTTTCACAATAAAATCATACCTAGGTATCCACTTACAAACACACACAAAAATGTTCAAAGTGCAACTTTTTACAAGGGTTCCAAAGGAGAAATGAGATGCCTGCCAGTGGGAGAGGACACATAATGGATTTCTAAAAATTAATATATGTGGTAGTGTAGTCATGTACGGGACTGTAGGAATGAGGAAAAAAAAGAGAGGGCTATATGTAACTAGAAATAAGTGAATATACCAAAACAGGAAAGGAGATACACACCAAGATATTTGCATATAATTTAATTTACATAAGGATCAAAACCAGGCAAGATAATATATGGACACTCCCTGAATCACAATGGTTCAGTTTGAAATTTTCAGTTTGCAAGAGTGACATGTGTCCAGTGATGACCATGTTTCAAATTTTGAATTATGGTCTTTTTTCTCTCTCAGGATAGCAACATGCAGTGTAACATTCTTTGTGACCCTGGGCAGTGGCAGTAAGTTGGGATCCCCAGTCAGTTATGCAAAGGAACTTTTTACAAAATATACCTTCAGTATATTGTTCTGCTAACTGATGTTTGAATGCACTTTTTAATTTTTTAATGTGATTTATTTATTGTGGCACACTCCATGAGGAACATGTAGAGATCAGAGGACACATTTCAGGAGTCTGTTCTTTCCTCCCACCATGTGGGCTGCAAGATGGAACTCTGGTCGTCGTCAGATTTGGTGTCAAGGGTCTTTACACACCAGCCCATCTTGCCAGCCTTGGACGAATTGCTGACAACAATATTTGAAACTTACGATGTGTTTGTCAGGACAAAGCCATGTAAGCTGAAGCTGAATTGCATCTGTCTTCTGCTAAACAACAAATGGACATGGTGGTGACCAACGGGACGAGGACAGACAGGGAGTTTTGGCTGAAATCTGACTGTGTGACGTTTGCCCTGCTTAGCTTACATATGCCACTCAAATCCACTAAAACTTAATATAGGAATCATTCCAACCAATGGCTTGAAAAGTCAAAGCCATTGGATCTAGAAGCCCCTGGGTACCCTTGATATAGGCAACAGAAAAAGCCAGTGGCCAGGAATGGGGTGAAGTAATAAGTGTTTCAGGCTGTGAGGCAGGGGCCTCTGAAAACACGCAAGTTTGGTTTCTTAAAAGCCTATACTCATGCAACAAAACCTGACCATAGGCCAGTATTAGCCATGGGTAGCTACTTAGCAACTACTTTATGCTTGCTCTATGCCCAGCACCCATAGTTGGTGACACCCTTAAAAGCATAAACTCTAGTCTTGGCCATACCCTGTCTTCTCACACTGCCTCCCCTGAAAAAGCCTTTGCCACCTAAGGTCCAGTGCCAGTGTATATAATCGCTGGAAGAGCCCTGGCGACCTTCACTCTATCAGAAACTGATGATTACTTTCTCCTTTGTACTCCACTAGACTGTCTCTCAGAGTATAAACTTCCATGGGGATGTGGATTTCAGCTTTGCCAAGAATGGAATCTTCAGGACCTAGGACAGCACCTTGCTTCCCTTAGGGGTGTGAAAATCCATCAGTGCTGAAAAACACTGGAAGATACTCAGGGAATAAGAGTAGCAATCAGCAAGCAGAACCTCGTGGAATTACAACACTTCTGTGCAGCTAAGAGAACAGTTAACTGAGTGAAGAGAGCCCACAGAGTGCAGAAAAATAGTTGAAGCTAGAGAGCTGACAGAGGAGTTGCATCTTGAATACACAAAGAACTCAGAAAACTAAACAAGAGACATCAAACAACCTAATCAATAAATGGGGTAAGGAAGTGATCAGACAGTTCTCAAAGGGCTAAATAAAAATGGCCAAAAAAACCCATGAAAAACTGTTCTACCTCACAAGCCACCAGATAAATGCAAAACAAAAGCCAGTGAGAACCCATCTCACCCTCCCAGAAAGACAGTCATTGAGAAAGCAAATGGCATCAAATGAAATCACATTATTTGATAGAAAGTTGATATAACTAGGGGTCGTATTAAGTGAACTAATCCAGGCTCAGGAGGAGAAATATCACATGCTTTCTCCCTTTTGTGGGTCCTAGAATTTTTTTACAGGTATATAAAGCCACATGTGGATGGAACCCTTTAACATTCTGTCATAACCCACAGAATAGAGTGAAGCTACTTTAGTAGTTATGGGGATTTTTCCCACTGCTCTTCAGGAATGACATCCCAGGTGACTTGTCTGAAGCTAAAGCCTCATCCACTCACTCTCAGTCACTGCCTTCCCTCTCCCCTGGACCATCTCTGTTGTAGTAACAAATACCCTGAAAAAAAGTACCATGGGGGCAGGAAGGGTTCATCACATGGGGAAGATGCCGAGGCATGAATTCAAGCAGCCAGTTACATCACATCCACAGCCAAGGAAACAGAATAAAGGCATTCTTGCTTGCTTCCTTGCTCTCAGCTAGCTTTCTCTTCTCTTACACAGTTCTAGACCCCATGACTAGGGGTTGGTGCCGCCCACAGTGGGCTGGGCCTTCCCACCTCAGTTAATGAGACAACCCCCCACAGACATGCCCACAGGCCAACCTGCACTAGGGGGTTCCTCATTAAGACTCGCTTCCTGGGTGAGTCTAGGTTGTGTCCCATTGATAGTTAAGGCCAGCCAGCACACTGCTTATATAAGACATTCCTCATTCTTTGGAGCTCAGGTTCCACCACTACTCCTTTTTGGCCACTCAAGCCTGCTTTTGTTCCCTATTTGTGGCAGAGTTTGAGGTAGGAAGTCTTTGGAGTTCAGCAAAGAAGCACTCAGCCTACCCCCCTTCCCCTTCAGCAAACTATCAAAAAAAAAAAAAAAGAACAATCAGATGTGTCGTTGTCATGCCCCGTCACCCAAAATTACTCCTCCTGCTAGCTCATCCCATGCACATCACTATGCTGAAAGGGCATCTCTCTCCTACTGTGACACTGACTTAACCTAATATATGCCAGGAGGGTGGGGGTGAGAAGAGGAAAATGCATCCCTCCACTCCATCATAATGGTCTTCCATTGTACTTCCATGAGTCATGTGCCATTAGTTTCCCTAGAAGGCTGGGATTTCCCTGTGGGTCCATGGTGTGCTTCACTGTTCTGTATGTCTAGGTGTTTCTGACGCACTCATCACTGGAGGAAGTGCTGTTGCTCCTGGCAAAACAAGAACATTCTAAACCAATTCCGTGTTTGCCCCTGCAGGCTACGTGTGTCCAGAGCTCTGCACAGTCACCCATGTTCATGAGACAAGAGATGCCAAGACGAAGTGTGGGTGACCGGAAGCTTGGACCGTACTCTGTCAATTGCACATCTGACCGTCCTGGCTTTGGCATTCAGGATCCAGCCCTTGGGCTAGAGTTAAGCAGCTGTAAATACACTCTCAGAACTGACATGTGGCCAAGGGTACCACCCTCAATCACAACCTAATATGGAGAGGATGGGTAGGTAACTCCAGCACAAAAGGAGCTGGAGGAGTGGCTCAGTAGCTACAGCACTTGCCTCATAAGCATGAGGATCTGAGTTCAAGTCCCCAAATAAAACTAGTAGCCTTTATCTGTCACCACCTACAGCAGATTGGGAGACAGACCAGCTAACGTGGAGAACAACAGAGAGACCTTGTCATCGAACAAGATGGAAGGTAAGGACCAACACTAGAGGGTGTCCTCTGACCTCTACACACATGCCATGGCATGTGCGCATGTGCATACTAACACACACAAAGTATTTTCCCATAATGCAATATACCAAATACTAGTCATGGGGAGTTTGGAAAAAGGCAAAATGATTTTTATAGATGCCCGCTCTTATCATTAGAAGCAGACACCACAACTACCTTCTATACCCTGGTGCCATGCCTAGCCACAGGAAGTGCCTGACTCCATCTACCATTGATTCTGCTCAGTTCTGTATGGGCTCCACCATCTGTGTGCCCATGGGCCACTCCTCAGTGCTTTCCCAACCTCCCACCATCTCATCTGCCCCCATCCCTTGGGACGCTACTCCCAGGTTGAACATTAGACCCACTGAAGTCCCCTCTCACCTTTCTCTATTGAGATTTAGTGATAGCTCTCTACCCTGCCCCTCTCAGGCACCTCCTTTAGATTACGAAGGGCCTATGTTGTAAATCAAAAATTGTACATTTAAGCGTGTGCCTACACTGTATATTTATTATAATAGGTGTGTTTACCACAACATAGGTCCTTTGCGATGTATTTGTTATTATATATTTATGGTAATATACTGTTATATATATTTAGCATAATGCAGATTCAATATATTTAATTATGCCATGTCACATATTCATACTTGTGTAATTTCATATTAATTTGTAATTAGATATTACATAGTTGTCACACTCTATCATGATCCCCATTCATTACAAACATTTGTACGTTACTACATTTCCTCAGGCATCAAGCTGATTCTTCTCGGGCCAGCTAAATTTCTGAGTCACCTGGGTGGCATGCCTACCAGGAAAGAGAGGAAACAAACTCATCCACAACACCTTGCATGCACACAAACACACACACACACACACACACACACACACACGCATGTGCACACACAGATACGTATACCTATACACTCAAACATATGTATACATTTAACACACACATATATAGCACTATGCACAGTATACAGTATATAAAGTAAACAGATATGAAGCATACATATATATACACACATTACATGTATGCATGTGCACACACATGCACATACATGAATACACACATAAACACATACATATACACACACAAACATCCGAGCAGTATCAGATGGAAGAGTTTAATAATTCTAGGACACTATTTTTATAAATCCCCATGGAAGCCCACCACACATAGAGAGTAAAGACACAGTCCCCTGAGTCTCAAAGCCAATGCTTGTGTTCCTGCCACCAGTCAGGAGACAGGCGGATGCCAGCCTCTCAGAAGAGAGCAACCACCTCAGCTCCACCTCATTTTTGAGACATGCTCTCTCACTGAGCCTGGAACCCACTGAGACTGCACTAGACTGACTGCTCAGCAAATCTCAGGCATCCCCCTGCCTCCACCTTCCCAGCACTGAGACCACAGACACACACCAGCACACCTGGCTATTTACATGGGTTCTGGGATCCGAACTCAGATCCTCATCCTTCTGCCGTGAGCACTTTACCCACTGAGCCATCTTCCCAGCCCTTGCACACTCTTGAAGGCAAGAAATATAAGCAGAAGAAATTATAGTGTTTTTTAAACTCCTTTCATTCAAAACCCAATTCTTCTAAGGCACTTTCAACTCATGAGCAAGGATGTCTGTTTTGTTTGGCTGTTTCCACACAGTGCCTCCTGCTGGGTGGCGGCACCGGCCATGAGGCTTTCTTCTTGAACAGCATAGCCCTGCTGTCTGCTTTTCTTCTCCAAGCTTTTGATCCCGTCTGCAAATGCTGATACTGGTGCTTCTTAATCGTCCAAAAGCTTCAAGGGAAAGTTTGCAGATGACAACCAAAATTCACACAGTCCTTCCACAAGGGTCCCGAATGTTTCTATTGACTGAAACAACAGTTATAGATCCAAGTTGGCTGCTGGAGCCAGACAACTAAGTCAGGAAAAATTCAGACAATGCTGCTTACATTGAAATGACTGCAGCTGGCAGGAACCCCAAAGGCTATGAGTTCTAAGATGCGTCCAGATCTCACTGCAGATCTTTTCTTCCCAGAGGAAAAGAGAAGAAAAGTAAACAACTAAGAGGAACAAGCCAGCAAGTCCACCTAGAAAAACCCCACTCCTGTGGGCTCTTCCTCCATTGAGGCCCCTCTGCTTCCATGTGTCATGTGTTCTATTCTGATGCTCTCTTCTTGTTTGTTTCTGCACATACTTAAGATCTCTATCCCCTTGAAGAGTCTTCTTTATAGTTTCTCTCTCTCTCTCTCACACACACACACAACTACAAACACCACACATATACACACATGTGGTAAGACTTAGTAAAAGACAGTTTAGATCAGCATCTAGCGACATACAGCAGAGCTTGGCATTCTTTACAGTTGATCTGGGCAGAGCCAGTTGTGGCCAAATGGTATGCTCTGTTGAAGGAGCATTGCTAAGAAACCTCACAAGCCATGCAGATGACCTCATTAGCCATGAGAGATCCACCACCGACACTGATGCACTGTTGTACGGGCATGTTTTGGGAAAGCCTGACAAAAACCACTGCTAAAAATCACTCCGAGATCATGAAAGCATACAACAAGATTTAAGTCGGGGTTGGGGGGTGGTCCATGCAGCCTCCAGCCCCTCCTCCTCCTCGCTCATATGCCCTCACCCGTTGGAAATCCATGCTGGGGAAAAGCATAGCAAGGGACACCATTGGCAGAGTTTGGACCACTGCAATCCAATGCAAAAATCTGCCACGGACCTGTGAAGGGAAAATCCCTTGAAGTATCCCAAGCTGGAGCCTCAGAGTGCTGAGAAGATGAGTGAGAGATTCCGGATAGAAATGCTGGGGTAGACCAAGGAGGAAATTCTTGGCTGATTGAAAAGATTGACTTTATAAATTGACCACTTCTTTGTAGTGAAGGTAGACTGGGCTTGCTAATTGGCAAAATATTGCTCAACAAACTTTGAGATTGAAAGACCTGATGGGGCAACCATAAACTAGGCCATCTGACATGGACCTACACCAGGAGTATTAATATATTTTTAAGAAACTTAAAATAATGTTAAGTGTTTGGGTTTCTTTTTTATAGGCATTAGAGTGTTTTAGGTATTAAGGTATTCTTAGATAGATTATAGATTTTAGATTTAAGGTTTAGGTTATAGGATTTAGGTATTTTATAGGTGATTGTTAAGTATTAATAAACAAAGGTGTGATAAATAAAAATAATCTGTTACACACATATCAAACACACAATACACACATGTATACACACATACACACATGTATATATACATGCATTTGTATACACATATACACATTCATCTGTACATACACATGAATGAACAATTGTGTGTATATACATACATGCATATATACGTCTGTGTGTGTGTGTGTGTGTGTGTGTGTACATATATTGCTCAACATCCTTAGCCATCAGGGTTAACGCATTAACAATAATCTGCATTTCTATCTCACCCAAGGAGGCCAACATCAAGAAAATAACAGAGGACTATAAAAGTGGCTCAGCAGTTGAAAGCACTTTCTGCTCTTGCGCAAGTCCCAGGTTCAGTTCCCAGCACCAACATGGCAGCTTACAACTGCCTGTAACTCCAGTCCCAGAGGCTCTGATATCCTCTTCTGGACTCTACAGGCACCTGCACTCACACATGGTGTACATAAACTCATGCAGGCATGTGCACATACAGACAATAAATAAATGAGTGAATGAATATTTTTAAAAAGAAAACAACAAATGTTAGAAAGGATAGGGAAACTTCTAGGAGTGTAAACTAGTACACCCGCTATGGAAATCAGTATGGAAGTGTCTCACACAAATAAAAATAGAACTATCGTATAACACAGCTATACTTCTCCTGGGTATTTTTCCAAAAGATTCTATATCAGCATGTCTCAGAGATCCTTGCAGCACTATTCACAACAACCAAGATATGGAATCAGCCTAGATGTCCATCAACTGATGAATGGATAAACAGAAGAGGATACACAGACACAACAGAGTTTTATATAGCTCTATAGAAAAATGAGATCAGAACATTTGGGAAGGATTGTAGGAAAAATGGATTGAAGGGAAAATTATACTAAGCAAAAAATTCAGATTCCATGTTATTAATTGCCCCACCCTACTCCCAGAGAATCAGAGCCATCTGCCAGCTTTGTCCTTTTAGTCAATGCAAATTTGTTCAGAAGACCAGTATACCTCTGTACTCCTATAAAGGCTTTCTATGGTGGAGTCCTCAGGGTGCTAGCAGCCAGTACCTTGAGACAGTTTCTAGTGATCCACATGTGTGTGTGGTGTGTGCATGTGCATGTGTGCGCGTGTGTGCGTGTGTGTGCACGTGTCAAAGTTAACAAACAAGGAATGACCTTGAAAGTTGCAGTGTCAGCTGTCCACATTCTGAGAAGCCAGCTCTGCAGGGGACCATGGAAACATGACCAGGCACTGCAGAGCCAGGTTGAGGAAGATGCCATTAATCAAGAAGAGAGGCAGCGGCACCCAGTGAGCATGTGCCCAGTAAGCTAGGAAATGTCACCCAAGCTGCACTATGAGAAGGTCTCCTGACACATGCTGCCTCCAGAAGTGCCAAGCTATAGTGTAAATAAAGAATGAGACAGGGGCGGCAGAGGCCCCTCCATCACCCTTCCCCTTGTTTGGGGAAGCTCTTGCTAATAATGGCCCTCTATGCTGCTCAGTACTCCACACACCAACACACAGGAATCCCAACCCCACAGGCTGGCGAATGCGGATGACCTCACCCCATTCACCACCCAATGCCAGCCTTGTTTGTGCAGATTCAGCTGTTTCACATCTGTGAACCAATATCTGCTTTAATACAATTTGAGAGTCAGGGAAAGCAGAGAAAGCAAGGGAAGGGTAAACCGTGAGTTCCACAGCCCAGCTCCCAGATGAGGGAAAAGCAGGGGCGTGGTCTGATTACGCTAGGGAAATGGACCATGCCTGTATTTGGCACTTTCCTTCTCGAGACTCCTCACTCATAGGTCAGGGTCATGGTGCTCCCAGAAACCCCAGTATCTTTTTGGCTGCTCCAGCTCCGACAAGTATTTTAAGAATCTGTTCTACCCTAAGCATTTTGCTAGAGAAAACACCAACTCCAGTCACCTATTTCAGGGAAGACTTCCCCACACTCTCTCCCATGCCCTCGAGAACTTTCTTTCTGGTCATTTATTCTTTTTCAGAAATGTTAGTTGCCTACAGCTCAGGAAGCACATTGGAAGGAGAGGAAGAAAGACTGTATGAGCCAGAGGACCAGGCCATCTGCTTTGGCCATGAAGCCTCAACAATATGGTCACCTAAAGAAGATCTGAATAATGACATCAGTTGACATGCCAGTGTGAATGGGGGGAAATCTTACACATCCCAAGGGGCAACCCTTAACACATGACATATAAGCAGCACTAAGTGAACTTAGCTGGTCGTGTTTATAGACTAAACCCGTCCTTCCTTAGGTGGCTTTTTACCAGATTTGTCACAGGAAAGAGAAAATAGCTAACACAGCGGGGCAATGCATGAAACCAACCGTCATCCCAGCTCAGTGTCATCCCTGCTTTCTAAAAGCCTGCCTGGAGATAGAAAGACATTGAAGTGAGTTTCATGTATGTTGCTGTTTAATTGCACCTATAGTCAGTAAAGAAAAAGAAAACAGAATATTCTCATCGCTTGGTATCTTATTTCTGTTCATTTACTGGAGGATGGAGCATTATAAAGGAGATTACTGTTCTAACCTCCAGAACCCAAACAGTAGAATAGCATTCCTTGGAAGAGCAATTGAAAAGTCAACAACACAGCTGCCATTTAGTGAGCACCAATAATATTCCCATCACCATCCCAGACACGTTAAATGCATCTTCTTTCAACTTCCAAAACAAGCCCACAGGGTAAATATTATTTCCAATTTTCTAAAGAAAAATCACTAAAGCTGAGAGAAATTACAGAGAGTACACATGGTCAGGGCGATAAGTGCAGGGCAGAGTTGAGATGCTGACCCCTAGCTGCCCAAGGTCTTTCATGTGCTTCATCTACCCCCAAGTGCAAATGCCCAGTCTAGGCATCCATCATTGTAGCCAATGGCCCACATGGTATCATATCTCAAGCATCATAGGAATTTTTCACTCAAGTAGTATTTCAAAGGCAATTGTTCTTAATGGCACACAACTCTTTCTAAACAGAGACATAATGACCAAAACCCTTCCATCCCCTAGCTTCACCATCTTCAAAACCAAAAAGGCCGGACTGGCATGTGTGCTTCATTTGGTAGAATGCTTGCCTAGCACTCAGGAAGCTCTGGGTTTGACACCCAGTTCCACGTGAACTGAGCACAGTGACACACAGCTAATTTTTTTTCCTTAACACTTATTAGTATATGTGCTTGTGTGTGTGTGTGTGTGTGTGTGCAACACACATGGATGATGCATGACTATGCAAGTGTGCAGTACACACACAGCACACATGTGGGGGTCAGAAGACAACTTGTGGAAGTTGAGTTTTCTCCTTCCACCATGTGGTTCTTGGGAATCAAACTCAGCTTTTCAGGCTTGGCAGTAGGTACTTTTAACTGCTTGTAATCTGGGTTCACACTTACTCTCAGTTACATAACTAGTTCAAAATTAAAAGGGTGACTTTATGGTTTCCAAGACCGGATGAATTATGGGTGCCTGTTGAGGGGTGGGAACCACAGTATTTACTTACATCCCATTGGCTAGAACTTAGTCATATGGTAATGTACATTATGAGGGAGGCTAGGAAACAAAGTTGCTCTGCATGTCCAGGAAGAAGGGAAGCTAATTTCATCTTCCATTGCTACCCAAGCCACCCCACTTCCTGGTTGTATATTTTAAGGTCTTTACACGTCCCCTCCTGCCTTGCTTTCCCTCTTGGGTGTGCTGCAAGAGCATGACCTCCTGTCTTCCGGGTTTATATTTACTCTGACAGCTACTGGGAGTATCATTACTGGCCACTATGATTATCTCCACTCCAACCTGAGGGGAGAACCTCAGGTTGCTGTGTGCTTTCTTTGCCATGGGTTAAAAATGAATAAAGCCTCCTGGGGAATCCTGCAGAGGACCAGGACAACAATACAGAAGGCTGGAAAGTGTTCCAATAGAAGACGCTCCTCGGGTGTCATCCAGAACTTGGCCAGCAAAAGAGATAAGAAAAGCTATGACACAATATCAAGCAAGTATCACCCAGGGCTGTTAAGACTATTTCCCTCTTGTCTGAGCTCCGTTTGGGACACACTGAAAATTTTAGGGCACATCAATAAGCCATGACTCTCCATTTCCCGCCAAGCACTCCCTATTTTGACATTTAGAGTAGCTAATATCCATAGAACATTATCTTCTAGAAGACTTTACCAGATATGCCTCAGTTTCCTTTTACATAAAGAAATGTCACTCAGTTCACTACCAGCACAGAGCACATGACATGGAACATTTTTCTTTTGTTTTCCATTTGGAGAATAAATTAAATGCAACCTCAAACTAGGATTCACTGAATACTTTTCCTGAGGTGATAATAACTTCTTTGGAAGAAAACAGAGATCAGGGAAGGGACTCTTGATCGGTTGGAAAAGAGAGTGAAGTTGACTGGATTAAAGAAAGTAATTTTATTATTTATTAGTGTGTGTCGCACAAAGTGATGGGTTTGATAATGATATCTTCCACCAAATACATCATATATTGACCATATTCCATATTCACTCTCCACCACCCTTTTCTGCTTCCTCCCTCTCCCATCATCCCCATCACCCCATTCTTCCCAAACAGTCTCCCTTCCAGCTTCCAGATGAGAGAAAATGTGGTGTTTGCTCCTCCTTTCTGGCTCAATTCCAGTTAATATTGTAATCTCTAGTTCCATCTCTTTTCCAGCAGGTGACATGGTTTCATTCTTCTCTGTGGCTGAATAATACTTCATTGTGTGTGTACACCACCTTTTCTTTATCAGATCCTCTGCCGAGGGACAGTGAGGTTGGGTCCATATCTTGGCTGTTGCGAATAGTGCTGCCGAAGGTAGATGACAGACTGTCTGTGGCATGTTGACTTAGAACCTTTTGAATATATTCCCAGGAATGATGTATGATATGGTGAAATCATGTGATAGCTCTATTTTGAGGGTTTTTTTTTTTTAAGGAATCCACATACAGCTTTCTATGGTAGCATACTAGTTAACATAACTGAGGGACTTTTCAGAACCCTTGATACATCATATCAACTGGGGATACAGGAGCAGGGGAAGATCGATTCTGGAGACAGAAGTATCTACCATCCCTTCAGAACCACAGGAGACACCAGCAAAGAGAAGCCTGCCACACACACACACACACACACACACTCGTTCATCATCCTTTTGAATTTGAAAACAAAGGCTTTTCTCCACTCAAAATATTCCTAAATGGAATATTGAATTATTTCTGTTTGCTCCCATGCCTGGCGACCTGAGTTCAATCCCTGGGTCCCACATGGTAGAAGAAAAGAAACAATTTCTATACGCTGTAAGCATGATCTCCACATGCATGCATGCATGTGCACACACACAATAAATAAATAAAATGTAATTTTTAAAACCTGGATACCAGCAAAATCTCTGTTCTTCTCTTCCTCTCTGATGTCTGAGGTAGATTGACTTTCTGGACATCATTTCCTGACTGGTAGGCCAACTCCTTGCTGCCTCACTAGGACATGGAGAGAATTACATGAGATAAATTCTAGAAGATGTTTAAAAGGCCTCAGACATACAACACTCTCCAGACACACTAGTAGTTCCTGTTGAAAAAATATATATGGCTAATTAAATTGTTTACTCAGTACTTATATTATATTTAATTGGTTCAGCGGTGTTAATCCTTAATGCGCCATTATAAATGAATACACACAGACACCGGGTGGATTTTAACAAGCCTAGGCCTGGGTTGTGCAATCCCAGCCCATCTAAGCTAGCTCATAATTCTATTACCCAAATATAACCCCATATATACATGCGTCCCTTTGGACTATTATTCTCTACACTAAGCCGATGTTCCAGGCCACGTGGAAGGATCTTCTTTAATCTACCTCATGGTGTGTCTTCCTTGTTTACTTTTGACTTTTTCTCCGACCTTCTTCTTCCCCAGATGCTCTATCTAAAAAAGCCCATGCACCTTAGTCCTGCCTACCTCTGTCTTTGCCCAATCTCCAGGCCTCAGCATTTATTTAACCAATCAGAATCAATTAAGTAACAGACAGCAAACAGGACCAATCAACATTTAGAATGCTTAACACCACCCCATCATTTCCCTCTCTTTTAACATGTATTTCACTTGTAGTACTCAATTAAGTTTTATACTTAGAACAAATGTAAGAGGCAAATTCCACAAGCACATGCCAGATGTCTGCCTGGCTGGCCATCACTTTCTCCAGATTTTTGGGCAAATGCCACTTTATAGGAGTGGTTCACTAACACTATTCAAAACTGAAACCCTGTCCTTCATAAATAAATATTGAATGAAAGGATAAAGGTTCCTAGTTGTGACTGGGGCCCAAAGATGAGACCTAATTAATTGTAGACACCAACACATTTTAAGGAGAACCTGGCTTCAAGGTCACACCACCCCCACAGCTGGCCAAGTGGATTACAGAAGAGACTCTACTCTCAACTCCCACCCCTTGCCCCTGAAAATTTCAGGAACACAGCCAACCCTGAAGAGCAACATTTTGTAGAAATGGGTTATCATCAACCCTCCTACAGGGTGAGTATGGGGACAATATCTACCCAAAGGCCACATAAAGAGAGACTTCTCTCTTTGTTTTAATTCCTGGTTTTTTCTATAGTGTTCCCAGGTACAGATTTCATTAGGTTTATCCTGTTCATAATTTATAGAATGTCTCAAGTCTATGGCTTGATGGTTTTTCCATCTCTGAAGGACTTTTCCTCACTGACTCCTACCACATTCTCTTTCTCTTCTCCTCTTGGGCCTCGGGTTATGCTTTCTCACTGTATTTGTTAGTGTAACTTCTGCTCCACCCGGTGATTTTCTACATTCTTGAGTCAGGGTATTTCCTTCACTTCCATCTTCAAATTCACTAAGTCTCTCTTCAAACTCTAATTTGATGCCCAGCCATCTGCTAAATTCTCAATTGAAGCCATTTTTCTTCATGTCTAAAATTCCCAGTTGCTTTGTTGTTGTTTCTAATTTTCTATCCAACATCTCACTTTTGTCTTTTATGTCTTTAAGGTTTCCAGGTACAATGAAAGTCTTTCTTTGGTAACCATAATATTTAGAAGCCCTGCAGGTCTAATTAGTCTGCTATTTCTATATTTGTTTGTTTGTTTGTGGGTTTTTTTGTTTTGTTTTTTGCTTTTGTTTGTTTGGTTTTGGTTTTCCATTTGTTTGTTTGTTTTTGACTCAGCTGCTCATGTGCCTGACTATTGTTTAAAAGCACATGGGGTTGGAGAGATGGATTTTTAGTTTAAAACATATTTAGTTAAAAACACAACTGCCCCTAACTCCAGCTCCAGAGACCCCAACGCTCCCTTCTGACCACCATTGGTACTGCACCCACATGTACATATATAGACACAGATACATACTTGCACACATGTGCACACACACTCAAAATTAAAAAAATAAATCCTTAAATGTACATTAGACATTCATTAGCAAACATCCTTGTGGAAGTCATCAGAGGCCTGTACAGTTCTTCTTACAAGTTGCTGAAGGAATGAACAACCTGGAGTCACTCAAACCCAAGTTCAGAAGACAGAACCATTCAATGATGAGCTGTAGTCTCTGCCTGAGCCTGGCTCCTCCCATATCACCCTTCCTTCCAGAATCTGGCCTTTTAGGATCCAAACCAAAAGTCAGGAGAGTTCACAGCTCTCCTTCCCTTGGCCAACCCTGAGTGCTTCCCTGTGCTCTTGCCCTGGAAGGGCCTTGAAGTGACCCTGACTTCCCAGCTCCCCATCATAAACAGGCCTGACAAATACTGATGCCAACAGCCTAGGCCTCTGGCATCCAGGGTTTTAGTGAAGTTTCCTCATTAGCTCCCTGACTGCCTAAAAGTCTGTATGTGCGCGCGCATGTATGTGCGCGCACGTGTGTGTGCATGCGTGTGTGTGTGTGTGTGTGTGCATGTGTGTGTGTGTGTGTGTGTGTGTGTGTGTGTGTGTGTGTGTGTGTGTAGGCAGGTGCAGATGTGTGCATGTACATTCCACTGCAAGGACTGGTCTATATTACCTTGCCTGACATTGTCAGCAGAAATAGCCTCATTTCCTGTGTGGGAGTATGAACTAAGCTGAGCTGAGTGAGGTATCTGGGGCACAAAACTGAAGGGGATGCTCCTACACAGGAGTCTGTAGATGTGGACCTGGTACTGACAGGGAGCCCTTTCTCGATGCAGTTCTCACCCTGCTACCTCACTTGCCTTCTTCATCCCCACCTGTCTAGGTTTGCAGAAGTTTGCATATCTAGGCAGACACAGCTCCCCGAAGATGTAGATCTTAGAAACTGGAGAGGCTGGGGAGATGGCACAGCAGGTAAGTTTCTTGCTGAGCAAACAACTTGAGGACCTGAGTTTGATTCCCAACACTCCCATAAAGACTGGGCCCACTGGCATGTTCCTGCTTGTGCCTACAATCCCTGGGCAGGGGGACAGAGACAGGATCTCTGGGACTCGGAGGCCCTGCAGCAGTGAGAGGCCCTACCTCAAAAGTGACAGAGGAAGACTCTATCCCAGCCTCTACTCACACAACCACACACACACACACACACACACACACACACACACACACACACACAC
>CAJQZJ010004765.1:321478-394122 GCA_907164525.1 Lophiomys imhausi
ACACACACACACACACACACACACACACACACACACACACACACACACGCATGGTAATCCGAGACTACCTATCTGAGTGTTCTTATGACTGTTCTTACCAAACCAGGTATTGCTACTCAGGCCACAGTCTTCAGCATCTGCCATGGGTTGCCACGCCTAACTTACAAGGTGGGGGCACACAGAACCTCCTAGGGCAGTTCCTGCTTAAAACCCAGACTGGCTTTTGCAATTTTAAAGCATGCTGTAATATAAAGCCTAAACTAAGGTCATACTTGACACCATACCATTACATCTCCTACAGGCTGTACATCCCTAACCTGAGCATCCAAAATATGAAATGTTATAAAACTCAGTGCCAACATGATACCACAAGTGGAAATTTTGAGACCATAGAATTTTATTTCAAATCATTACAGATACCACTTTCAATTACTTTTGCTTTCATGTCATTCAAATAAGATGCATTTGAAAGAAAAGTAAATTTCATATTTAGGTCTACCTTCCCACCAAGATACCTAATTAAGCATATGTAGCTATTCTAAGATCTAAAATTAATCCCAAGCCTGAAACACTTGTGGCCTTATCAAGCATTTCATTCTTTTTAAACAATTGATTTTATTTTTTATTATGCGTTTAAGTGTGTCTGTGCATGAGTGTGTGCCTATGTGAGTGCAGGAGCCCATGGAGTCCAGAAGATGGCGTGAGATCTCCCTAGAGATGGAGTCATATGCAGTTGTGAGCCATGCGCATGGGTCCTGGGAATCTAATTGTAGCCCTCTGCAAGGGCCAAATGTTCTCTAACTGCTGAGGCCACCTCTCCAGCCCTCTCATCAAGGGTTTCAGACAGGAAATACTCAGCCTGTTTATGAAAAAAAAAATGGCTAGATGAAGGATCCTCATGTCCCAAAACACAGGGCATTGGCACAATAGGCTGAGGCTGTCTCCAGCCAGAGCTGCATTGGGAAGAAGTAAGACTCTGCCAGTCCCTTCCCTGTCTTCCCATGGTCTTTTTCACATGTCTTGGCATGTAGGAAAAATGATCAGAGGCCACTCTGCAAGCATGTCAAGAGGCCAGATGATAGCTGGGCTACATTGGTCTTCCTGTTGTTACCAAGTCAGCTGGGGTGTGTGTCCACGACATGGTGCCTGACTCCCATTACTCACTCTGTCCTTCCTTGTTCTGCTATGCCTATGAAGTGATTCCTCAGCAGGAGCTTGGAACAGGCTGCCAGGCTCAGAGCAGAAGAAGGAAGCCTAGGGCCTCCCTTAACATATGAAGTCCTAGAGTCCAAAATATACACAGCACAATATCAAATGCTTGGTCCAGGACGTCTAGGTGTTGTGTTTGTCATTCATTCATTCATTCATTCATTATGCATTTAATCAACAAATATTTCCTGGGGACCTAGAGCTGGCTAGGCCTATAGAGTACACATAGACTATATCTCTTATAGCCTGCACACCTGTGAAGAAGACAGACACACTGACCCATGGGAGGGCTAAGGTCGTGTGAGATGTTATCAAGGAAAGAAGCAGGGCCTTCAACTACCCACTGAGGGAAGTGATTGATTCAGAGACATCATTCACTGTCAGGGCAGGAACTGCTCCACCACCCCGGGACAAGCCTGCCACAGCCCAGGAAGAGTGTACTATTTGTGAAGATCTGTGTCAGGGTTTTGCCACCGTGACACACACCTGAGGAACCAACATAAAGGAGGAGAAGTGCCTTTTGTGGGCCTGAGGAGATGGCTCCATCAGTAAGTAGAGTGCTTGCCTTGCAAGCATGAGCCTAATCCATGGAGCCCACATTAAAAAATGAATAAGAGCCATATGTGTTGGCACATGCTTGGTGCACTGGGAACATGGAGGCATGTGAATCCCAGGCAGTTAGCTAAGTAATCAGTGGGGGACCCTGCCTCAAAAACAAAACAAATGTGGGAGGGGGAGCTGTGGGTCTCCCCTTTTCCTTGAGACTGTTGGCCACCAGTGCATATGGTTGAGGGGAGCAGATGACAGGGAACAGTGTTTGGATGTCATGAGTATAACAGATTAACGGCAACCCTGGGCAAGCTGCAGAGAGGCAGATCAACTTTATTGGGGTGAAGGATACTTAATATAGAACTTGGGGAATGGGTGGGGGTTTCTAGGGTGGACTTAAATCATTGGCTGAACTAGGAGTGCCAGGGATGATTAATTTACATTTGACAGCATGGTCCTATCATAAGAATGATAGTACCTAACTATCCTTTAGGGGAAGGATGTTAACAGGGAACTGTGACAAAGGTCACACTCCAGATATGGTTAGAGGCATCCCAGGAATCTCAGGTGCTGCTGAATGGGTTTCTTATCCAGAGAAAGTGGGCTGGACCTGAAATTTCACATGTGACATACCTCAGGTAGAGAGTGTGGGGTCCAGGAACCCCCAGGTAGAGAAAAGGAAGCCGGCTGACAAAGAGAGTCCACCATTTTGCCCAGAGCTCAGGGATTTTCCAACAATGTCAGACTTCAACCTCACCAGCAGAGTTTCTTGACAAATAACAATGAAAACAACAAAGAGAAAAAGGTAGATAGAGCCCGAGGAACAAACACCCAGGTTGTCCTCTGGCCTCCATATACCAATAAACATACAAACACATATACATGAATGTGCATACACACACACACACACACACACACACACACACACACACACAGACTTGTTTTGTTTATGACCCAGAGGCCTCAGCTCATCATTGATTGCAAATTGAGGCTCAGTAGAGTGGCTCACATCATGATGGAGGTAGGGAGGGAAGGAGAGGGGGTGCCCATGTTCATTGTCTTTCTCCTTCCCCAATTTTATTCCACACAAATCCTTAGTCTTTGGGAGGGTGAGAATCTGTCAATCCCATCTGGAAACACCCACACAGACACCCCCAAAGCTATGCACTCCTCATCTCCTAGGCGTTTCTTCAACCCAACCAAGTTGACAGTTGGGATTAATGATCATAGATCTATAAAAGGCACTCGAGTGTCCAGAAAACAAACCATGCTGGAGGAGAGAGAATGAAGGCCAGGGGGAGGTGAACAGGACCAGCAGGTGTAGAACATGAACTCAGTTCTCTCCAGATGCTCAGAGAGACTCCTTGGAGGGCTATAGGCTTACGAGGGTCTGACTTGTATTTTATACATTTAGAAAGATCACTAAGGAAAATGGATTAAGAAGAAGAAACTGCACAAACAAGAGGAGTCACTTAGCAATCCTATACCATGCTTTTCAGCCTGTTAGGAAGGACTCCTTTTTTTCTCCCATCTATCCATACCTCTACTTTTATAAAGCAACACAAAAACCCATTTGGATGTCACAGCAATTTCAAACTGCTATAAAAACTTCTAACCGCTAACTCCTAGTCCTTATTCATTGAGGACCAGGGACAGGTTGTTGCTGTCACTAGTGTATGAATGACAATTTGAATATGGCTGGTGTGCTATAGCATAGTCTTGGTCCCAAGAAAGCTCAAAGACGTTCTTGGAGCTGGTGAGATGGGTCAGAAGGTAAAGGTGCATTCCATCAAGTCTGATGACTTCAGTTTGATTCCCAGTATGTAGCAGGAAGAGAAGGCTGACTCTCCTAAGCATTCTCTGATTTCCTCAAACTAAATAAATAAACCAATAGTAACAATTTATAATTACGCATTTTAAAACCCAGTTTGATATGGGATGTTTGACCTGTTTGGCCTGATACAGAAAGAATATTCCCAGCCCTTAAGATAAACCACAAGTTGCTACCTGCCTGCACTGGGGTGAGGTGGACTAGGGGGTGTCTGTTCTCCTCCACGTCCCTTGTCCTATCCACCTCCCTGCCTGCCTCCAGAGGGATCGTGCACACACCAGCCCTGTGCTCTGTGTGGGACAGTCTTCATGAAGAAGGAGCTGCTGTACCCACCTGTGGTCCTCACCAGGAGAGCTCATCAGCACATCCTCTGTTGCCCCCATCCTGGAACCTGTTCCCGATGGGTGTGGCCATCCTTAGGCAGGTGGTCTGGGCTGTGTAAGAAAGCTAGGCAAGCATAGGTCTGGGAATGAGGCAGAAGCAGTTTTAGTGCATGCTCCAGGTTTCCTCCTTGAGTTCCTTCAGGGATGTAGAGGCACGGGGTGATGGGGGGCGAGAGACAGACAGACAGACAGAGAAAGAAAGAGACAGATGATTGATAGGCAAACAGATTACAGAGAGATCAGTGGCTAATAAACAAATAGGTTATAGATAGATCCATGATTGATTGATGATAGATATAGATTGATGATAGATGATAGATAGATATAGACCAATGAAAGATAGATAAATAGACAGACAGACAGACGATTGATAACTTCTGTACCTTAACAGAACCCTAATGCACTACTTCCTCTCTGTGAGGAACCTTCACAGCTGTGTGTCTCACAACTGCCACTGACATTTGGTCCCCTTGACTCTTAAAGAAGCAAGGCTGAGCATCAGAGGGGACTCTCGAGGTCCTGTCACCCTTGATCTCCATACTTGAAGTCCTCAACGTTCGCCTCAGGGAGACTGAACAAACTCTGAGTCTCACCCTCTCCCTCTTTTCAGCCCTTCCTTCTCCTTTCTTTCCTCTCTCTTTTCTCCCTCTCTTCCTCCAGAGACAAAGTATCCCTTTGAAGGCACATCCCCAGTTTCACACTCCCTCCAACTCACCCCACCTGGTCCTCTAAAACCCTGTCTCTGAATACCACTGTCCTGGATTCCAGACCTTTAATGCATGAGCTTTGGGGAACATTAAAGAACCAAAACGTAGTGAGGCATAGCTATAGAATAAGCAGGCTGCACCTCCTGGGCCTAAGGGCTCTGAACATGAGAATTCACAATGGCTAGAATGAATGGCCTACTCTGAATTCTCCCCTGACAGTCTCAGGTGAAGGATAAACCTTCTCAGTTCAGGTGGAGGATGTTCATGGTCCTTCCAGAAGGTCCCCCACTTTAACCTCTGCCATTTATAATCATCAGGGAAATGCTGAACTACAAAGAAGGATGTTGTTCTCTGGGAACCACTGGCATTTGAGCATCTGAAAGAGCTGCCAGCCCTGAGGGTTTGATGGATGGGAAGCCTTGAGGAGAATGTCTGAATTAATTGTTCATTGTATCAAGTAATTACACGGCACTCATTCATCAATTCAGGATGAAAAGGGGGAAGTCTTATTTGAGATGTGGACTCCCAGGCCCTTGGTTCTCCTTCATAACCCTGGACAAGTATCTTCCCTATTCTGGGCTTCCCCAGCTGAGTATTCTCATTTAAGGAGACCATACAAGGATCCCCAGCCTGGATCCTGTGCATGTCTTAGAAATCAATCAACAAAGTCAAGAATTCTCCATAGAATATTGTTGGAACACACACTGAAGAGGTCCCTAACTTCTGTCAGATCCTCAGAGAATCAATCCTGTGTGTGGCTTGGAAAAGATAAAGGTCACAGAATGAGATAGAGATAGGCACACAGGGGAGCTGAGGGGTCTGAGGGGTCGGGGACTGAGGGGTGGGGCTGAGGAATGGGGCTGAGGGGGTGTAGCTGAGGGATTGGGGCTGAATGGGGGGGCTGAGGGGGGGGGCGGGGGGGGGGGGCTGAGGAGAGGGGCTGAAGGGTGGAGGTAACAGGGTGAAGTTTACGAAGTTGGCAGAGGCAGGATCAGGAAAAGATCTCACCAGCCATGCTATGAAGCTTGGCAGGCATTTGTAGGAAGACAGGACTCTTATCAATTTCCTGTTCCTCCATGTCCAGGCTAGCAGAGAACAAACATCTGAATATTTGGGGAGAGGTCAGGGGGGGAGGAGCAAGGCCACTAATCCCATATCACCCTACTGGCACTGGCAGAGGGGCAGCCACATGCCAGGACCTGAAGCTCAGGAGCTGGATGTCATGAAGCAGAAGTAGTGAACAGAGCAAGTAGGCAGAGGGCTGTATGTGTGTGTTTTTGTGTTCACATGTAAGGGTTCATGTCTGTATGTATGTCTGTGTATCTCTATACATCTGTATGTACATATATATATGTCTGTGTCTATATACATTTTATGCATATATTATGTATGTGTTTGTGTATATCTATACATCTTTCTATGTATATATTTGTGGTTTTTTATTTGTATGTATATGAATGTGTCTGTTGCTATATCTTTTTTGTGTGTCTATGTCTGTGAGTCTATATAATAATCTTGGTGTGTGTGTGTTTGTCTTGGTCTCTACATGTCTGTATATATCTATACATTTCTCTGTGTGTCTATATATCTTTGGGAATGTAGATATGTATGTGTTTGTATGTGTCTGCGTCTATATCTTTATATGTACTATGTATGTCTGTCTCTGTGTTTATATTCTTGTATGCATATGTCTGTGCACTTATGTACCTGTGTGTATATATCTTTATATGTATATATATATATATATATATGTGTGTGTGTGTGTCTGAGTGTATACTTTTATATTTATATATGTATGTTTAGTTTGGTGCCTGTGTCAGTGTGTCTATATATCTTTGTGTGTATGTCTGTCTGTGCATACTTGTGTTTGTGTCTATGTTTGTGTGTGTCTCTATATCTTTATGTGTGTGTATGTGTGTCTGCATGTGTCTCTGTCAGTGTGTGTGTGTGTGTGTGCACGCGCACACGCGTGCGCTTCTGTCCATGTATGCCTATGTCTGTGGGAGTATCTGCATGTGCTGCCTCAGAGCCACTGTGCTGACTTTCATCAGCACCGGACACAAGCTCTGACCGCTCCAAATTTCATGCACGCCATGATGCCAAAGCTTCAAGGCCCAAAAGATTCCGGGAGTGAAGTTCTGGGAACTAAACACACCATGTGTTTGAGACAGTGAAACCGCTTTCACAAGAGTTGACAGCTGCTACCTCCTCTGCAGGCCCTTTCTTCTGCCACCGCTGAGTAGGTGCCAGTGCTAAGTTGCCACAACAGAAGACCTACTGGGCGTGGCCTCCCAGGATTCCTCCACTCCTGCCTGGAAAAACTGCATTATCACCTGATTCGGTGTGGCAATGCTGGGAAAGACCCAGGCCTGTGCACACTTGGCAGACCTTTACCACTTAGCTCTGCTTCCCACCCCTAATTCAAAATTTAAGCCTCAGAAACCAAAGCTCTGTGAGCACCTGCCTGCTGCCAGCTAGAAAGGGTACGCACTTGGGGCTTCTTGCCCACTAAGAAGCTGTAGCTTTGGCCTCCTTTGGAAGCTACAGAGTTGGTGTAACATGGCCCCAAGTAGCCAAAGGGAAGCTTCAGTCAGAATGAATAGATATGAGCCAATCATAAACAGATTGTGCCATGCCTCAGTTTCCCCATCTGTCAAACGGGAATGAAAACAGTACTTATCTCCCCAGACTGAGGTTTGAATTTATTGAGTCTATTCATAAAAGGGCTCGGGGGAGTCAACTGCACACAGAAAGCACTAAATAAATGTGTCTATTACTGCTATTAGCCTCAAAAATGGTTTCCTCCCAGCCATATGCAACTGTGCATTTTTTAGGAGACAGAATTGAGGGGAAAGAGGCAAGAAAATAAGATGCTACACATCTGCAAGCTAATGAATCCAGGCAAACGAACAGATCAATTCTTATAACATTAACATAAATGTTTTATTATATTAGACATGGCTGGAATGTCAATGTATCTTTTCCAAACTGTAAAGTGCTTTTTTTTCCTTTTCTAAATTAATTGTGACATGTTTTGCTTTTTTTAAAAGAGAGAGAGAGAGAGAAGAAAGGGGAAAGAAAGGAAGGGACAGTGAAGGTACAGATGAGCCAAGGGAGGTGTAGCCTGAGTCCCAGCATTGGCTGCACCTGGTAAAGGGTGTGTGTGTGTGTGTGTGTGTGTGTGTGTGTGTGTGTGTGTATATGTGGGTGTGTGTACACTGTGTGTATGTGTGTGTGAATGTGTTTGTATGGGTGAGTGTGTGCGTATGTGTATGTGTGTGTGAATGTGGGTGAGTATGTTATGTGTGTATGAATGTATGTGTGTATGTGTGTGAGTGTGTGTACACTGTGTGTATATGTGCATGTGAATGTGGGTGAGTGTGTGTATGTGTGTAAATATATGTGTATGAGTGTGCGTGTGTGTCTGTATGCCTGTATGTGTGTACACACTATGTGTGTATGTGTGTATGTGAATGTGTGTGTATGTGTGTATACACTGTGTGTGTATGAGTGTATGTGTGTATGTGAATGTGTTTGTATGGGTGAGTGTGTGTGTATGTGTGTTTGTGTGTGTGAATGTGGGTGAGTGTATTATGTGTGTGTAAATGTATGTGTGCATGTGTGTGAGTGTGTGTACATTGTGTATATATGTATGTGTGTGTGTGAGTATGTGTACACTGTGTGTATGTGAGTGTGAGTGTGTGTGAATGTGGGTGAGTGTGTGTATGTGTATGTAAATATGTGTGTGGGTGAGTGTGTGTACTATGTGTAAATGTAAGTGTATGAGTGTGTGTGTGTGTGTGTGTGATGCACAGGACACACTTTGAGCAACAATGACTGAATCTGGCCCTTGTCCCCTCTGGCTGCACTGTCTGGCACGTGCCCTCTGGAGCCACCCAATGTCAGAGCTAAACTGGGCACACCTCCAGGGACTAAATAGTCATGACAGAAAGGAAAAGCAGCCAGTGACTATTTGATGTACACCAGACACTATGGTGAACAAAGCTGAGCTGCAATGACCCATTTAAACTCCATAACAACAGCTGGGGAGGTGGCTCAGCAGGTGCTTGCACGAGGACCTGAGTTCCACCCCCAGCACCCATGAAATAGAAGCTGGGCTTGGTGGCAGCCTGCCATCCCAGCACTGAGAAGGGAGAGACAAGCAGATCTCTGGGGATGGCTGGCCAGCCAGCCTCGCCAAATGGGCAAGCTTCAGGTTCAGCGAAAGATGCAAGATAACTTGTACCTGAGGAATCATGTGCGTGCCCAGTGCACATACATTTAAATACATACATACGTACATACATACATACATACATAGCTTTCTAAAAATCCCAGGCAGTGGTTGCTTTCTCAGTATCCCCACTCTGCAGATGGTAATACTGAGGCACAAAGAGTACAAGAACCGTTCCTGGGAGCAGTGCAGCTCGCAGAGCAGATGGACCTGGGTCTGTCTCAAATGCCACACCCCTGGGGTGACCTGCAATTCTCTGCTTGTGCTTGGCAACACTGGCCGAGTCACTTGACCTCTGTGTTCTCTCCCAATGCTGTGCAGCTTTGGGTTTGTCACTTGACCTCTCAGAGCTCCCTACTGCTTAACTTAAAAAGGAGCACAGGGCACCAAATGTCTCACAGTAGAGGAAAATAATATGAGGTCAAACAAATCGATGGCCCTGAACGGGCACCTGTTCTTCAAAGTCACAGTGTAGGGGCAGTTGTTGGCTCTGTAAGTGGAAGGGGCTGGCTTTGCCTTTCATCTTAAACAGACAGAGGGAGATTCTGGCCTCTGGGAGATCCTGCTGTGTGAGGGGCAGAGGCATACAGAGACAGGGACACCATAGAAGGGACAAAGTGATGTCTTCAGCATATTAAGTAGGGACAGCTGAAGAGACACTGTCCTCACCACAGAACCTGCCCAGCGCCTCAGCCTGGGCAGGGAGTGAAGAATTAGATGACGGGTGGCAGCATCCTGACCCCATGCCACAGTGGGAATGCTCCAAGCCCACATCCGTGCAGGGAAACACCCAGAAAGGAACTATGCCCAACTCCATGGGGGAAACTGTAAGGGAAACACTGGTGGTGGCAGAACTTGCGGGCAATATGGAAAATGATCAAGGACTTAGCTGCAGTGTCTTCCCTCTATGTGAGTCTGGAAAAATGGCTGTGCCATCAGTGCCCATTCGACACTGAGCAAATAACGGGATTCCCAACCCACCTTCCCTTTGGGGCTGTTTGAAGGTTTCCCAAATGGTCTTGTGAATTTACCACACTTCTGGTGGTAGAAGGTGAATCTAGATGGGACCCAAAAGGTTATTTTTATTCTAACCTCACTTGTGATCTTAGGTGCATCTGAAAATGAAATGTGCCTAGTTGCCTACTGTCTTTTGTCTCCTTCCTCTGTTTCCTTGTCCCTGGCTACCAGAGACAGGGCTATGGATCGATGAGACACAGGGAACAATGCCAACAGCAGGGCACTGCCCAACAGCGAGGTCAGGGACTATCTCTCTAAGAGGAGACTTGAGTAGCCAGAAGGCACAAGCGAGGTGAGAGTTTAGGCAATGGAGTCCTGGAGAGATGGAACAGCTGGTACCAAGGGCCTTGTGAGGAGCAGGGTTAGCACATCAAGAGGGAAGGCTGGGGCAGCTGAAATCTCATGTAGGGGATGGTTCAAAACCAAATTTCATAAAAGCCAATGGCTAGCAGAAGTGAGACCCCACGGGACTGCAAAAGGCCAGAGTGATGAGCTAAGGGTCACCTAATTCAAAAGGAAGATTCAGAATCTGAAGTACCTTTCTCACGCAGTCCTTCTCCCAGCTATTTAGAAAAGAAGCCAGAAACCACGACAACAGTATAGGAAAAAAAAAAAAAAACTATCCTGGGAGAAACAATGGTAGGAATAAAGGCTTTAGCTATTAAAAACACATGTAAGAATATCAAGATAATGATTTATAATAGCTATAGACTAGAAGCAGGCCATATACCCATCAACTGTAAAACACACAAACAGATTATATTAAATTCACACAGTGGAATACTACACAGTGACAGGAAGGGAAAGACTGTCACTATACAAAAAAATATGAATGAACCTTCCTGACAGGATAAGGAGACTATAGAGTTATAACAGTGATTTTGTTTACAAGAAGCTCTGAATGGAAAGAAATAATCCTTGGGGCGGGGGGCCTATGGGCACCCCAGTATCCTTGGGATAACTGTGATTGAAAGGCCCAATAAGAGTCTGCTATGTGGTAAGGGATGGGCTCTCTCTCTCTCTCTCTCTCTCTCTCTCTTTCTCTCCCCACCAACCCAGTGGTTGTGTAAGTATGTTCATACATAAAATCTACACAGCTGTGTCCTTCAGATCTCTGCTGATGGTGGCATATGTTAGACCGCTATTTTAAAAAGAATAAAAACATCGAAAACAAAAAGAAAAATGATGGTAGAAGGGTCAGGCTATCAGCCATGCAGAGAAAGAAAAGAGGAAGGCTGAGCCCAGACATCCTTGAGCAGTTTGTAAGAGAAATTGGTCTCCTGGGGCTGTGACTGCCCGTTTTATAACCTGTGAGTGGGACATTCTCACAGCAGCTGTCACTGCAAAACCAGGGCAGACCCTGCAGCAAACACAGCCCAACAGATTTCCCAGGAGTGATGGAAAGTCCTGGCAAGAGCCCTGTGTGGCAGACTCTGGTCCCCAGGCAGAGCTATGGGCACCAGGATGGCATGACTTCAGGAGAACCCTCCACGTGGCCCAGGGAGCAGCAGGCAGCACTGGCTGGTTCTAATGCCTTTAAATGGTTGAATTTCCCAGGGTGCGTAATCAGAAGGGCTGGAGGAGCCACAGACTCCAGTCATGACACAATGTCTGTAAGAGTAAAAATAGCCATAGATCAGGGAACATGGGTTCTAGCCCCTTTCTGGACAGCACAGCAGGCTCCACACTCTAGGTTGCATCTACATGACAGCAAGGGCTGTTTACTGCCAGGCTGCCCATCATGCATGGAAACTATGTTGAAAAAAATAGCTAATTAAATGATTTAACCAGTATTTATATTACTTTAATTGGTTCGGCGGTGTTAATCCTTAACCCGCCATTATAAATGAATACACATAGACACTGGATGGATTTTAACAAGCCTAGGCCTGAGTTGTACAATTCTAGCCCATCTAAACTAGCTCATAATTTTATTACCCAAATATAACCCCATATATACATATGACCCTTTGGACTATTATTCTCCACACTAAGCCAATGTTCCAGACCACGTGGAAGGATCTTCTTTAATCTACCCCATGGCATGTCCTCCTTGTCTGCTCCTGGCTTCTTCCAGCCTCTTCTTCTTCCCAAGATGCTCTCTGTCTCTGAAAAAGCCCTCACACCTTAGTCCCACCTATTTTTGTCTTTGCCCAATCTCCAGGCCTCAGCATTTAATTAAGTAACAGACAGCAAACAGGACCAATCAACATTTAGAATGCTTAACACCATCCCATCAAAACTGGGTGCAGTAACTCAGGGTCCTGCTCCTTCCTATATATCTTCAGAGACTGAGACAGACACACACATGGTACACATAGATACAGACATATACATACTCAGTGATCACCTTGTACTTAGCAAAAAGCCTCTGATCTTCCCTCAAGTCCCCATAACCTTCTCTGTTGGATTCTGGGGAAACAAACCCAGAGGACTATGGTGACCGAGGTGATTCTAAGGATCCATCTCAGAGAGAGGAAGGGCATGTAGGGCAGCATGCAGGGAAGTGGCATTGTGAGTGACCTCTGTGACCCTCCCCTTGCCAATAAACAGCTTGGTAGCATCACGGCCCATCTGTGTAGAGTTGTGCTTGGATGCCTGGGCTGTACCTGAACTCTGCCTTACCCTCTGGGTGTAGGTTGCCCAGAACAGACATGAACTCGAGCAAGATATCTCTCTGCAGCCAAGACAGATCTGGAAGGAAAAGACAGCTCGCTCATTGGGGAAGCTGGGGGTGATGCTGTCTCCTAACACACTCTCTGCAGCTGGACAGCAAGCCCTTCCCTACAGGAGGTATAGATGGCCTCTCTCCATGTCTGCAATGGCCTCATCTTGCCTCTTCATCCAGATGGCAGTCTCCCTGGGGACTGGAAGCATGTTTGGTGTATCTGTCCTTCATCCTGCCCGCATGCTGACCGGAGTGTCACTACACCAATGAAAACTCAATGAGTCACCGAGGAGTATATAAATGGAGCTTTAAAGGTGGTTAAGTGTGGCTCTGGGTGACCAGGCATTCTGACCACTTCAGTCATGACACAATGTCTGTAAGAGTAAAAATAGCCATAGATCAGAGAACGTGGGTTCTAGCCAGATACTGTGGTAAGCAGTTTCTATATATCAGCACTATGGGTCCTAACAGCCACCTTGCAAAGTAGGTACAGGCTTTCCACAGACTAGAAGCTCAACCTTCAAATCGGCTTGTCTGTGCCAAGGACACAGAAGTGGGCATTGCATGCATTTTATGGCTCAGCCTTGAGTTGCAGTAACTCTATGTGACAGTTAACATCATCAACTTTTCAGAATCTACCGCCACCAAAGAGATAAGCCTCTGGTCATACCTGTGAAGCATCACCTAGATTAGGACAATTTGATGTGGAAAGACCCACCTTTAACTGTGGTGGCAACACTTCATGGGCTGGGGTCTGGACAGAGTAGAAGGAGGAAGTGAGCTGATTGAGCAGATGCAGTCATCTCTCTCAAATTCCTGGTTATGGACACAGAACAACCAACCTCGCCCCTCCCACCATGGCTTCCCTGCCTGCTGTGGTGAACTACACCCTCAAAGCTGAACTGAAATAAATTAAACACTTCCTTCTTCAGGTTACTTTTTTCTGCGATTTTGTCCCAGCAACGAGACAAGAAACCAACACATTCTACTTTTCAACATAAGTGAGAGGGCAAGCTTGGACTTGAAGGGAGAGAGTGAGACCCTGCCTCGCAATGGAAGGTTGAGCCCCCCACCCACCGCAGCTATGGATTTGCAGGGAAGTACTTCCCCAGATCTGCTCTCAACCCTGCAGCAGGAAATGCTGCAGTTCACAGGAGCAAGCTTCCTGCTGCTGGAGAGGCTTTCCTGGCAGCTTTTGGTCCTCTGTGCTTCCACGGTGGGTCATGGTGGACACAGTCTTTCCTGAAATATGCTAAAGCATTCGACTGAGTGACAGCCGAGCCTTGCCGGCCTGCAAGCCACTAGCAAGGTGATTTTGTGCTATCTTGCTTTGATCCATAATATATTTGCAGGATTTAGTTCTCAGAAGGTGAGCTCCACCTGTTTTTTCTTTTTCTTTGTTTTTTCTTTTTCCTTCCCCTTTATTTATTTAAAGACAGGATATCATTTATCCCAGGCTGGTCTCAAACTGTGTAGCTAAGGATGACTTTGGGCTTCTTATCTTCCTGACTACTTCCAGAATCCTTAGTTTACAGGCGTGACCACCACGGTAGGTTTCTATAGTCCTGGGGAAGGATCCCAGGGCTTCAGGAATGCTAGGCAACTGAACCATACACCCATTTCCTTTTTTTTTGGCTTACTAACACTGGGTCTCGTGTAGCCTATGCTGACTTCAAACTTGCTCTGTAGCCAAGGATGACCTTGAACTCCTGATCCTCCTACTTCTATCTCCAGAGTGATGGGATGGGAGGAGTGGACTGCCACACCCGGCTACTCCCTCCACTTCTGAGTACCTGAAAAAGCATTACTGCACCCCTAGAGATCATCAGGAATTTGACCAAAGTGATTGATTATCTTCCCTGTGTGAATCCCAGGTTGTTAGAAAAATCAGAGCTGGTGATGGGTAGAAAAATATCTTGTAGTTAAAAAGACAGCCCTCACATTGCTATGAATTGTAGCAATTTCCTCTGAGATAAAACATCCATCCTTAAGGGACCCTGATTAAAATTCAGGAAGTAAACAACACAGAGGCTTCAGGAAGTCCCTGAAACTGACCAGACTCACCAGGTTCCTCTCTCCCCAATGCTGAGAGATACTGTAGGGAGTTTAATATAAATTAGATTTAGTAAATATCTAGGTTTCTGATACAGTCTCTTAATCCAGGGCATGAGATCAATGTCGCTGTGAGCAATTAGCTTATCAGCTTATGGATGAAGTCACGTGAAGTGAGGGGAGTCTCTATGGACTGAAAAACAAGGTTGAAGCCAGGTGAGACAAGGAAAGACTTTATGACCTGGCATTGCTTTCAACTGCTAAGTGGGCAGAGCCCAGATTAAGCTGAAGCAGGTGGAACAAGGAGAAATCCTATTTAAGGACAAGTGGATGAGCCCAGGAGAGGGTGTGCTAGGGGCTCCATGCCAGAGAGCCGATGCTAGCGAGCTCCGATGTTAGCGAGTCCTCACACTACAAAGGACAACGAGTAGTTTTTGTCCCCTGCTGAAGAAAGTGTTGGTGAACTGATGGCCGGATTTCCCTGAGGCAGAGAGAAGCTGGTGAGCAAAGAAAGCCTCAGCAAGACAGCATAAGGCCAAGGACTAAACCCTGTGGCTCAGCTTTTGCCTAGAGGGGTTTGACCTGTCCGAACAGTGGCCTGAACAGAACTGTGGCCGGCTTTAAAGACTTGAGGGAGAGCGGCAGAGTTGCTGATATGAAGGAAATAAGTTGGCCTACAGACGGCTGAGGCTCCCAGAGAGAAGAAAGCCTCAAGCCTTATTTAAGGTGAGACTTCAATAGCCAATTTACCCTGATGAACCTGCATCTGAGATATTCCAGAAAAAGGACTGCTAAGTGCATTAAAGGGTCTACCTCAGAGACTGGTTTCCTGGTGACTGAGGACCTGCCTCAGAGACTGTATCCTTAGAAATAGTTGTAATAGTTATCAATAGGTTTAGTGGTTAGGTCTTAGGGGTTGTAGGAATTTGTAGGAATAGTAGTTAAATGTATTTGTTATAAATTAATATAGTTATTAATAAATAAGTGTTTAATAATTTAAAAGTACGGTTTCAAGATATTGTCAGCCAAGCTGAACTCCCTGAAAGTGGCTCAGACCAACTGGTCTCTGTGGAAAGCGCACACACATTCCAAAGTGTCTAGCTGCCTCCAGGTTTCTAGCTTTCATGAGCTGTCATTCATGCTGGCGTGGGCTTTGGCAGTGCAGATGTCCTTAAGTCATTTCCACTCCTGTAAGTAATCCCAGTAAAACTCATTGGTTCACCAAGTTGGAATTCCGTGGTATCCATACTTCGGTCTGTCTCCAGACCCCTATCTGGGGTGAGCAGATGTTTATTCATATCTTCCCAGGAATGGTGTCACACAACACATTATCACAATCAAATGAGTATGAGATGTAGGTTGTGACTTTTAGGGGAACAAGCAATATTAACACCTTTGAGCAAAGAGAGATGCCCAGAATCCTGAAGGCAAGATGGGATCCAGCCACTGAAAACCCCATCAGCGGAACCTGTGTTCTCATCCCCTCTCAGCCCTGATACTCAGCTGCGTTCCTTTCTCAATAGGATGACTGCTTGCAACTTCACCTTGTAAGCTCCGAGTCCTACCTTCTGGGAGACCCTCGAGTGAGACACGGAGACAGTGGTCAATGCAAGCAGCAAGAGGTTTATTGGAATCAACGTGTTGGGGTCACCTAACGCTCGAAGGAGTAGTGACCCCAAGCTAGGTTTTACATTAGCTTTTATAGGATAAAACAGGGAAGAATCAAGCAATAGTACATTCGGCGGGCTTTCATTCATTAATACATTTATCTTTAAATCAATTGGTGTTGGCTAAGGGATGAGGAACTGGTAGCGGGAACGAGGAACTCAGTCCCCTGGTCACAGGGAGTTTCCACATCGGGGGTATAGGTACATTCTATGGTTTTTCTGAGAACTGTTTTCAGCTGGTAGTTCCCGGATTAAATTGCCCCAGAACCCAGGCTTCTGAAGCCTGGCTAAAGTTTGGTCAAGTGAACTTGGGTTAGGAAATTTTATCAAGATTCCTTCAGCACCTATATCCTCTTGTGGTCTGTATCTATGTGTGGTCTCATTCCCCCTAAATTAAACAACAGTTCCTCATTTGATGCTCCGTGGCCCAAGTTTGGCACTGTGCTCAACACATAACTCATTGCCATGGCAAAGGCACCATGGTAATGTGAGTGGTTGAGGCTAGGTTTCAGGGTGCCCAAGGTCTAAGCCCAAGATCGGGAGCCTTGGGTGATGCCACCAGAAGAGAGAAGAGTAGCCTGATCCATGTCATGGTAGAACAGTACTGGGCGAGGACTGTCACTGGCATGTGGCTATGCTGTGCTGAGGTGTTGGCTGCCCTCTCTACATCCCTTCATTTGATACACAGGTCTTGTGAAATCTAAGTACAGTCTGACCAGGTGCTTCAGGGATTCCTCAGAGTTATTCTGATTGGTCCATCTCAGGGACAGTCAGTCTGTAGAGATCCTTGAGGGAGGCTATGATTGGCCAAGCTCATGAACCAATCAAGCCTCAAAGAGTCTTCAGTATGTCACTTATTGATTGGCCCAGCTCAGGGTCAATCAGTCCTTAGAGATTCCTGAAGATGGCGCTGATTGGTCCATCCCATGCACCAATTACGCCTTAGAGATTCCTCAGTGTGACTCTGATTACTCCAGCTCACAGTCAATAAAGTCTAGTTCTTAGTCCGCCTATGGAATCACTTCCTCTACCTCGCACCTGTGGCTTGGGGGGTGGGGGAAGAAATATGGCACACATAGGCATCTCTGCTCAACAAGAGGGAGAACTGCAGAAGTAAAGAGAGAAGCAGAGAAACAGATCAGCCATGGCAGGAAGTAGATAAGGATGCCTGTGCCCTGTGAGAAGAGAAGGAAGGACCTTTCTCTTCACTATCTTCTTTCTATCCCTGGGAGGAAAATCCTAGTAGAAGACATTTTCAAAATCGTATTTCCATGGAAAACTGTGGAAGTAGGAAGTAGCTTGATTCGGAGTGCTATCACTTAAAAAAAGAAGAAATGGAACTTTATCAGAATGGCAAGATTGTGCGTTGCCATTTCAACCCTGATGAATTCCTATTCAGATGAGAAAATGAATTAAGCAGTAAGTTTTAGGGTGTAATTTTTCTGACAAAATCCTTCATTTCAGGTGTGGCCTTCAGAGCCCAGCAGCAAAAGGGTCATTTGAAAAATAGCCTTGGGCTTTGCCAAGTTTCCTGGAGGCCCTCCTGAGTCTTTTGATATGGAAATTTTTCTCTTTTGAAGTACCCACCCTGTAGTTCTCCTTTATCACATCTTCCCTTCAACTGTTAACTCTTCTTGAGGTGATAATAAAATGGCCATTATAATGACTGATCTATCACTCAAAATAGTTGCCATGACAATGGTACATGCATCAACTAAAACAGCCACCATGACAGTCATACAGTTGCCCCAGTGGATCCCAGTTGAATAATGAGCTCAGAGCCTTCCTGAGGGTCACATGTGGGTTTGTTCTATCATCATTTCTATCAGCCTCATGAAGTCCTGACTACTAAGGAAGATTTTCAAGCATATTCACCATTGTACATGTGCCAGGTCTGTCAACAAGACATCAATTCTCTTTGTCAAGGACTATGGCTTTTGTTTTGAACCAGTTTTCCTTTCTTATTGAAATGATCCACAAGAGATAATTACTCACAACCACACTAAATAGGCCAAGTAAGAGTATAAGAGTGCTTTAATAATGGTCAGACCAAGAGAAGGCTAACATCTCCAAAATGTCTCTTGGTGACAAAGCTCAAAGGAACAGTGTTTTTCAAGACAAAAGTCATTAAATCAGTGTTCAAGGGGGATTGGAGTAACACAGTAACATCTATCTTTTTGCAGTGGTGAGCAGTATTTTCTAGATACAACACGACAAAATTTTTATTTCCTCTAGTTATTTTAGTTTTATGTTTTCATTTGCACAAACATTAACTATTTTAATTAATACATCTGGACCACAGTCAGGATCTTGGACAGTCCCAAAGTATTGCCAAAGTGGAAGTGGCAACTGGAAGTGGAGGGTGGGTTCTGAGAACTGTAAGGAAACACAGAATGGAATCAGGATAAGATGGTGTTAACTTGGTCGCTTCATTACCGCCAAAGACAACTGGGATTTACAAGTAGGACCAGCAGGTGGACTCAGCAGAAACAGCAGAGCAAACTGTAATGACACACGTGACTGAAAATGACATAGTGAAACCCACTATTATGTATCCTAATGTTGTGGGACACTATTCCTGGTGACATGTCAACAAGCATCTACTCACCCAGGACAGGGAACTGACCACAGAAAAATAGAGACACCACCAAAACCCAACCCACTGGACTGACCAATTCATTGGTGACCCAAAGAATTTTATTTTGGTTACTCACAGGAATGTGGTAAAAGGTTACTCACAGAAGCAGAAATGAGGTATATCACCAAAACCTCAGACCAGCATGGCTGACAGCTCATGAAAGCTGGACACCTTCAGGAAGCTCACATTGGAGAGTCTCTTGCCAGTACCTCAGCTGGACTGAGCTTCTTTTAGGTAACCCAGCTGTTTTCTGTCTTTCACGTGGCTCAGCTGGTCTGAGAGCATCTCTCACAGTTCCTGACATTTATATATGCTTGGATAAAGAAGGACCAAGCGAATGTAGTCAATTTCATGGACTTCCTGAAGCCTTGAGTTATTTACATGATGAGTGGGAGGTGCTTCCCTTCAGGGTAGAATATTCCACCTTTGGAATATCCTGTGCCTTTATGATCCTCTCTCCAAGGTGGAGGTGTATCTCAGAGGGCCTTACTGCACAACACCTAACTAAAAGATGACTAAAAGTACAAAGAAAATAGCAGGCCAGCTTGGGGGAATGGATATGCGTCCATGTGTGAGTCAATGGCATGTTATAAATTCTTTTACCAAACAAAATGTTTAACCATCACCATGGTTGAACAATATCCTGTTTATAAGATTCAGGATGCAGCTGCAGATGTTACATGATCTTGCAGCCAACCTGTGACCCACGTATGGGAGTCACCTGCTAACCACATGATGGGAATGGCGGAAACATAGGAGGGAAAAGGAGAAGCCACGGTGTCTTCGTCGCGTGTCTTGCTATGGATTTGAATTTCTGATCCTTGAACAGGTCAGCCCCAGTTGGTCTCAGATCACTGGAGAGCCCTGGCTCTAATTTTGAGCCACAACAGCAAGAACCTCATGCTCTGCAATACTGAACTTGAATCAGCCAAGGGTTTGTCTGAGTCTGAAACAACTCTGAAAACAGAGTTTTGGGAAATACGTAGACTTTTGATTTTCCTTAATTAACATGGAAGCACACATCCTTTTTATGGGTCTAGTCAGTGCTTCTTCACTCCCTAGACAGAGAACGGGGCACTGGAATTCCAAGCGATAAGCCCTGGGCCTCAGGAAAGCACATCAAAGATGGGGTAGCTCAGTGGCAGAGTGCTCTCGCAACACCCAGGGCACTGTGGGTTCTAACCCCAGCACTTCAGAAATGTTAAAATATAAAGAAGTTCAGACATGCTCTGTGCTCGCAGAGGACCAGGTTCAAATCCCAGCACCCTCATGGTACTCACAACCACCTTCTAGTTCCAGGGCATTGTGCATCAGTCTCCATGGGCACCTCATGCATGTGGTACACACGCATATATATACATGCGTGCAAAGCACTTATACACATAAAATGCAAACAAATACATCTTTAAAAATACAATCTAACATTTATTAAAAGTAAAATAACTGGACCGGGCATGGTGGCACACGCCTTTAATCCCAGCACTTTGGAGGCAGAGGCAGGTGGAGCTCTGTGAGTTCGAGCCCAGTCTGGTCTACAGAATAAGTCCAGGACAGCCAGATATAACCAGAGAAACCCTGTTTCGAAAAACCAAAATAAAATAAAATAAGTGTAGCTTGGAAACAATGTGAGAAAACCAGCACCTTCCTCCCAGGAATATTCTGGTGTGGTTCTCCACATGGCGAATGTTCGCTAATTATTATGGAGCCCACCCAGTGGGGAAGGTCTATCATGTTCACCCCACCAGGCATATATACACTTCACTGTTTTGTAAAAACTAAGTTGAATTGTTTTAAGCTTTTATTTTATTGTATTGGCACGCCAACCTATCTGAGAGCATGACCAGCTCTGAGCTCTGTCAGAAACCCTGTCTTGAAAATAAGGTGGAAAAAAAATAGAGGAAGATACCTGATGTTAGCATGTGACTTTTACTCATGCACAGATGGACAAGCACGCCCATCCATACTACACACACGCACACACACACACTAATTAACTTTTTAAACACTGGAATAGCCTTACTAAGAGATCCTTTTTACTTTACTGTTTTGGGGAGACATTCTTTAAATAACTGATGTGCTATCCAAACTGTATTTGCAAATTCCCAGTACACTCGTTATCCCTGAGCTGTGTTGCTAATAACATGGTAGCTGAGGACTGATTTTAATGAGGTCTAATGACTCCGAGAGGAAATTTTAACACCCCCTCCCACCCACACACAGGTGGCTCACCTGAAACCTCCCCTTTTTTTGGTCCATAGCTGACATCACAATTCTCTACTGCCACCTAGAGCTGCTTTGCTTGGGACCCACAGCAGCCCCTGTGCCAGGAAGGACTGTTAACTGTGACATTGGAAAATGGCATAAGAGGACCATGTCCCACTTGGATTGCCAGATGAAGAGAGATATCTGGACAGTAAAGATTTCTATATGGCAATAGCCCTCAGAGGACCAGAGAGGAGGTTATGAAAATTATACACAGTCCATTTCTGAGGGGTTATAGAATGCCTTACCCTGTCCTAGCCACTCCTCCTCCCTCCAGCAACTTTCATGCATCCTAAGCAAGAAAGCTTATCATGTACTTGCCAAGCTAGAGGTTTCTCCTCACCTCAGCTGCAAACTGCGCTATGTTCAGTGAAAACATAGCTGAGCTGATGCCCCACAGTTCTGTGGATAAATTTGCTTGAGCTTCAGCCCCAGAACCCACAAAAAAACGAACACAGTGACCTTCATGAGCTGATGTTGAGCCCCAGACACCCCCCCCATACACACACACACACACACACACACACACACACACACACACACACACAAAAAAAAAAAACACTGCATCTGTAATCCCAGCATTTCCAGGCTGAAATGAGAGGTAGAGACAGGAGAATAGCCATGAAGCTTTCCAGCCAGTGAGGCTGGAATATGCAATGCATCAGTAGGAACAAGAAGACAGGCAGAGACATGGCTCGGCTGAACTGCTCTTATAGAGGAACCGAGATCAGTTCCTGCAGCCACCCAAGGCAGCTCCCAACCACCTCTAACTCCAGCTTCAAGGCATCCAATGCCCTGTCCTGGAGTCTTCCCTCTCTAACTGGCAGACTCTCCATAAACGGGAGCAGAGAAGGAAGAGTCTCCAGGCTCATTATCATAGAACATCAGCAGAGACCATCATGGAAAAGGACGGGACTTCATTGTCCTGGATTGTCATCTAGAAGGACGATGCTTCCTGTCTTCCATGGGTTACTCAATCATCCCATCAGAGTTGTTTACTGGGAAGGCTTAGACCACACAGCCAGTGTGGGGAAAGCAGTCTCGCAGCCGGCATGTGGAGATGATGGTACCACAGAAGGAAGGAGCCTGGGTCCCCACGTCACCTGCACACTGCTTCAGACTTCGCACCCATTCACCAAGATTTCAGGTGTGTGTTGCAACAGCTGGTGATAATTATCATGCCAGAAAACTATGACCTTAACATGCACTAAATAAATGACAATGTCACTCAATCGAGGGTCATATCCTGTATGTACACCAAGGAGCCAAGTTCAGCCACCCATTCTCCAAAAGCTAAACAAATCAGAAAAGTTAACAGGTACAAGTCAGAAAAGGGAGACTCAGTCAATGTGGTCACATTGGGAAAGAGGGACAAAGACATCCAGTGATTCCCTTCAAGTCCACATTTGGGGTCCTGAGGAGAAGCTAAAGTTTAAATAGAGGTCTAGGGATATGCACATCTCAGGAGTCCTGGTCAAGCTATGGTCCTGCTCACCCCTGATTCATCCTTGTCTGACTTTAGTCTCCTCCTATAAGGTGGTGAAAAGTTTGTAGAACCTTGTGAAGACTTTCCAGGAGGTAAATTCCCTCTTTGGCTGGTGCCTTTTCCTTCTCCCAGCATAAGGTTCTTGGGAACCTCAGGGAAATTCCCACTTCCTCTGGGCCTGTTGTTTTAATTGTCTGATAGTGAGATTGGAACAGAAGTGTCTCTCAAGACCACCTTCATCTTTGCCAAGTTGGTCATACGGAACAAGGCTCTGTGTGGTGAGCACCAGAGGCTAATGCTGTAGGATTTGGGGATGGCACATAAGCCATCATTTTACCAGTGGCAGAGTGTGGGGGTTTGAATGAGAATGGCCCCCACAGGCTCATATATTTGAATGCTTAGTCAACAGGGATTATCACTATTTGAAAGAATTAAAAGGATTGGGGGTGTAGTCCTGTTGGAGGAAGTGCGTCACTGGGGGCTGTGGTTTTTGAGGTTTCAAAAGCTCAAGCCAAGCCCAGAGTCTAATAGCTCTCAGCTACTTCTCCAGGACCACACCTGTGTGTCACCATGCTCTGCACCCGGCCCTGATGATAATAGACTGAGTGAGCCTCTGAAACTGTACCCATGCCTCCAATTAAATGTTTTCTTTTATAAGAGTTGTCACAGTCTAGCTGGGCATGGTGGCGCACACCTTTAATCCCAGCACTCAGGAGGCAGAGGCAGGCAGATCTCTGTGAGTTCAAGGTCAGCCTGGTCTACAAAGCGAGTCCAGGACAGCCAGTACTATTACATAGAAAAATACTGTCTTGAAAAAAAGAGAGTTGTCATGGTCATGGTGTCTCTTCACAGCAATAGGACAGTGACTAAGACACAGAGTGAAAACATGGTATCTGAGACACTAGTCACCACCATCCTGGCACATGCCCTCCAGTCCCCAAACATCTAAATGTCATCATCAGTCCACCTGGTTCCTGAACATCCTCCCTGGAGCCAAAACCGTGAATGACTTTCACACTGACTTAGACATTTTCAGATCATCTTAGGCTCAATTACAGCTAAACCAATAACGGCCCCCAAACATGATGATTGGAAAATCACCAGGCGAGCCTGCTAATCATGTTTGCCACTTCTTCATCGAATTAGTACTGTCGTCAGGACAGCGTGATGTTCCCAGGAGAGAGCCAATCACAAGGCCAATTTCCTTAGAGTGGCACATTCATATCATATCACTTTGGAACTAATATATCCTGGGAAATAAACTGTCAGATCAGTAACATTTGTGACCAGGAAATATTTGGAGCAAATGGCATCCTGGAGCCTGCAACCAAAAAGGACATGATCTGTTCCTGTCACTTGGAAACTGGATGATGCAGAACTCTGGGGGTCTTTCAAAGGGTCATTTTGGAGATATTTATCACAGTTCCTGCCAAGACAGAGAGGCCTTCGCTAATATTATTTTGCGGCTCTTTCCTGGGAAGTCTACTACACTATCACTAAAAACAAATCACATTTATTGGGTTCCTTCTGTGTATGGCTTACAGCAGGATTGGCACATTAAGAAGCACATGCAGAAACAAGCAGTCTTTGCTGGAAGTTCATAAAAAGGGTTCAGATTCTGGATCTGAATTGCATTGGGGAGAGTTTTTCACTTCCTGGTATCTCTGTTTTCAAGTCTGCAACAAAAGAAATAAAAGTAACTTCTTCCAGGCCAGATCCTGAGTGAGTTAAGGTCCCTGCTGCCAAGCCTGATAACCTGGGCAGGACCCCTGGAACCCACATGGTGGAAGGAGAGAACCAACTGACCTCCATATTCCTATTGTGGCATGTATGTGCTCATAAACATACACAAAGAAATAAGTAAATAAATAAATGTCAAAAAAATTAATAGCTACTTCCCAGAAATGTGCTGATAACTGCAGATAAAAGTAAACCATGTACCTATCTTAGCGTGTGACACACAGTAGGTCCTCATCTTAGTGCATGGTACACAGTAGGTTCTCAGCAAATAAGAATTGCTGTTGCAACTATTAGGATCTTTTTCTAATTAAAATTAGCAAATATCCATTGAATAAATTAATGTCCTTCAAATGGCCATTTGAAGGGAATGACATTTCTATACTGGCCTACAGAATTCTGCTACCAAAATTGATATGTCATTTTGTACTGAGATAACAGAAAGAAGTAGTCAGCAGCTCTTTTTCTTTTCCTCTTTTCACTCTCCAGGAACATTCCCTTTATCTAACTTCCTATTGTCTGATTATTTACATCTCTCCAAAGTTTACGTGGGAAATCTAATGCCCAATGTAAAACAGTAGGGGTCTGGGGAAGCTCTTTTCTTGCTTCCCGGCTGCATGTGACATGGCCATCCACCTCAGACTCCCACATCATGCCTTTTCCAATGTATTAGACTGTGTGACTTCAAACCGTGAGCCAAAATAACCTTCCCTTCCCAAAGTTCCCTTTATTAGATATTTTGTCATAGTAACATGAAAAGCCCAAATTTGGTACCAAGGAGTGAAGCTGATGTGATAAACTCGGACTGGTGCTTGCTGATGGAGCTTCAGGCCAAGAAAGTCTGGGAATGTGTTCAATGAGTCATCCTGGTGGGGTTTCTGGAGGCCAGAGTTCTGAGAGACATGCAGATAGTAAAGACTGGCTCATGAGGTTTCAGAGGAGAACACAATTCTGTTGACACCTGGGCAAGAGGCCATACATGTTACATTCTGGCAACCCATAAGGCTGAATTCTGTACATGCTCTAGGGACTTGAATGAAGCTGAACTCCAAACAAAGGTGTTTGATGGAAGAAATCTCAGAATAGTGTAACATCCAGGCTGTGACATAGCTGTTGCTTACTGTGTTTATAGAGATTTATGACGAGAAAGAGCAGAAAGATGTGAAAATGTGTGGTTTGGCACAGAAAGACAATGAGAGGAAGATTAAAATGCTATGTGTACAAAGGTATCTTTAAACATGAAGCCAGTAGAGAGATGCCTGTGGGTTAACCAAAGCATCGGGAACTTGTCACTAACTATTGGGTGAGACTTCCCTGGGGATACATGACACAAATGTCTATTCACACCAGATGGGGCACCAATGAGAGGACAAAGTAATGATTGCACCAAAATCCAGTATGGTGAATCAATGAGTTTATTGGGATTACTTTTTTTATTATGATATGTATCTTTATTTTTTCCTTTATTTTTTATTTCTTCAAGTTACATCTCAATTGCAGTCCCCTCCCTATTCCCCCTCCAGTCCCACCCTCCCACCCTCAACCCCCCATCCTCTTCCCTTTTTTTTTTTTTTTTAAGTTTAAGGTATATCTTATTTCCCAATACAGTTTCCCCTTTCAGTCCAACAAATGGCTCTTTCTTTTATAATAATAAATACAATACAGTACAACAGAGGTAATTAGGCCACAGTTATGAGGGTTATATGGCTTAGCGTACATTCCCAATGTCCAGTCCATATGTATTTGGTGCCTGACTTTAACATTCTACTATCTAACCATCTCCATGAGTTTAAAGTTCTATATCTAACTCAATATTCATACTAACTTGGAACACAATTTTAAAAGCATCTTCTTAGATCTATAACACTCTCTTGACTCCTAAACCACTCAAAATTTAATTATGAGATATTGGGATTACTTAACACTTAAGCAGGAAGATATTCATCTTCCTGAAGAGTCACTTACAGGCACATGGAAGCCTCAAATGCAGCTGCCTCCTTGGAAAGCCTACCCCAGCCTGGGTGATGACTCACACCGAGGCAGCTCAATGGGTCTGAAAGTCTGTGCTTCTTATGTAACATTGTTGGGGGGGGGGAGTCTTGTGAGTTGGTCAGTTTCAGGGGCTTCCTGAAACTTATGAGTTGTTCACTTCCTGATCCTTAAGAATCCTTCCTTCAGGGTAGAATGTTTCAACTCTGAAGAAATTAATACACAGCATCAGCAAAGCCAAATAGCAAATAAATATGGAAGAGACTTCTGCAGGCAAATGGAAGTCACCTCAGAGAGAGAGAGAGAGAGAGAGAGAGAGAGAGAACAAAAGGATTCCCTACAGGGAAAGTTTATGAAAAATACAATTAACATTGAAAACAACAGAAGTAATTTCTAATGAAACTTTAAACATCTGTAAATTTAAATGAAAAATACGTACACACATAAAAGGCAGAAAACCAGATAAATTAGTTTACAGTATAATAGACCTTCATATTTTATGGAAAGTGATTTTAAAATATTGATTTATATTAGACTCCATTAAACAAAGGAGCCAAGTCTTCATTTTTTAGGACACTGTTAGAAGATAGTGTCTTAACTATTTTTCTGTTGCTGTGAAAAGACATCATGACCAAGGCAACTTAAAGAAGAGTTTACTAGGACTAGCAGTTTCAGAGGGTGCATCCATGACTATCATAGTAGGGAGCACAGCAGCAGGCAGGCAGGCATGATCCTGGAGCAGTACCTGAGAGCTTGCATCTGCAAGGATGCTAGGAGGCAGAAGGTGGAGGGGACTGGGCTTGGGTTTTGAAACTTCAAAGCTTACCCCCAGTGACACACCTGCTCCAACAAGGCCACATCTTCTGCAACAGGCCACACTTACTAATCCTTCTCAAAACAGTTCCACCAACAAGGGACCAATCATTTATATATATGAGCCTGTGGGGACCATTGCCATTAAAACCAGCACAGATCTATAATTAACACCTTTGTAATAGAAATGCTCATGTGAATTTTAAGAAGTGGTTGACCCAAATTATAGCAAAAAGAAAGGAAAAAAATAAAACTTGGAGAAATAGAAAAGGGCACTAATACGGACAGATGCATCAGTAATTACATTAAACATAAATGGGTTAAATTCTCCAGTTGAAAGACCTACTTTGACTGATGATGTTGGACTAACACAGCTCTATGGTGCTTCCATGAGTCACATCCTAAATATAAGGATCTAGAAACATGAAAAGTGCAAAAGACAAACACTGAACAAAATCAAAGGTGCCCAAGCAAGTAACTCTGAAAGCAATAACGTAGCTAGATATGAAGAATTTTTCATTGGAAGAGCTGATCCACCGAAATATAAAACAAATTTATATTTGCATGCTTATAACAGTTAACTTTCAAAATGTATAAATCAAGAAGTTAACTAAGACAAAATGAAGATAAGCTCATCGGAGTTTAATGTTTCCACACCATTACTTGAGAACTTATTTTTAAAAGTGAACAAGTTCATGTTAAGGATTTAGAAGAAATAAACAACACAATAAACAAATCTGAGCAGTTTGACCTTTATATTATTGGACCAGACCCAGGAAATACACAAAAAGACACAAATATAAATCCTAAAACTTAAAAATACAATCATTGAAATTAAAAAACTTAGTAGATGTTTGGTTGAAGATTGGATGCAGCTACCAAAAAAAAAAAAAAAAATGCAGTTTTAGTGAAAGAGGAGAAAAATAAAAATCCACTCTATTCAAAAAGCACAAATTTTTAAATGCACAGGAACCATTTACCTCATTAACCGAAATTTGAGTCAAAAAGCTAAGTTAAGCAAAATTGTAAAATATATAATATTATATATATATGAATGTATTTTCTGATCACAATGCAATTAAGTTTGAAATGAATAATGACAGTTAAAATACTTTTTAAAAAAATATGCTTGGGCACTTAATAGGGATCTAGAGGGCATTGGGTATTCTTTTAAACAAAATATAATAAAAATAAGACACATCAGTAACTATGGCACATAGCTGAGTCTCTAGTTAGATACAAACTCTTGACTCTCAATGGGCAAATTAGAAGAGAATAGAAATCAGAGATAAACAGCCTTCTGAAGCATTTCAAAAAGTACACGTCAAATCAAAGAAGGGAAAAAATAATAGAAAGCTAAAATCAATAAAAACAGAAAGAAAACTTACAATAGAGGAAAAAAATCAACAAAATCTAAATTGTTTATTTGAAAGTTGATAAACTCAAAGCAAGATCCTTTGGGTACTGAAAAAACAATAACAGAAACTTATGTTTAAAAAGAGAAAAACTAAGCCGGGCAGTGGTGGTGCACGCCTTTAATCCCAGCACTCGGGAGACAGAGGCAGGTGGATCTTTGTGAGTTCGAGGCCAGCCTGATCTACAAAGTGAGTCCAGGACAGCCAGGGCTACACAGAGAAACCCTGTCTCGAAAAAAACAAAAAAAAAGAGAAAAACTTGGGCTGGAGAGATGGCTCAGCGGTTAAGAACACTGACTACTCTTCCAGAGGTCCTGAGTTCAATTCCCAGCAACCACAGGGTGGCTTACAACCATCCACAATAAAAAAATCTGGTGCCCTCTTCTGGCCTGCAGGTATACCTGCAGAGAGAACACTGTATACATAATAAAAAGAGAAAAACTTTATCTCAATGGAATTAAAAACTCTAGGTGAAGGACACAAATGAAAGGCATACTTTATGGGAAAAATTAACACAGAGAGAAACAAAACATCTGAACTCTTCAGCATCGATTTTAAAAATCGAGCCTGTAATTAACTTTTCCACAAAGAAATCTGTAGACCCAGTGGTTTTCACTGCTTAATTATTCCAAGTATTTAAGAAAGAAATCAGAATGACCTTCCCAAACCTCTAACAGAAAATACAAAACAATGAAATACTTCTCAATTCAGCTCTTTGAAGTTAACATAGCCTTGGTGTAAACATGCAAATATAAAAACCAGATGAGGAAATTACCAGAAAAAAATTAGAGGCTTCTCTCTCTCTCTCTCTCTCTCTCTCTCTCTCTCTCTCTCTCAGACCCAAATGCAAAAAAAATAAAAAACAAAAATATTTAAACAGAACATTGGATAAAATACAACAATAAATAACAAAGATCCTGCCATGAACAAGTTCAGTTCATTATGGGAGCTTCATACATGAAAAGAAACCACACGAACAGCATTCAGAGCAGAAAAAGCAGAATCATCCATTTGTAGTTCAAATGAGAAATGTCCCCACAGGATCATGTGTTTGAATGCTTGGTCCCCAGTTGGTGGCGCTGTTTGGGAAGATTATAGAACACTTAGGGGTAGAGCCTTACTGGAGAAGGTGTGTCACAGGCATGGGCTTTGAGGTCAAATAGCCTGGCCTACCCGCCCCCCCCTTCTCTCTCTCCTTCCTGTGTGAAGAGGAAGTGTGACCATCTCAGGCTAGCTTCACACTCCCACTTCCATAGCACCATGCAGTCAGCCATGATGGACTGCACCCCTTGGAGCCATATACCCTTTGTTCTCTGACTTGTTTTTTCAAGGTACTCTATTCAAGAAACAGAAAAGTGATGCACACCCCAAGAGAATCGGGGGGGGAAAAGCATGTTTAAAAACTCCAGTGCTTACTAATACATTCATCTTTGCAAAGGAGAAATCATTTTGATAAGGAGTAAGCTATTCTAGTGTATGTGCTGCTGAAGCGAGCACTAGTAAGCTATTCTAAAAGTCACCCGTAGGGGCTGGAGAGATGGCTCAGAGGTTAAGAGCACTGGATGTTCTTCAGAAAGACCCAGATTCAAATCCTAGCATCCATATGGCAGTTCAAAACTGTCTGTAATGGCTGGGTGTGGTGGCACACACCTTTATTCCAACACTTGGGAGGCAGATTCAGGTGGATCTATGTGAGTTCAAGGCCAGCCTGGTCTACAGAGTGCGTTCCAGGACAGCCAGGGCTACACAGAGAACACTGTCTCGAAAAACAAAACAACAACAAAAAAGTCACTTGTCATGGTGGGACACTGAAAAAATTATTGTGTGTGGTTTAGAATGGGTGGAGGATATGAATTATCACTACATTAACTTATCAAATCTGTATAAGTCCAGCCAGCTCTTGGGCATAAAACCTCTAGCAGCTCTTCCTGTCACCCAGTAACTACTGGCCAGCTGAGGCCAGCACCTCCCTGCTTCTTGGCTAAGGGTTTCCAGCCAACCACTCCTCCCCAGAGAAGTCCAAGTCAGCCTGAACCATAAGTAAAGGGACCCTTTAATGTCACAGCTATTTTTATTTATTTTTGGTCCCTCTACAACAACTGCCTTCTGCACTCACACATTTTTTACCCCTGAGAGTCCTTTGTCTTTTTATAATTGCACTAGTTAACAGCTTTTTGACATAAAATTTTACTGTTCAGATTTATAGACCTGGTTCCTGGACCATAACTGATTCAAGACAGAAGTGATTTCAGAAATAATGTCCTGGATTAGAAAATTCTATGGTGTAAAAATAAGTCATTCTTGAGGCTAAGGAGATGACTCAGTTGACCACACAAGCATGAAGACCTGAGTTCAGACCTCCAGAACCCACAGAAAATCTAAGCATGGCAGCATTCCTGAAAAGGCCAAGACAGGTTGACCCTGGAGCTCACCCACCAGCCAACCTCCCACAGTCAGTGAGTTGTAGGTTCAATGAGAGGTGCTGTCTCAACAAACAAGATAGAAAATGACTGAGGGAGATACCCAGTGTCAACCTCAGGCCTCCACATGCATGGACAATTATCCTCCCCAATATGACTTATATATTGAGTTAAATTCCAATCAAAATGCCAACAGTTGCTTTGTCCTTGCAGCCAACAAGCTGGTCCAGTCGTTCCCATGGAAATGAGAAGAGTCAAGATGTACTAAGACAATCTTAATCATTAACATGCTTGGAAGGTTTCTATTTCCAGATATGAAGATTTAAAGTAAGCCTGTACTGACCAAGGCAATAAGGGACACAGTGCAGAGTCAGACAAGTAGTTTCAAAAGAGACAGAGAAGACCTCATATATGGCTGCTTGGTGGATGACAGAGATGTCATTCAATGCAGAGGGTAGGCGTGGCATTTTCAGAAACTTATATTTCGTCAGTAGACACTCTGGGAGTAAATGAATGAATGCTGATGTGATGTGGTGTGGTGTGGTCACACCTGCGATGCCAGCACTCATGCAGCTGAGGCAGATCTGACATTTCAAAGTCACCCTGGGTTGCATAACAAGACCCAATCTCAAAACACCAAAAAGAAAAAGGAAAAGAAGAGAGGGAGGGAAACATTTTCTTGATGTCCAAACTCTTTCTAGCTGGTATTTCTTTACCAAAGCATTCTCATGGATCTAGCCTTAGCTACAACCCTATAGAAATCCAATAAGAATATGGCTTCCAGGCCCCAAATGAGTTCTCAGTATCCTTCATACCCGATAGCCGTGAGCATCTTTGACCTTCAGATCCTTCCTTATATTCCTAGGTGTCAAACTCCTCACCATCTTGAAGATCCCAGGTTAACTGTTACTTTTCCCCAGGATTCATCTAATCCCCTGGCTCTGAGCCATGTAAATTGCCCTGTTCCATGGCCATGCAGCAAACTCATCAAAATCTATACTTGGGCACTTTCTTCTCTGAACTTTGTGAGTCTCTCTCTAATATGTCTCCCTGGATGTAGCATCCTCAGGGGCAGAGATGGTCTTGGGTATTGCTGAACTACCAACAAAGGCTTTCTGGTTGAATCAATATCTTAGGATCTCTCATGGTTTCCATCCTCACTGTCTCTATCGGGAGACTTACGCCATTGGTGATCTCTATACTGGCCAGTTTCTATGTCAACTTGGCACAAGCTGAAGTCATCTGAGAGAAGAGAATCTCAATTGAGAAAACACCTCTGTAAGATCAGGCTGCAGGCAAGCCTGTAGGGCACTTTCTTAATTAGTGATTGATGGGAGAGGGCCCAGCCCATTGTGGGTGCTACCATCCCTGGGCCTGGGTTCAGGGTCCTATAAGAAAGCGGGCTGAGCAAACTATGATGAGCAAGCCAGTGAGCAGCACCCCTCCATGACCTCTGCATCAGCTCCTGCCTCCAGGTCCCTGCCCTGCTCAGTGATACGGAAGTGTAAGTCAGATAAACTCTTTTCTCCCTCAACTTACTTTTGGCTATAGTAATAGTAATACCAAAACAATCATACTGAGAATGTACCCTGAAGATGACGAGGAGCCACATCAGCTCTCTCCGACTATGAAGATGTGCTTAAGTTAGACACGGGGCAAGAGTTCAAGTTAAAGGAAGATGATGGGGATTTAAACACAGCAGAGACCTTAGGGTGCAAAGAGCAAAGGCACATTTATCAGAATTTAGAAAACTGCCCATGTGTCAGTTACTGCCATATACTGGGCCAATGCAGGCATTCTCATTCTCTCTCCCTCTCTCTCTCTCTTGTGTCATGCAACATCAAGCAGATATACCACCACTGCAGGACATCTCAGAACCTTTGTGGGCTGACAGTGAACTTGCTTAAAAGGAATCCAACAGAGGACTTGATGAACTTCAGCTGCTTGTGGACCGCTCCCCTCCCCAACCCCCACCAGTCTTTCCCTGTAGGAGACTTGTCTTCACTCAAACCTGGACAAGTCCTGTAAACGCCAAGGTACCTCTTCCAACCCTCTCCAGGGCTACCCTCATCTCCATCCCATCATCATCTCCTACCCCCATTTTTCATCACCTCAGAGCTCAGCCCCAGACTCCAAACTCCCACCCCTTTCTGTTCTTCCAACAGCCAGTGCTGGAAACTCTTAAGTTAGATCCTGTCCCTCTCTGGTAAAGCCACCCATCCACTGGCCTCTCTCCCAGTCCAAATAGCAGCCATACACTTCCGCCTGGCTCTTGTCCATTACCCCGACTCTTCCTCTACTCCATTCGATGAGCTCCATTGTCCCACTGCCGGTTAAGTTCCCCCAGGCTCTGTGCTTTCGGTTCACTCTGCCAAGAGCACTGTCCCTCCAATCCCTATGAACCAACTGCTTCTCGTTACTCAGGTTGCCACAGATAAAAGGGTTTTTCTTCGTGTTTTAACACATCTCCATCATCGACCCCGGAGACACGCACCTGGCAGGGGTTCAGGGAGGACTGAATGAACGGATTTACGGATTTATATTTGACTGGCACGGTGCCAAAACACTCAATTTCAGAAGCATGCTTCGAGGGAGAAATGTGATGGCTTTTGCTTCTTCTTGCTGCCAACCAGAAAAGGAGGGAAAAACCCCTTACAAATGATGTCCTTATCCCTCCCTTTGGGGTACAGAAACTATTCCCTCCCATCACCTCCCATTTGGGGAGCAAAAAGCATAGACAAACACTCCAGGTTCCTTCAAAACTCTGGTATTGACTGGAGAGTGACGGAGGCTAAGACACGGCCCTAGTCTGCTTGTGTCTCTGACACAGAGCTCAATAAATACTGAAGGAACAGAAATAAGGGAAGGGAAGAAGAGGAGAAAGGAAGGATGCAGGGAAGGAGGGAGGAAGAGAGGGAATGGAGAGACAGGGGAGAGAGGTAGGGAGGCACACAGGGAGAAAGGAAAAAGAACTAGCCTCCTAAACCACACAATCCTACTTCCTAGTTAGTCTAATCCTCAGCCTCCTGACTCCACACCACCCACCAACCTTTAGTATTTTCTAGAGGTGCTCTTAGAGTTCAGCCCACCACCAGCCCAGAGGAGCCCTGGAAATAAAAGAGAATACTCAGGGATCATCCAGGTTGGATTCTATATAAATCAGAACTTTGAGCCCAGGTTTCAATACCATCTAATCATGACCCAACAAAGGGGTCTGTGTTGAAGGTGATCTTGCCAGTAAAGGCACCTCAGGCAAGTCATGTGTTTTCCGAGTCTCTGCTTGTTCATCTATGAAAAGGTTCTGTTAATCTCTTTTAAAAGTCATCTCAGGGGCTGACGAGATGGCTCACTGGGTAAAGGTACTTGCTGTGCAAGCCTGGCAACCTGAATTAGAAACCAGAACCCATGTAAAAGCGGAAAGAAAGAGCCAACAAAGATGTCTGCTGACCCCACACCTGCACCATGGTATACACACACACACACACACACACACACACACACACACACACTCACACACGTGTGCTCACATACACACATAAACAAACAACAAATAAAAATAAATCTCTTAAAGCCATTTTTAAGAGCTGAACAAACAGGATGCTTATAGATTCCACCGTGTGGAAATGTTCGTCTCTTCAAGCTAAAAGCAGTGAGAAGCTTCCCTGTCCATCCTCTAAGCTTGGGTTTCCACCTTCAGCATGAAGCAGGGAATACTTAGGCACAAGTTTGCTGTCAGGCTAAAATATGTGGCTGCCAACCTTGGGTGCACCTTAGTCACCCAGAGAGACCCAACAATTCTTGACAAGGCTATTTTCAGCTCCAGGCCAGTCATATGACCACCAGCAACAGGACCCTAGACAAATTTTAGATCCAGTGGGTTTAGCTGAATATCATTTGTAAGCACATAGTTGCTACTAACAAATGTTCCCTCATCCTAGCTCTGTGTCCCTTGTACAGCCTGAGACCTTTGCCTATCATTATATTACATAAAAATGAATGCAAAAGCTTTCCAAAAATCAAGAAATACATAATGACACAGATCAAGGTAGAATGTATGCAAAATATATGCAAATCAACTGCTGATTATGCAAATGACCTTGTGGCCCTCCTAACTGTCTCCTGGGTTTGGATGAGGCCCCAGGAAGGTTTCAGTTGACTTAATTGTCTTAAATGATCGAAATGCAGAAAGTTCTTGTCTCAACAGCAGATGTTCCTGAAACCAGGCAGTGCCTCTGAGTGGGTGGAAGATGGAACAGCCCAGCAGAGAGGAAGTTTGGCTCATCTTGCTCTAATCAGGGGATGGATCATCTTTATGTGGGGTTTAATTACCTCAAAATTAGGTGTGACCTCTTCCTGTACCAAGAAACGTCTCTAAAATTATCATTTTGTTTGGTTTCTCTGTTGTTGTTGGTTTGTGTTATGTAGCCTAGCTGGCCTCGAATTCACAACCCTTCTGCCTCTTCCCCTGGCTTCTGAGATTACTGTGTGCACCACTATGCCTGGGCAGGAGTAAATTATAAATGCCGACAGCACGAGGCATTTCTACCTTGTTTTTAATGTGGTTTTGGAGGCATTTTAAAAAACAGCATTAAAGAAGCCTCAACTGCATCGTAAGGAACGTTATAATTCTCATCTTTCAGAGAGACCAGAGCACTCTCACTGGAACACAACACTCATCCATAATCCTTGGACTGGCCTGGTACGGCGCCCTCCTAGATCTACACCTGTGCTGGAAAAGAAGACTCATTTACTCTTTGCATCCATTAAACCTCCATCCATCCCCTCCTCTCACAAACAAACAAGCAAATAAATGTAAAAAGTATTGAAAGAAGAAATGCCCACCGAGAGGATGAATGGATGGATGGACATGTGCCACCGTATGTCACAGCACCCATGTGGAGATCAGAGAGCAACTTGCAGGAGTCGGCTCCCTCCTTCTGCCACTCGGGTCCCAGAGACTGAGCTCAAGTCGTCAGGTTTGATGAAGCCTTGACATCAGTGACATTGCCCCCCTGACCCCATAGGATGCTCATAGTTTGCAAGAGTCATTCACTGCATCCCAACTTCCAGTCTCTGTGAAGACATAGATCCAGGTTCAAATCCCAGCCCTTCCACTGACTTACTGGAGGTCATTCCAGGGTACAAATGCAGTCAACTGTAGACAGTGTTTCAGCATGGTGGGGACATTCAGAACAACTCGATAAATAGACATTTGTAATGGTGGTTAAGCAAAGGACAGTGTGCCCTCCCCTGGAGGGAGAGACCACAATTGGCAAAATGACAATATGTCCAGGTTAGCAATGAATGATCTTTTTTTTTAACTTCAATTTTTCTTATTGAAAAAAATTTTATTTTGTGAATTTGACATCATGTATCCTGTTCTCTCCCATCTCCCCCCAGACCCACCCTCCACCCTTACAATCTGTTCCAGGAAAAAAAATTACAGCTCATTGTGGAAGCTGCAGTGTATCTCAGTATGTCCCACAATATTCCCCTTTGTCCACACATTCTGCTTGCAAATGTTCATTAAAATGACTCCTTGGTCTGGTACAAGGTCCCTGGTTTCTGCTACTCCATTGGTACTGGAACCTCCCTGGAACTCCTCTCAGATATGCCGTGACTGTCCTATGTCATGGAGATCCTGTAGTTTTGGGTTGTGGAACCGACCTCTTCTTGCACTCCAGCAGTTCATCCATGGGATAGATGTTGGGGTGGGCCAACTCAAAGCCCTGGATCTGGACCTGCAACCCCGACTTGCATGGCCAGTTCTACTATGAAAAGGTGCAGGGCCTGCTCTTCCCAGTGCTGCAGCATGTGAGGGGCAGGGACAGCTCTCCTGCTCTTGTGACCCCATCTGGCCAGATCTCCTGTTGACCAATGGTGGTGAGGGCAAAAGGGAGGAGAGGGCATCTCTCCCTAACCAACACCACCACATAGCAGACCAAAGGCAGGGCTGGCTCTCCCACACTCACTCCCTCAGGGCTGGCTTACCCACAACTCCCACATCCAGAGCCAGGCAGAGTTCTTCTAGTTTCTGGTTTGTTTCCTGTCCTGGGAGTCCATCCAGCAGACTGGTAGTCATCTCAGGCTACCTCATGGCGCCAAAGTGGTGTTGGTATCCAGCTTGCTTTCTTTTTTTTCTAGGAATTTTAGGCTACTATTCATTCAGATGTTCATAGGTCAGAACACTGAATGTAGCCTCTTTCCTCTCTGCCACCTGATGCACATGTGACATAGCAGTCACATCTGTAATGCCTCTCGGAGCAGGGAATGATTTTTTTTAATGTTTATTCACTACTTCAAGCCATGTCTCCATCACAGTGCCCCCCTCCATCCCACCTGAATGATTGTTAATATAAGTACATTTCATGGAATATCTTCAACACACTGAAAAATCATCCACTGTTTTTGTTTAACCAGAGGTTCTGTTTGTGATCTTGCATCTTTTCTGGGAGATTCCTGGCAATATCTGCAGACATTTTTGGCATCTTGTGGACAGAGATCAGGGATGGTGCCAAAGTAAAGCCCGTCCCAGCCATAGGAAACCCCCCATGACAAAGAACTGCCCAACCATGTGTCTGGGCTGAGCTGACAAACCCCTGCAGCGAGCTATAAATATCCAGGGGGGGAAGGGTGGGATGGGCAGAATTTTATGCTCCCAGCATGGGTCCAATTTCAGCCCCCCCATAAATATGTCCAAGATCTAACCCCAATATCTATGAAGGTGAGTGTAAATGAAGACTATGGTCCCATTTGACATTGCTTCAGAGATGAATGCTTGCTGACATCATTGTTCCAGATCCCAGGGGCTCAAATGTGTTCACTTTTGCTGTTCTGTGGACCTCTATCACAAATCTATTGATGTGCTCTCCTGTGGGTTGGCATTTCAGGTTATTGGTCTTGTTTTGTTTGCCAGTTCGGTTCTTACCCACAATGCATCAGTGAAGCCGGAAGTCTCCAAGTCTGCACTGTGTAAGAATGTTCCAGGGTTCTGTTTTGCAGTTGGGACTTGAGAATCATTGATGGACAAGAATGAAGTTATTCTCGTGGCTCGGTGGTCAGCATTGCTTTGTTTTTGTTTTGTTTTCTGTCCAAAATAGGAAATAAAATATTGGGTATTGGGGTGCATTACATAGTACTGCCCCTTAAAACTTTTGTTTCAGTTATAGATGTGTGTGTGTGGGTGTGTGTGTCTGACTGCAACATAGAATATGGTTTGTTGTTGTTGTTGTTTACTTCCAATCACAGCCAATGTAAAACACACACACACACACACACACACACAAAGAAAAATATTGAGGAAACAATTCTCCATGGTCCCGACTGCTCACTGTGTTCAGGAGACCGCAGTTGCATTGTGTGGAGGCTGGTAATAGATGCAGAGTCCCAGGCTCCATCCTAGACCTGCTAGAGCAGGTATGTATTTTTGTGTGTGTTTGTCTGCTTGTTTGTTTGTTGGCTTGCAGGGCTGGAATGGAGCCCAGGGTCCAGCTCTGCATCCCCAGCATTTGAGTCAGACCTCCAGAGCCTTATTCTCCCCATTCAAGTCTTAGAAGCAAATCTCTAGAAACAGACCAGTGAGGGCAACCATTCACCACACAAAACACCTAAGTCTCTTTTGTTTTGCCAGGGATTATCACAATGCCATCCAAGCGGGATACAGTAAGGAGTCCCATCAAAGGTCCATTTCCCATTTGTCCAAGGATGGCTAGATCGAAGCATCCTGAAAGCTGATGTAATGAACTCGCCTGTGATTCCAGCCACAGGGAGGTCACAGCAGGAGGAAACTAGCTCAATGCCAGCCTGGGATATGCAGCAAGACTCTGTTGGTAGGCTTAAAAAAAATTAAGAGATTGTAGCTGGTAGAGTGGCCGCCTAGGTTCTACGCCAGCATCTCATAAGCCAGAGGTGATGGCTCATGTCTGTAATCCTGGCACTCCTGTGGTGGAAGCAAGATGATCAATTTAAGGTCATCCTTGGTTGCATAGTTCCAGGCCAGCCTGGGCTACATGAGACCCTGTCTCTTTAAAAACATTCTGAGATAATTTGGGGTAATGACTTTAAAAAAAAAATCACAGACCCTCTTTGCTGGTTTATATGAGTCTGACATTCACTAATGTCTTGGCTGTCTCTGGGGAAGCCAGAGCTATATACTCTTCAAGTACAAGGCTTGACCAGAGCTCAGACAAGGAACAGCTGCGAACCAACACTGTCTCCCAGAGGGCAGCTAGCCCCAAGGCATGTGTCAGTCCTGTTGAGCCTACCAGGTGCTTTTCTGGGGCTGAGAGTCTCAGCAGCCCAACCCTTCTCAGCTTCCTGGCTGGAGCAGCCACACTCTCAAATGAAATCTCTAATTTGATTTTTTTCCACTGGAGTAACCAAGGCGTTTCTGAGCACTGCTTCCCAGAAGTCACGCTGTGTCCCTGGGCCTCTACTCTAGCACTTGCTTCCTTTGCCTGGGGTTTCTACGCCTGACCCTGGCTTGTCACCTTGCATCCACCTTCTTCTGCAGAGTTCCTACAACCAGAAGGCTCAGAGCTGACAGCCCAGGCTGCTGAGTGACTGTCTAGAGCCTGGTGATGTGCTGGGGACTCACTCCTCACCTCAGATAAACAAAGGTGGTCACATATAGGGCTGAAAAATCATCATTCTGAGACACAACGCATCACAGTTATGACATGGGGATGAGGTGGCTTTCGGCCACCATGTGGACCAGCCTATGTGACGTGATGGGCAAACCTGGTTGGTTTCCCTGATGAGGTGGGAAATAAATAAAAACAAAATGTACTGCCTTTTCTATTGAGGAGTTAAATGAAGCAATAAGCCATTAAAAACATAAAGCAGTTGCTTGGTAGAAATTCAAATTCCTCCAGGGTCAGCACTTCTTGAAATCAAAATGTATGCTTGAGTTATTTCTCTCTAGAAACTGCACTGCTTTGAATTAGCCAATCAGGTAAAAAAGTGAGGCCTAGCTAGACCAATCAGAGTGGGACACAGACACTTTTGCATTAGGAAGAAAAACCCAGTGGGATCCCACTGAGTGAGTGAACTTGATTAATCAAGGCTACACACCCTTCTGCAGAAATAACCCTTTGTCCTGTTAAAATACATTGAATTGTGTGATCATTTGTCTTAAGACTCCAGAACCATTTCTTACAACGTGTGTGGATAATTGCATTAGTTTCATTTACAACTGTGAAATACCCTTACAAAAGCAACATAAGAGAGAAAGATTATTGGGCTCACAATTCCAGGCCAACATGGCAGGAAAGTCACATGGCACCCATAAGCAGAAGAGAGAAGGAACAAATCAACTGGTTCTCAGCTCGCTTTCTCCTTTTTATTCAGTCAGGACTCAAGCATAGGGAATGATGCCACCCACAGTGGGTGGGTCTTTCAGTAATTAACATAATTAAGATAATTCCTCTCAGAAATTCTCTGAGGCCCTTTTCCCAGGTGATACTACATTGTGCCAAGTTGACAATTAAAACTAACCATCACAACAGAGCCTCCCTAAGCCTGCAACCAGAAAACTGTATCAGGACTGATAAGGGACAGGAAGGATGGACAGGGGCACTTTCATATTCTGTCTGCATTATAAAGACAGACTTGTACTCCGTGTTGTAGAGAGAAATATGCAGGCCTGCTATTGGTAGCTTAGCATCTATGCTCTGTTTGTTCTGAGTTACCCCCACCCCAACTCAGATGTCCCCAGGGGAAGGTTGGCAATAGCAGGACATTAACATGGCTCATAATTTCAAGGACTGCCTAAGCCCAAACATTCACAGAAGGATAGAAGAACAACATGAATAATAAGGAGAGAAATACAGACATCAAGAGTCTCAGAGATGTGGCTGAGACTCACCTGACCAGAGGGATGTCCCAAGCTCCAGAATAACTGAGTGCCACTCCTTTCTCCATATGTGTGTGTGTGCGCGCACATATGTTCATGTGTTCACGTGTGTGTTCACGTGTGTGTACATGTGTGTACATGTGCACACACATGTTTGTGCGCATGCTGGCTCAATATTTGGCATAAGACAGATATCTATTACATTAATACACCATCTTTCCTGATCACCATATCTCTGAATAAAGAACAATCTTAAGATTCAATTCCTGGGGTCTAGGGTGATAGCTCAACGGGCAAGAGAACTTCTTCTATAAGCATTAGGTCCTGAGTTCAAATCTCCAGTGGCCACATAACTGGGCATGGTTGTGCATGCCTGTAACCACAGTATTGGGTGGGCAGGGGACACTGAAGTATCCTCTCACCAGTCAGTAGCCAAAATGGCAAGCTTCTAGTTCAGTGATAGGTCTCAAGGCAAAAGGGCAGAGGGTGATAGAGGGAGACACCCCACTCTGGTTTCCAAAGAGGCACAAATGGATGGACAACCTGTACACACACACACACACACACACACACACACACACACACACACACACACGAAAACAGAAGGCCATAAGGGCCAGTTTATGTTTATACAACAGCCCAAAGTAAACAATGATGTTACCTGTTGTAACACCTGCCTGCCAAAATGAGAACAAAGACCTAAATGATCAAAGCCATAATTCCAATGGCTCCTGGCTAACTATTCTTGATAACTCAGAATGTGGTTTTGTGCTTAAAACTTCAACCTAAGAAAGCCTTGGGCCTGCACTGGGGTCCCAAACACTCAATGCAGTTACTAGCTGGCTAATAAAGACTTTGTATTGGCTTGAACTCATCTCCACAAAGTCTTCTCTAGTAGATACCTCACATTTCTGGGGGGCCGAGCAAGGTCTCCAGAGACAAGACCTTGACACACCAAGGATCTCAGAGTTCCTCAGAACAGTGAAGACTGTGGTGGCCAAGGGACCTTCTAGAGGACGCACAATCTGAGATGTCCCAAGGCCCCAGGACTCCTCTGGTCAGTTGCTGCCTAATGCCTCAGAGGAATCCGACTCCTCCACACCAACAGCGAACAGAATTAAAAGGTGCCTGGTCTGTCACCTCTGGAGTTAAGTCTGCCTAAGACACCTTCTGTTTAGGATACGAAGAAGATGGGCATGACTGCTGATCTAGGGTCCAGGGCCCACGTGAAATGTCACCAGATTCCTCTAGACCGTTCAGGTGTATGAATGTGTGATGACCACCCCTTGTTGTCTTTACTATGTGTCTGTCTCTCTGTGTGGTGTTTCTGTCTGGATAGAATGGTTCTGTCCGACCTGACTGGGACCCAAACACTGACCGAGGTAAGAAGGCTCTGGACAGTTTTCACTGGGCCCTTTTTAGGAAGGCTAATGGCAGCTTCTAGAGAACCCACCAATATCTCTAAGGTAAATGAGGTTATACAAGAGCCCCAAGGATCACCCACTGGGTTCCTGGAGTGACCCTGACGGTAAGGTTCACTAGGTGCTTATCCCCAGAGACCAAGACACACCAGAAAACCAGCAAGCAATCAACACTGGTTTTTGCTAAGCAGTTGGCCCCAGATGTTCAAAAGAAACTTTCACAAGTTAAAAGGATCTGAAAATATAAATAGGTAACAGTTGTTGGAGATTCCTCAGAAGTTAACAAAATTGATGACTCTGTAGAAAAGCAAAACAAAAGATGAAGGAAGTCCCAGAAGAGAAGCCAGAAACACTGATGGGAAAAAGAAAAAAAGGTGTCTTGTCCTAAGTGATTAAATAGGGGATCCTTGCCCAGGCAGTAGGACCCCAAAAGAGACCCCTGTTTCTACCCTGTTGTTCATGAGATGATTGGGGACAGAGCCCTAATATCTTTTGGCTTTCTGTTCCTTAAAAGGAGGACAAAATGTACACATAAGGTCCAGAGTGCTTCGCCCTGGTGTGCTGGAGTCTCAGCAGAGGATCTTACAAAGCCACTCAACCTGATCTCTGGCCTGGGACCCTTCTGGGTTTGAGAGTTCGCTGCCATCTCTAAACCCAGCAGGCTCTGGGTTCTTTGTTGGTCGTTCTTTAAAGCTAATCCGTCCTTTAAACTCCTGTATCTCAATCTTAGATCTTATCATAGAAAATGTTAATCAACTTGGCACTTCCAGCACTCTCCTGGAGAAGTACTTAGTCCTGGAGTTGGGCTCACTGGAGTCAGGGAAGCAAAAAGCAATAAGGAGTGACCTTAGGACAACATCCAGAAGAGCCCTGGATCCTCACTCCAGGATGTGACCAGCAAGCAAGACAGCCCCAGGCCACTGAAGCCCCCACTTCTCTGTCTTCTGGGTAGCCACTTTAAGACTCCTGTGTGTACACATGAGTCACCAATACACATATGCCTACACATGATTTCTACAAAGAATCCCATGCTAAGCTTTCTAGCAGAGCAAGTTCAGGTGTCCCTCTAACACCTCATAGGAATCCTCAGCCTTCCCTAATCTATCAGCAGCTTCTTCAGGCCAGCAGACTTCCCGTAATAATCTTTTTGAGGCTCACTTCCCATTATTTTAGCTTATGCTAGGAGAGGGAAAACATTTGTCCATGTTACGCAGTGTTGCTCTCCAGGAGATAGACTCCACTCAGACTAAAACAGGGAGAAAAGAGGCCATGCCACCACAGTAGCTCAAAAGAGGGACTGTCCTGAATGGACAGTCCTACCTACCGCTGTGATAAAACACTGGCCAAAACCAACCTGGGAGGAAAGGGCTTATTTGGTTTATAGGTCATTGAGGGGAGCCAGGACAGGAACTCAAGGTGGGAACTTGAGCACAGGTTGTAGAGGAACACTGGTTACGGGCTTGCGCAGCAGCCTTCCTTACACAGCCCGGGTCTACCTGCCTAGGGAATGGCACCACCCACAGTGAGCTGGGCCCTCCTACCTCAGTCAGCAATGAAGAAAATCTCCCACAAACATGCCTACTCATCAACTGAAATTCCATCTTGTGTGTAGGCTTGGGTCAAGTTAACAATACCAATGACAGAGATACTTCGTTCCGTTCTTGTCCCAGATAAAGGTACTTTCTTGTCCTACTGGCTTCACTGCAGTGTAGGCAGGGGGTGTGACACTCTAGGCTAGAACAGATAGGGGAACTGAGGCTCCTGTTTCCATTTTTATTCAAATATCATATCTAACACCTGGTAGTCTAACCCGTGCCTTCAAATTCTGACCCTAGGCTTGCCTTCTTTTTTTCAATTGCATGGCGGGGGTACACTCACCCTTGCATGCACATGTGGAGACAAGAAGTCAACATGAAGTGTCTCCACTTTCTCTACATCTTATTTTTTTGAGGCAGGGTCGCTCACTGAACCAGTACCTTACCGTTTCCTCCAGACTGTGGCCAGAGAACCTCCAGTCCTTCCCCAGTACTGTGGTTTTTGTCATGTGCTCCCGCATACAGCTCTAACACGGATGCTGGTGATCTGAACCCTGGTCCTCATGCTTGGACAGCAAGCATGTAAACCCCTGAGTTTTCTCTGAGTCATCTCCCCAGCTTCCAAGCTCATTCTTAATAAATGGAGCATGACCTACTGGTACAAGGAATGGCCTTCTACTTTGAAGACTCTATGAATATAGTCTCTCATCAAAGCAATCAGCGGGGGCGTGGTCCAAGGCTGTGGCCTGCACTCAGACCAAGTATCCCATCACTATCTGCCACTCATTAGATATGTGACAATGAGGAAAACAATACATCTTTCTAAAACTGATTTTTATCTGTAAGTGGAGAATAATTCATAAACCCACAATGGGCCCCTTACCTATTATCCACCCCTCTTTCTCAGGACCTGGTCTCCCTCATCTGGCAAGAATACATACATTTATTTTTCTTGGGAGTTCCACTGCTGCTTCATTCTCAGATGAGGTTAGCTCCACCCACAGCTCCTTAGGTGAGCGGATGACCAAAGCTTGACCAATCGAAGCATTCTCCACATTCCTGGCCTCAGTCATTGGTCCAGAGATCATAAGAGGATCAGAACTAGGGGTAAGGTCACAGAGTGAACCACTGAGGAGAACCTTTCTAGTCTATGAGAGGGTGAGCATGTCACTAGCAGCCTTTGAGCTCACTAGCCATAAACGGAGGAAGGTACTTGAAAGCAAAGACAACCAGGAAGAGGGTTGAATGCAAAGACAGGAAAAGACTCACATGATAAGATTGCGACACAACAGCATCTCGTTTCCCTAGACTTGCTGTTCCCCGAATCAATACATTCTCCCCTCAAGCTATCATACTATGGTCTGTTATATGTAACCAAACACATCCTAAAGTGGCGGTTGCCATGGCTGCTGAACAGGATGTATTGAGATAACACTTCTTGTGATGGTAAATATTGATAGTCAACTTGACAGGATCTAGAATCACCTAGGACACTTCTAGTTGCAGCCTAACTGTGGGCAACATCATCCCTGAGAGGAGGAGTCTGGATGGAAAAAAAAGGGGGGGGGATAAGTAAGCTGAGCACCAGCATTCCTCTCTCTCTCCCTCTCTTCTCTCCTCATACCCACATCCACCTCCTCTCCCTCCCCGCCCCCAAGTCTGTTTCCTGACTACAAGTGCAATATGACCAGATGCCTGATGCTCCTGCCGCCTTGGCAGACTGTTCCTTCAAACTGTGATAGTGAACTCTCTTCATTCTTCAAGTTGCTGCTGTCATGTGTTTTGTTAAGTGGCCAGAAAAGTAGTTAAGGCACTTGTGGGGCCCACAGCTCAGAGCCTGGCAGGCAACAAGGTCACTCCTTATTGGCCCACTGCTTGCCTGATCCAAGTCCCTCCCCTTCAGATCCTTAGCAAATCAAGCACCCTTGACATGGGGGTGGGAGGACCTGCTGGCCTGGGCTGCTGCACTCCCTGATTCTCTTCTCTCTGCCTCTCAGTACCCTCTGTAGATGCCCAAATGCAGACAGCTTGAGAATGACAAAGGAGAAACTGAGGCAGGAAGATGGCAGCTGATCTTGATGAAAAAGTCATAGGATGAGATGGGCAGAGAGGATACAGTTAAAGACCTAGTGAGGCCAAAGGACTTACAGACGTCCAGGTCTCCAGCAACGGGAGGATCAACCTTAGTATATAGAGGTACCCACATCTCCCAGGGCTCAGTGGGTTCATGCCAACCTCATTCATCTACTGGGGCTGAGGGGGCGGGGAGAGCAAACTCTGCATTCCCTGCCTTCTCTGTCCCCACATACGTGCATAGTCGCTTCTGCACTCATGTGTACAAAACAATGTTAGATATTGTCAGTAATGGTCAGGGGAGGCAGTGGGACTGTACCCTGCTCTATTTCTGTCCCTCCTTCCTAGTGAGGATCAAGTTCATCTTGTGTACCCACTTCTTCAGCAGTTTCCATTCTTCCAACTCCTTGTCTTGTCTTCACTCCTCCTTTATCTCCTTCGGCTGGAATGACTGAGTTCCCATATTCTACAGGAATGCCCTGGTGCTACACACCCAGAGCCTCTTGGATGCCCCTCACCACCTGTGTACACAGCTGAGCTTCTGTGTGATTCGATAGTAGATTTCCAGCTGTGAGCTTCAGAGAGTCACCCTCGAGCTAGGAGGTCTGCATACCTCATGCAGACCCAGGAGTTCTGGAGAATGTGCATACTATGGGCGTACGGTGGAACATATCCCACTGCCAGTGACTGGCTCACGGAAAAAAATCCCCAGTTGCCTTGTTTGAAAGCGGGACATACACTGAGGTGTAATTTACACTCAGAACATCTTAGAAGGCCAAGCTAAAACTATAACAACACTTGACCTGTAATAAAGTCCCTTGTGACTTTCTTTTCTCTGTCTTGTCTCCTCTATTTCCTACTAGTTTTTCTTATAAGTGTGTGTGGTGGAGACAGAGAGAGAGAGAGCGCTAGCTCTCTCATACTCATATAGCCCAGGCTAGCCTCTAACTGACTATGTAGCCAGGGTTAACCTTGAGCTTCTGATCCTCCTGCCTCCACCTCCTGAGACCTGGGATGAATAGCCCTGTTCCACTCATGCTCGGTTTTCTGCAGTTCTGGGGGTGGAATCCAGGGTTTCTTAAATGCTAAGCCAACCCCATGAGGACTTAATAAATCACTTGGAAATTAGCCCTTATGTCCAGTGCATTCCCAAGAGGCATAACATACCTGCATAGCACGCATTCTGCTGGTCCTACCAAGACCTACGTTCTCCTCCCACGTCTACTCCCCGTGTTTAAAAATGATGTCTGAGGTCTGGCCAATCAGTTTATTTGCCAGGACTCAAGAACCCAGGGATTGGTTGAAGGATAAAGCACGTGACCCAAGTTAGTCCAGTGGGACTTGAGCCCGTGGATTTTCCCATAGGTCTTGGGAAAGGGAGGTCCTGCTGTGCTGAGACCGTGGGTAATGGCTAAACCTTGAGGCATAAAGGATCATCTCACCTGGGAGAAGAGACACTGACTTGAACAGAAGCAGAGCTGAGAGGCATGGAGACCGTACCGACAGTGACGTCATATACCTGACCTTCAAGCCTACCCAAAAGTTGATCTTCTTTTTGGCTCTCAAGTATTTTTGTGTCCCACATCCACACATCTCACGATGGCCCTACGAAATTGGATTCATTGTTTTCTCATTCTACAGATGAGGAAGCTGGGGCTAAGAGGGGCGATGTCTGAGGTCGCTTGTTCCGGGTCACACAAGGACTTTACCTGAAATCAAGGCACTGAACGATGAGTGTGTGAATGAATGGGAGAACTAGAAAAACGAACAGGAATGTGCTATTTTCTTCATTTTTGATGGGTGAGAGCTGCCCATGTCTGACTGGAATTAACTCCTCCAGTTTATAAAGTCCGCAGGCAAAACTCCCAAGGACAGAGGCATGTCCCTGACTGGATCTGGGAGCCAAGAGTATCAAGATCTTACCGTGTCTTTATTTACAGAATACTCTATTTAGTGACACACTAGCGGGCCCAGAGGCCTTCTAAGTAAATTCTGGTTCAGACCTGTAGTTGATCACCTAGGAGCTTCGTGACCTTGGACAACATACCTGATTTCTCTGAGCCTTTTTCTCACTCAAAAAGGGAAGAAGAAGAAGAAGAAGAAAAAAAGCCAGTTCGCAGATGCACTTTCCATGGGTGGCGAGAGAAGACGCACAGGGCGTGTACTCATTTAGACACCAGCTCCCTTTAGCACCTCGCTCCCAGCCTCTCAGTTCTGTTTCTCTCCCCTTTTAAAACAGCGATGACAATAACCCTTTCACATTTAACAGCGCTGAATAGTTCTAGAAGCCCTTTTCGCTCAATAGCCACCACTGGCTACCTCCCCGGAGCCCTGGGAGCTTAAATGGGACATTGCATGGGAACGCTTTGGAAGGAGAGAAAAGAGAATCCAGCGAGCTATTATTAGACACCGGAAGGCGTGAGCCGGAGCCCACATGCACCTCTCTCTAATCAAACTGACATTGCGGTTTACAGTGCATTGAACACTGTGTTCCAGTCCAGGGAGCTAAAAATGGAAACTTGCAGAAACAGCAGCCGGGTTCAAACGGGAGCAGGACGGGTGCGTGCTGAACCGGTGCCTAAGGGCTGCAGAGCAGCAGAAATGCCAGCTGGGTCCTTGCCACCCAAGGTAGGGTGACTGCTGGCGTTGGGCAGGCCCCACCTGCCACAAGCTCATGTGGGTATCAGGAGCAGTGGCCTTGCATATTCTGGGAGAGGGGAGATCAGGGCACCAGCACTTGGGGCCTCAGTGTCCCCCCTTTTGGAAAGTAGAGATGTTACAAAGAGATATTGCATGAGGATCCCTCCAGTGTCTATTAATTGACCACCGATTATCCAAAATGTCTGAGTGCCTGAAGTATTTCAGGTTTGATGTTTGTTTGGAGGTGGTGGGTTTTGTTTTTTGGGTTTTTTTTTTCTTCCACATTTAGATATTTGCACATACGTCTTGCAGGGTGGGAACCAAATCTATACAGAAATTTCATCTATGTTTCATAAGCACCTTACATCCACAACTGGGAGATAACTATGTGTTGTGCCTTCCACCGTGCCCTTTTTTTTTTTTTTTTTTTTTGATAGCACATGAGGTCAGGTGTGGAATTTTCCGTCTATGACATCATGGGTTTTTTTTTGTTTTTCTTTTTTTTTGTTAGGGGAGGCCTTGTATTTGTAGCCCAAGTTAGCCTTTAACTCACTATGGAGCCCAGGCTAGCCTTGAACTCATGGCAGTCCTCCTGCCTCAGCTTCCCAAGTGCTAGGATTATACCCATAAGTCTGTGTGTAGCATGCCAACATTGGCTCAGAGACAGAGCACTTCCCTGGAATGTACCAGGCCCTGGGGTCCATCCCCAGCTCCAGAAGATAACAATTTGGATTTTCACCTCAGGGATGCTGAGCCTGGAAGTGATTAGCAGAGAGCCACTAGTAAAGCTAGTGAGCTGGCCAGAGACATCAGCTCCAGCCGCTGCTGGCCTGACTTACCTGCCTTGTGTGCCACCCTCACCAAGCTACCCCTCACCCCATTACCCAATCGTCACCAACCACGAATCATGATTCTTCCTTCCTCACTTAGCCCCAACTCCCCTGTAAGTTTACTACCCAAAACCACATTCATGCTGGGAGGCAAGTTCATTTCTTCACTGAGCACCTACTATAAGCTAGGTTCTGTCTTCTGGGTGTGAGGCTTTGGTATTGGGCAACTAGACCAAAGCTCCAGAGCCTTGCACACATCAGGGAAGTGCTAGATGGATACATAGATACCTAGCAGAGAAAACAGGCCAGCCATTCTCATTTCTCTCCCATACTTATCCCAACAATATCTGATTGTGCTTAAAGAATGCCATGTCCAATCTTGTCCTCCTGTCCCCCATGACTTGGCATCTCTGATGGTATTTCTGCAGCCTAATCAGCCAATCTGAGTCTCTTCCCAGTGGGTAGGAGGCTGATCTCAAGTCTGGTGATGCTGCAGCATATCCTGAGGACCCAAGGGCAGGGGACTGTCATAAAAACAGCACCCACTCAGCCTTCCAGACTCAGAGACAGCACAGCCCTTGGGAGAGGAGGCAGGACTCCATAACAGAGTTCTCAGCTTTTGAAAGAGAGAGAGAGAGAGAGAGAGAGAGAGAGAGAGAGAAGCTGAGGGACCAAAGCCCATGGTGAAGTTCAAACTGCTCCAAGGAAATACTTCCCACCTTCCCGTAGAACCCCAAAAGCTACACAATGGCTGGGAATGAAGAGATCCGGTTTCCTGTATGGGACAGTGGCTCATTACTATTCCTCTAATCCACTGACATGAGATCACCTGTGAGCTTGATTCTTACTCTTCTTGTGTGTAAAATAGAGAAAGGCTGAGGAGTAGCTGACTCCTAAAACACTTGCCTGAAAGCATGAGGACCTGAATTTGATTCCTAGAAGTCATGTGAAAGTTGTGGGTGTGGTGGCATATGCTGGTAATTCATGCATTGGTGGGGTGGGGACCTCTGGGGCTCACTGCCCCAGCCAACCCTCACCTAACTGGTGAGTCCAGGTCAATGAAGGCCAGTCTCAAGGAAACAGACAGCTCCTGAGGATGACATCTGAGACTGTCCTCTGCCCTTCACATACATCTACATACACACATGTGCACACACACATATGCACACACATACACACTTGCAGATATTCACACATGCGCATACACGCATAAAACACACATTATTTTTAAAATTTCATTCAGTTTTACCCATCTTCATTAAATTTTTTTGTTTGGGGTGTGTGTGTGTGTGTCTGTGTTCAAGGCACAAGGGGGTATATCAAAAGACAACTTACAGAATTCAGGTTCTCTCCCCCCCAACCAGGTGCGTCCCAGGGATCAAACTTCAGGTTTTCAGATTTAGTGACAAGTGCCCTGACTTGCCAAGCCATGTCAATGGCCCCAACCCAATATCTTTTGAAGCTCTATCTTGTTTTATTTTTGTGCTGCTGGGCTGGGACCCAGGACCAACAGCAGGCTAGGCCAGCACTCTGCCACCAGGCTCCATCCTAGGCCCTGGAACCACTATTTTTAATGGTGTCTATGTAAACCAGATACTCTAAGCCAAAACTCCCACCTGAGGGAACAGAGAGCCCACACACGGACTGGCTGACTTTTAGGGCCAGTCACTTAATCTGGGTTGTTGTAAAGATTAAAGGAGGAAGCATTGTTGAACAAGAAGTTCAATAAATAGGCTCATTACTATCCCTCTAATCCACTGACATGAGATCCCAGGCTCTGCAGTTCGCCTGCCGCAAACCCCAGGCCTGCTGCATTCTGAGTGGTGGCTCTCCACTGTGTGTCTCCACCATGCCCTCCAGCCCAATGGGGGAATATCACTTCTGTTGCATGGGGTTATTTACGTACAAAAGGAAGGAAGGTGGGTGGCCCTGAGCAGGAGCTATATAACTGAGGCAGGGTATATACCGCCCCTCCTCAATGCTCTCTACTGAGTCCATTTTGCAGATGAGAAAACAAGGCCTTGACAAGTTGTGCAAGTTCACCCAGCTAAGAGACACTGGGGCCTGAGACTGTCAGGTCCTACTCTTGAAGCATCCTACAACCGGGCTCAGTGCCTTCCCTCACCATTGAGCCACACCTGCCCATCTGTTCTTCCCCTTATTGGTGAGCCCTGTAGACACCGGTAGGTTTCAAACACCCAACACTAGCACTAAGTTCAGTTCTTGTCTCCAGGGACTTTCTCCAGGAGAGCAGCCCCTTCCCTCTCTCTAGAGAAACCCCAAGCCCCGGGATACCTAATGGTAATTGCAATGGTTGCTTATGCTTACTGGAGTAGGGAACACCTAGTGCTCTGAGTGTCTGTGATGGTGTTCTCAGAGAAGACTGGGAGAAGATGATTTCATCTTCAATTTAGTCACTTGACAGTTTCATAATCTGAGGGCATCCCTGGGAGGTGGCAAAAGGTTGGAGGCAGGGCCCTGTTGGAGGAAGCCAGTCCCTGGGAGCTCTGTTTTGTACTTCCCCTTCCTGTATGCTTTTTGTCCTTGCTTCCTGTCTCTCAGAAAGTGAAGGACTGCTTCCACCACACACTCCTGCCATGGGCCAGAGCACCATGGATTAAATCCTCTCAGGCTGTGAGCCCAAATACACTCCTCCCTGGACCACTGGGTGATCTGTTACAGAGATGAGAAGAGGAAGTAACACAGAGGCCTAGGACAGGAGTCAGCTCAGCTCAGCCTCAAAGGGCTTGTCACACAAGCATGAGGGCCCTGTCTCCGGCTTCCGTGTAAAAAAAGATAAATAAAAGCCAGGTGTGTTGGTGTACTGTGGAGGCAGAAACACACGGGTCCCTGGAGCTCACTAGATAGTCAGCCTAGCTTTTCCGGGTAGGTTCATGTCAGTGAGGGCCCTGTCTCAAAAGACAAGGTAGCTCGTACCCAAGGGAGAGCACTTGAAGTTGACTGCTAGCCTCCACGTGCCAGTGCACACGATGTGTATCCATTCATACCTGTACAGGCACACGCGCCTGCACACACCAAACGTGTACAGGCCGGACACCATTGCACCTCAAATGCTAGCTGAGGGGGCTGGAGAGATGGCTCAGCAGTTAAGAGCACTAGCTGTTCTTCCAAAGGACCCAGGTTCAAATCCCAGCACCCACACTGCAGTTCCCAGCCCTCTGTAATTGCTGGGGATGGTGGCACATGCCTTTAATCCCAGCATTCGGGAGGCAGAGGCAGGCAGATCTCTGTGAGTTCAAGGCCAACCTGGTCTATGAAAGTGACTCCAGGACAGCCAGGGTTACCCAGAGAAACCCTGTCTCAAAAAACAACAACAACAAAAACAAAAAAGCAAGCTGAGCACTCCACCATCACTCACTGTTCCACAATGCCTCAGAGCTGAGTCCTGTTATCCACATTTTTCAGTTGAAGAAACTTGAGTCTCAAAAGGGGATTAAGGAGTTGCCCAAGGAACCCAGATCTGGCTGCAGAAGGCAACTCAAGTAAGGCAGGGGTGGGAGAGCTTGTTAATAGAGACACAAAACCTTCTGTTTAGACTCTTTTTTTTCTGCTTCATTCCACCTCCCCCCCCCCAACCCCCAGAACTATAAGCCTGAATCCCATAGGAAAGGACAGGAGTCATTTTAACACAAAGCAAAAGTAATAAAAATAATAAATAAACAAACAAATAAATAAATAAATAGATTACAGTTTTCTAAACTTAAAAAAAAGATTGCATTAGCCATCAGAAAGCTCATAGGAGTTATAAAGAGTGGTCAGCCCCAGGGAAACCTAAGAACAGCGTCCAAAGAGCAGGCTTAAAACCTCCAGATGAACCGGGCGTGGTGGCGCACGCCTTTAGTCCTAGCACTCGGGAGGCAGAGGCAGACGGATCACTGTGAGTTCGAGGCCAGCCTGGTCTACAAAGCAAGTCCAGGACAGCCAGAGATACACAGAGAAACCCTGTCTCGAAAAACCAAAAAAAAAAAAAAACCTCCAGATGCCCTGAGCTCTGAGATTATATAAGTGATTGCAAAAAAAAAAAAAATCAATTCAGAAAGCCAGCATAAGGAATGTCAAAAATGCCTTCTCTGAAATACCAAAATTTTCCCCTAGCAAGAAAAATGAAGGAAGGGAGAGAGACAGAGTTTATTGCTTATTCTCATCTGATTTTTGCACAGGACAGTATATTACTTTTATAGGAAAGACTTTTTTAAATAGAAATTACTTTCAGTGGTCTGGAGAGATATCTCTCGCTGCTCTTCCAGGAAACCCCAATTTGGTTCCCAGTACCAACATCAGGCGGCTCACAATGACTCCAAAGGAAACAATAACCTCTTCCGGCCTCCACTGGCAAGTACGTTCATGTGCACATACCCTACACAGACACACATAACATATATATATTTTTTAAATAAATAAAATGGGAAAATATTTCCAAAGAATCAGAAGTATATTTATGATGAAAGCCACGATGTCTTGTTCAGTGAAAAATGGCATAAACCACATACCAATATCACCTTTTCTCTTTTTTTACAGTTGTTTTTATGTGCCAAGACATTATCAGTAGTCATTAGGAAATATAATGAATGGGTGAGTTTGATTGTCACTGTTCGGCTTTCTTGTTTTGTTTTGTTTAGTTTTTTTTAGCATAAAATTCACACGAATTGGCTGGGCAGAAACATAAAGCAGTTCATGCAAGGGAAGAAGGTCTTTACTGAAGGGTAAGTTTCATAGATTTGAGCTGAGACAAGAGATGGGGATAAGTTCCAGCTTGAGGGAATAGGTCAAAGATTGGAGTTGAGAGAATCATGGGTGCTAGCTGGAGTGGTCCTCAGAATTCATGTGTTAGAAACACAATCCCCAAAAAACCATGTCAGTAGTATCTAGAGGTGGGGCCTTGGGGAAGTAACGAGCCTTGGATGCAGTCTGAAATTTGGGGCTCCCACAATGGTGTTAGTGGCTTTCTAGGCTCTGCATCATCATGGGATAGCCTCTGCCATGTTTTTATGCAACAAGAAGACCCTGACAAAGGGACTTCTCAGCCTCTAGAACCATGAGCTACATAAACTTTAAAAAATGTAATCTTTGAAAGCTTTGTACATATATACAACGTATCTTATCATATTTGCCCCCCATTTCCTCCTTGAAACTCACCCCCCTGCTACCCTCACAACACATCTCCCTCCCAACTTCCTCTCTTTTTATTCTTGTAACACACTCAATCTATTTATTTAGTACTACCATATGAACAGCGTGGCATCATCCACTGAGCTTCCTAGCTGCCATTCTCCCAGAGAAGAGTGATTTTATTCCTAAGCAGTCACCAACTATAAATGGCTCCACATCTAAGAGTGGGGCCCCTGGAGCAACTCCCTGACCCATGCTGGAAAATCTAACTGGCTTGATCGTGTATAGGTCTTGTGCAGGTAATCATGGCTGCTGTGAGTTCATGTGCAGCAACCATGTCTTCCATTCTTTCTGCCCCTTCTTCAGAGATGTTCCCTGAGCCTTGGTGGGGGAAGGAATTGACAAAGATGTCCCCTTTACCGCTGAGAACTGTGCCACTTATTCTCATCACTTTGAACAGTTGTGAGTCTCTGTATTAACCACTTCCTGCTATAGTAAGTGACTCTGGCCAAGGTCGAGAGCAGCATAAATCTATGGATATAAACACAAATAATTAGAAGCTGCTTGAGAACCCCATTTAGAAAAGCAACGTCGATTGTTTCTCCCCGAGGCCTGTGATTGTCTTAGCCAGAAGTTTGTGCTTACAGCACCAGCAGTAAATTCCCTCCAGTGGAGCATCTCCGGTTCTATCTAGGGAGCAGTTATTTGCCCCATAAACCACCTTGCCACTGTCACACGAGTGGGCACGTCTTGCCTGGCATGCAGGGTCCAGAGTTGGATAAGGCCATTGATGATTTTTCCCTCTGGGCAGCCAGCATAGCTCCTCCCACACTAAGAAACCTAGGCAGCAGGGAGAGGGGCCTCCTGGTCAGGTCAAGACTGATTTCTCTGTCTAGCAAGCCAAGTGGAGCCACATAAACTTCTAATCATCACAAACGACTATGTTCCTTTGTTCATCACAGTGAGAAAACAGATGGGGGTGCTGGCATCCTGAGGCCATAAAGTCAATGATGAGTGGACTGACCAGAAACAACAGACAAAAAAGGTATCTAGGGACAAGAGAAGGACAGGGAGAACCCTGAAAAGGCATCATTCAAAAGTTAAATTGGGGTGCCAACTCTGTGATGACCAGTTATGATTTTAATTGTATAGTCTTCAGGCAAATGAACCTCACAAAAGAGAAAGGGGGGGCTGGAAAACAGAGACCACAAATAGTATAAAAGGGTGGGTTAGATGGTTCAGTTGGTGAAGGTGTTTGAAGATGGAGTTCTAGCCCTCCCTCCAACCCATGTTCTCTGGCCACAACACATGCACATGGCACACACTCACGTGTGCATGCACACACACTAAATTAACTGACTGATTAATGTAAGTAAACAAATGTAACAGAAAAATTATGAGGGGAGGAGGGAAAAGCTGAGACGTGATGAAAAAGAGAATTCTTTTATCCATGAAGTTTGGTGCACAGGACACCGGGTAGTGATGACATAGTTAAAGGTGAACCAGAGGCCTGAAGAAGCTCAGGGGTGTGACAGCCTCAAACTCAGCAGCAAAGTCAGAACCAAGCACATCCTCTAGGACCCAAGAAGAGAGGCTGGACAGAATGTAGAATGTGGGGGCTTGAGGAAAGTAGAAGGGACAGAGTGGCCTTTTGGGAGGATATGTCTGCATGTGTATGAGGAATGCATCCACGTATGTGTGTATTCACATGTGTGGGCTTGAAAGTGTGTGTGTGTGTGTGTGTGTGTGTGTGTGTGTGTGTGTGTGTATGTGTGTGTGCACGTGTGCATGTGTATGTGCCCATGCATGTGTGTGCATGTGTGTGCGTGTGTGTGTAGGCCAGCAGTATCAGGTATGTCTCCTTTGCTTAGTGAAATGAGTTCTCTCCCTGAACCCAACACTCACTAATTTGGCTGCTCCAGCTAGCCCACTTCTCCCTTGCCCCTGTCTCTGCCTCCTGAGCATTGGGCTTTTATGTGGGTCCAGGGGATCCAAACTCTCATGCTTCATCAGCTGAGCCCTCTCCCTAACCTGTTAGGAGGATTTTGATGGCCTTTAAAAGAGTGCCTGGGACTTAGTGGAATACAGTGAGCTAGTTAGCTAGTTAGTTAGCTAGTTAGTTAGTTAGTTAGTTAGCTAGCTAGCTAGTTAGTTGATTGGTTAGTTGGTTGGTTGAACAGTCTGTTTCAGAAGGAAAGGATGGGATTTTTTTTCTTCATTAATTTATTTATTTATTCACTTTACATCCTGATAGCAGACCCCCTCAACCCACTCCTCCCAGTTCCACCCTCTCACCCTCTCCTTCCATTCTCTCTCCCCTTCTCCTCAGAGAAAGGGAGCACCTCTTCATCACCATCTCCCCCGATCCATACCAACCAACCTCCACACATCAGTTCATATCAGGACTAAGCACGTCCTCTTCCACTGTGGCCAGACAAGGCAGCCAAGCTAGAGGAAAGGAATCCAAAGGCAGGACACAGAGTTCAAGTCCAAGAAAGCCCCTGCTCCAATTCTTAGGGGACCTACATGAAGACCAAGCTACCCATCAGCTACATGCATGAGCTGGGTCCAGTCCATGGACGCTCTTTGGCTGGTGGTTCAGTCTCTGTGGGCCACCATGAGCCCAGGTTAGTTGACTATGTAGGTCTTCTTGTGGTGTCCTTGACCCCTCCAGCTCCCTCAATCCTTGCCCCAACTCTTCGTCAAGACTCCCTGAGCCCCCCCCTAATGTTTGGCTGTAGGTCTCTTCCTCTGTTTCCATCAGCTGCTAGATAAAGCCTCTCATATGATAGTTATGCAAGGCTCCTATCTGAAAACATAGCAGAGTATCATTAATAGTGTCAGGGATTGGCTCTCTCTCATGGGGTAAGTCTCAAGTTGGGCCAGTCACTGGCTGGACATTCCCTCAACCTCTGCTCCATCTTCATCCCTTGCACATCTTATAGGTAGGGCAAATTTTGGGTCAAAGGTTTTGTGGGTGGGTTGGTGTCCCCATCCCTCCACTGGAAGTCCCACCTGGTTGTAGGAGAAGGCCACTTCAATCTCCATATCCCCCACTGCTAGGGGGTCTCAGCTAGAGTCACTGCTAGGATGGAATTTTTAAGTTCTGTGTTTTCAGTAAAGGCTTACAGAGAAATGAGACAGCCTTGGGCCTGAGCATCTTCATAAGTCATTTTATCACCTACAAGATTAATTTCCTTGTTATTTCTGTTGCAGACTATCTTTCAAAAAAAACAAAACAAAACAAAATCAAACCTCAGGCCCCTGTCAACAGGATCATTCATGATTCTCCATCTCTTCCATGATGACAGTACCTGTGTCTCCTGGCAATACCCCACATCCAGCTGTCTCCTTGACTCTGCCCCTAAGCTCTTCCCAAAGGTCCAGGAAGAGCCCTCTCAGGTGCACTCTTTGAGTACAGGAGTTCCAGGCCCCAGGAGCAACCCTCAGCCCATGGGACAGAGGAGTCAGTGCAAACCCATCTCACCCAACCTTCAGTGGCTGGTTCTGAACCATGCCTCCCGGCTTCCTCAGTGTGGACCTGTTTGATAATGAGCCACTTAACATCTTTGTCTTCCCTTATCTCATTCTCCACTCTCCTTTATGCATGTGTATGTATACATGTGTATGCAGGTGGTATATGTGTGTTGTGTGCATGCACATATATTCTGTGTGTGCATGTGTGTGCATGTACATTTGCTGTGTGTGTTGCATGACTGCATGTATGTGGAGATTGATGTTGATGCCACTGTCTACCTTACTTTTTGAGGCAGTGTCTGTCTCTCACTGGACCTGAATCTTACCATTTTGGCCAGACGGCTGGTCACTGAGCCCCAGGTATCCTCTTGCCTTTGCCTCCCCAGTGCTGGCCTGTTATGTGGGTAGTGGGGATTCAGGCTCAAGTCATTCAAGCTAGTACTCCAAAGACTTTGCCAACTGCACCATCTCCCCAGGCCCCTGTTCTCACATTCCTGTTTACTGGAACTAGCCCCTAAATAAACTACCTACTGTCAAATCCTGGTCTCAGGTCCTGCTCTGGAACAAACCCACCCAAAACCTTTATTACAGTGTGACCAGTTCCAAGGACCATGTTGGGCAACAAGATACACCATGCAGACTCTCTATCAGGACCACAAGACTTCCTCCCCTAAATGCTACCCTTGGCTCTCACTCTCCCACAGGAATTGCCTCAGCTGTAGAGAGCTGTTTAGACCAAAGCTGCATCTCAGGGAGGCCAACATCAAGTGACGTGTGGCTCACATTTGGTGGCATACTGGCCTGGACTTCTGCACCCAATGAGGACATTCCTAAGGGATCACAGGGTTTCAGGATTTCCTGGAAACTTGGCTGAGCCTCCAACTAGATTGTGCATCAGCTCTTGCCCCCCCCCCTCCACCCAATCCTGTTCATATCCTTGTACCCATAGATATAGACTCAGTTGCTCACCCCGACATGTCTGCTGGGATCTGTCTTCACAGTGGAGTGTCTCTGCAATGCAGCTCAGTGAATTCTTAGTCCCTGGCTCGCAAGTCAGTGTTTATTGGATTAGTTAGTTGATTGACTGACCAACAGTTGGTTGATGATTAGTTGACTGACTGATTCGGTGATGGCAGAACTCATGTAAACTCTACCAGTCTCAGGAATTACGTTAAGTCAAGAGAAGTTCATTGTCAACTTCCCTCTGCCCTTTGGAGTCTAGTCAGATCAGTGCTACCAGATAGGGTCTTCCAGTGGCCCAAGACTCAAGAGTGACTAAATTATTCCCAGACTCTCAGCTCCTAGACTCTTCACCTTACTCCTAACATAAACCCAAGGCTGCAAAACCTAAAGCCAACCCTATCCAGGACAACACAAACCAGAAACCAAATGACCGCACTTGACCTGCTCGTGACTCAGATGCTGTTTGCTGCAAAACGTACCTAGGGCTGAAGGGAGCAATGAGCCGTAAATACGCCATCGTCCATGAACCTAAGTCTCTCTCTATATGATTAATTACACAAGGCTAGGAACTGACTACTCTGGCATCTGCCTCTTGAAGGGGTTTTAGCTCCACCTGCCCTTTGGTCCAGCAGCAGACCTGGCACACAGACAGTGGCACCCAGCCGACTGACCTATGGACCAGCATCTGCTTGGGATGAGGCCCCAGCAGGTTGGGAGTGTAATAGGAGCAGCCGCCAGGCACCATGTCCAAACTCTGATGCATTTCCTGGCTCTGAGTAATGAAGATACAATGTCTCCTGTCTTCTTTTAGAAAATGTGGCTATGCAGAAGCATCAGACTTTGTAAATGAGCAGAGCCTTTGACCAGCAAATCGTCTCCTTAAAAAAAAATGCATCCCAATGATGAATTCTGCTGCAAAGACCTTCATCAAAGCCATTCTAAAATAATCACAAAAGACTAGAAGTAACCTAAATGTCCACCCAAAGGGGATCTGTTAAATAAGTTACATTCTGACATGTCAGAAAAAGTATTCATTAAAATTGATGCTATGGGGGCTGGAGGGAAGGTTCAAACAGTAAAATTTTTGCCTCAAAAAAAAAAAAATGAGAACCTGATTTCAGGTCTCCAGGTCCTATGTAAAAAGTCAACATGGTAGTGACTGTCTATAATCCCAGTGCTGGGGGCTGGGGAGTTGTAGAATCAGGCAGATCTCTGGAGCTCACAACCACCCAGCCTAGCAGAATCAATGAGCTAAGGTTCACTGAGAGACGTTATCCTAAAAAAGAGGCCCGGGCTGAGGGCTAGAGACGGTTCTGCACTTAAGAGCATTTGCAGGTCTTGCAGAGGACCCAAGTGTTGTGCCCAGCACCAACACCCATATCAGGTGGCTCACAACCACCTGTAACTCCAGCTCCAGAGGATCTGATGCCCTCTTCTGGATTCTGCAGGCACCTGCCAAACATGTACAGATACATAATTTAAAATAAAATATTTTAAAAATTTAAAAAGTAGAGAGCAACCAATAATCAATGAAGACACCCAGCACTGACCTTGGCCTCCACATACATGCATACAAACATGGTATACCCCTAAAGCCTAGGTATGTTGTTACATAAACACAGTGTGTCCCTTGTTTCCATTAAAAAGGAGGAAAAGATGGGAACAAAGAGTCATGTGACCTGAAGCTTCAAGTCTGCTCTGATGGAAAATGACTGGGTTACACCGGAAACCCCAAAGGCAGAAGCTGATCAGAGAGAAGTGGCTGTAGGGGCTCATTTCTTAAAAGAGGTTGGAAATGCCACCAGAGACACAGGGGAAAGAGTGACCTGGTGAATTCAGAGCACAGGGCTCCTGCCTCCGCTCTGGACTCTGCCTCCAAGAAGCTTCCCAGCCTGGCCATTTCCCAGCAGTGCTGGTCAAACAGATCACTGAGGCTGCCTCTGAGTTTGTATAGCCTGCCTGGAAAAGAATTGTATGACTCTTTGGCTCCATCCCCAACTCTACCTCAAAGCTCTCATGGTCCCACTGGCACTACAAGCATGTCCAATTCTCTTAAAGAAGGCAATAGTAGCCGCGCTTTCCAGCCCTCTCTTCCCCAGCCTTACCTCTATATACCTCTTCCCAGGATGCGTTCCTGAACTGAAAGGCAGGTCAAGGCAGCCATATTGGCTGAAAAAAACCTGGCCCTTCATAGTCACAGTTGATTGGATGAGGGCTCATGAGAAAGACAAACGCTTTTCCTTATCAGTAACCTGTTCACTATCTCTCCCCTCCCCACATTATCTATATATACCTCTCTTTTCTTTCCCTTTTTTCCCTCCCTATCTTTATGTAGTGTACACAGAACAGACAGGCCACAGAGAGCAAGCCTGCGGTGATGCTGGGTCATGGGCAGACAGAGAAAGTCATTCAAAAGGAGGACACAGAACACAGTGAAAATGTATATGCCCTGGGAACCAGGGAGAGCCCGGCGTTCACCCTGCCAAGGACAGTAAAAGTACTGCCATTCTCCTCTCACAGTAACCCTGAAATCCAGATGCATCAAGTAAGGCTAACCATGGCTCTCTGGCATTTATGACTAGCTGAATCATTGTCATGCAGTCTTTGGGACCTGACATGTGCCCTGAAGGATAATTAATGATGTCAATGCCAGCAGCCATCTCCTTATCCCAGTTGTGACAACCAAAAATGTCTCAACATGTTATCGTTACCGGCTGTACCTCAGGACCCAGACCTAGAGTGGAGGGTCGATTCTAGTGTGAGAGACTATAAGAGTCACATAACCATGCTGTTAGATAACTTGAGAACACAAAGCTAGCAAATGGTAGGACCAGGATCCCAACCAACCTCACCAGTAGATACTACAAACAAAGCTTGTGACCAGAACACTGTATAATTTTAAGTTGTCTTTAATTATGATGGGAAATGTACTCTAGCTTCTGGTCTGTTGTAATAAAATACTCTGACCAAAAGGAGAGTAGAGAGGTTACTGACTTATGCTTCCAGGTCAAAGTTGGGGAAAGAAACGGAAAGAAGTTGGGGAAGAAACCATGAAGAAATACTGCTTGCTGGCCCTCCCATGCGCTCAAGCTCAGTTAGCTTTCTTATACAACCCAGGACCACCTGCCGGGGTGAGGGGGTAATGGTACCGCCTCAGCGGCTGGGCCCTCCCACATCAATCAGCAACCAAGACACTCCCCCACAGACACACCCACAAGCCGATCTGATCAAGGGGTCCCTCAGTGGAGACTCCGTTCTCAGATCCCTAGGCTATGTCAAGGTGACACTTAAAGCTAACCAGGACACTATAACATAAGTGACATGATATGGAGGGAAAAAAACGGGTCCCAAGTTAAATGATGTCATCAAGGTCAGAGTCATAAGAAAAAAAAGCAATACCTAAAACATTACTGCAATTCAATCTGGTAGGTAGAGGTCAAGATGGCCACCCTTTCTCTGTGTTTTCCAGCACTTCCAAAAATGAACATATTGCCATCAATAATTATCAAAAAACAATATTCCATCCCACTTACCAAAAGAAATTAGCAAAACACACTTGAAAAGGGCACAGTGGCTTTGGGTTTGCATGTGTTCTGATTATGCCTGGTAGCTCAATTGCTGATTTTCCCAACTTCATGAATATTCACACAGCAGGACCCCACACTCACAGAGAAAGATCAGTTTGTTATATTTCCAGCTAAATCTAGTTCTGGGCTCCAGCTAGGAGCAATCTCCATATTCTTTCAGCCACTTCCTTTCAGATGGAAAAGCCTGTACCAAATGGAGAGAACCAACATTTAAAGAGCAGTGGGAAGGTTTGTTTACTCTCCATTTCTAGAGAAGAAAATTGAGCCACCAAAAAGCAGGCTATCATGATGAAATTACACATGGAACAAAACTCCACTCTCCCTCCACACATACCAACACTGCCCGAGTCAGGGTTTCTATTGCTGTGATAAAACACCATGACCAAAAGCAATCTGGGAATGAAAGGGTTTATTCGGCTTACACTTCCACTGGACAGCTCACCATTAAAGGAAGTCAGGACAGGAACTCAAGCAGGGCAGGATCCTGGAGGCAGGAGCTGATGCAGAGGCCATGGAGGGGTGCTGCTCACTGGCTTGCTCCCTATGGCTTGCTCAGCCTGCTTCTTATAGAACCCAGGACCACAGCCCAGGGATGAGACCACCCACAGTGGGCAGGGCCCTCCCCATTAATCATTAATTAAGAAAATGCCTTACAGCTGGATCCTATGAAGGCATTTTCTCAAATGAAGTTCCTTCCTTTCAGATGACTCTAGATTGTGTTGACTTAAAACTATGCAAGGACAAACACCCACAAAGACACTGGCTTCCTGCACCAGGAAGGACAGTGGAGAGTCCAATCTTTTACACAGCATCATTTGCAAGTTCAGGGTCTGTGTACCTTTCCAGGATCTCTGTAAATGGAAAGTAAGGGCAAGCCTCAAATCTATCCTCACCGCACACTTGCCTAAGCTATTCTATAAGAAGCAGGCTGAGCAAGCCAGGGGAGCAAGCCAGTGAGGAGAACCCTCCATGGCCTCTGCATCACCTCCTGCCTCCAGGATCCTGCCCTGCTTGGAGTTCCTGTCCTGACTTCCTTTGATGATGAACAGTGATATGGAAGTGTGGGGTGACCATAAACTACTTATACATCTTCAGAGGCCAAATTTTCACTCCATGGATATGAGGATAGATAGATAGATAGATAGATAGATAGATAGATAGATAGATAGATAGATAGATATAGAGATAGAGATAAATGTAGATATAGATATAGGTAGATATAGATGATTAGATATAGATATGAGGGTGTCTATACATATTCTCATATCCACATATGTTCACATATATCCATATATATATATATATATATATATGGATGGGGATGTTGGGGCATCCACTGAGATAAGTAACTAAGGCAACAGGGTGACCTGTGCTGTGTATCCTGTGCTGGGCTGGTAACATTCATAGTCTGGCCCAACTAATAAGAGCCATAAGAATTTGTGACGTGGAGGCAGGAGGACCGGAAATTCACCAGCATCCTTTACTACACAGCAATTTGGAGGTTGGTGTGGGTATGAGATCCAATCCAGGAAGGCAGGCAGGTGACTATAACCATGCCAGCTCAGTATCAAGACCCTTAGCTTCACATTGTCTCCAGAACCTGTTTTATAAGATGAGGTAGTCACAAGTTTCAGCAGTTAAGATGTGAACACCTTTGTTGGTGTTTAGTCTACATACCACAGAGATAAAAAAGAAAACTAGTGCCTATCAAGATCATGTAACCCCTGCACTGCTGACAGCTTGGACCTTACCTGGTACCATAGTATGCTGAACACATACCATTTGCCAGGCTGCTCACAGAAGCCCAGATTTCTGCTAAAGGGGGGCTACATTTGAAGATCTTCCCCAGGCTCCTAACCACCTCTGTCTGCTATCAGCATTGGATTCCATTTTCCAGAAACATTCCACTGCATTAAAACACCTATAAAAGCTTTGCTCAGCCAAATGCTGTCTTCCATTTAGTGATGAGCTGGGATCTGGGAGGCCCAATGAGTCATCATCTAGACACAGGAAGATCATCCCTAAAACAGTGGTTCTCAACATGTGGGTCATGATACCCTGCATATCAGATACTTACATGGTGATTCATAACAGTAGCAAAATTACAGTTATAAATTAGCAATGAAATAATTTTATTGCTGAGGATCATCACAACATGAGGAGCTATGCAGAAGGTTCCCGGCATTAGAAAGGCTGAGAACCACTAGCCTAAAAATAAGTGAAGGTTCTCCCATACTTTGGGGCCATGGAGCTCCCAAGCCAAGTAGGCAGCGATTTCCAGATGTGGTACAGAGTGTTCAGGGGCATGAGCTGCAGGGGCACACACAACTTCTAGTACTGCCCAAACATTCACTGGGCAGTGTATTCTAAACCAGCTGAGGGGTCTATAAACGTGTTAGGCACAGGATGCTCGCTGCACAGCACAAATTCAACCATGCAAGGCACCACTGTGGAGCAACTGGCATTGCTGTTTCTGTCTGTTTCTCACCTCAGCAGTGACCCTCTTGTGGGAGCTGCGTTTGTATCATGACTGATGTGTCCATCCCTCTCTGCACCCGGTCACTTTCCACATACCCCTCAGGTCTCTCCTCTGCTCCAATAGGGCAACCTCCCAGACTCCACTAGAATGATTGCCGCATTGCCGTCTCCTGCTTAGCATTCTCATAGGATCCTGGGGTTTTCTTTGTAGCCATAATCCCAATTGTTAAGTAATTATTTGTGTAATAATTTGTTTGATCCCTGACTTCTTCAACAGCATGAGCTCTCCAGGGACAGCAGTTAATTGGCACCATGTGACTGATTCTGTCTCACAGGCTCATACGTGTCACTTCTGGGCAGATGCACAGCAAAGTTGGCATGGTAATTCTCTAGTCACCAACTTCCCTACAACAGAGATGGACACTTGATGGCATCCATCAATCTGCGGTCACTGGGTGACCATAGGAAGAGTGCCCTCTGCTGATTGTGTTGAGTATATTTTATAGAAATGAGAAAAAAAGGTGAGGAGGGGAGTTAACCACAGTCTGGTTTTTCAAAGCTAAGATATTTGCATTTCTGTAGACTTGGCCTATCCTGCCCAACACTCTATTCACTGTGCGTGGCACAGCATAGAATACACAGGACTAAATGAAGGACAGTCTTCTGGTACCACAGACAGAACTCAGATTGCACAGTATTTCCCATTAGTGGGGACAGATTATCACTGCCAACCCGCCCCCCAGAATAAAAGCAAAGTATGACACCCGTTAGTGGAAAGAACAGCCAAGTGCTGAGAACACGTGACTCTTAAACACTGAGCCATAAGTGGGGCACTTAGTGCCCTCTCCAAGGCTCGGGAATATAATGGGAGCTGGAGCAGAAAGAATGTAAGAGCTGGAATGAAGGTGGAGTGCTGAAGGATACCATCCTCTTGACTAGACACAGCCATTCACTCTTCAATCACAGCATCTATGATTACCAAGACACTGTCCTCCAACACCCAGTCGTGGAGTGAGGAGGGGCTCATGAGGCTCATTCCCTCCTTGAGGATTTACAGACAATTCATGGCCACAGGAGAAGGAGACAATTCTTCAATGGTGAGCCACTGGTAAAGTGCCCGCTGTCCTGTAAATAACCTTTCACCCATGTCCTGTCAGTGACTCTAATTAAGCGCACCCACTCACTGAAGCCTGGAGCGACTAGTTGAGAACAGGAGAGAGTCAATGAGTGGAGGAGGGAGACGGGAGAGGGTAAATGGTGAGTATGAACAATTTCATTATACACAGGTATGAAAATGTCATAATGAAACCTATTATGTATAATAAGTACATGCTAATAGAACACTTTTAAGTGAAAGGCCAGGATTTCTGTCACCCAGTCCAGCAGCCAGAAATACAGCTCTTTGACCTTGAAGCTGCAGGACTCAGGTCACAGAAACATTCATTGAGCTGAGCACAATTAGGTACTCAACAGACTGGGAAAGCCCACTACAACCCAAGCCATTAGTCACAGGGCATTGTTTAGAAATGGTTTCAATTTATAATATTTATGAATTGATCTGCAAGAACCCATAAACACTGCTCATCAATACAACTAATTGGCTTTATGGCTTTGTTTGGTCTGGTGATGCATTCAGATTCCCGTCTTAAAGAAAACAGCAATTCACACATGCCGGGGTGAGACTAGATCATTGCATGCTGGAGTTTTGGGCAGGAAACTTAGTGAAACTGGTACATTTAAAAAAGTAGAAAGGAGTGAAGATGTAACTTGGGTGGTGAGACGCTTTGGTAGCAAACATGACGCTCTGGGAGTAATCCCCAGCCCCTCAGAAACTCGTGTGGTGGTCATGCTTGTAATTGCAGCAATAAAGAGGGGAAGGCAAGAAATCAGAAGGTCATACAAAAACACCTTTCCCTCCTATTCACCCCTTGGGTCTCAACACATTCAAGGTAAAAGGAACAAAGAAGCTATGGTTCTGGGTTTGTTTTGCTTTTAAGATGTATTTGTTTTTATCCTGTGTGAGTGTTTTGCCTGCATGAATGAGTGTGCAGTGCCCATAGAGGCTAGAAGAGATTGTCAGATCCCTTGTGACTGGAGTTACAGACGATTGTTAGCCACCATGTAGGTGCTGGAAATCAAATGCAGGTCCTCTGGAAGAGCAGTCAGTGTTCTTAACTACCGAACCATCTCTCCAGCCCCAGACCTACAGCGTTTAATACACACCAGCTCCTGAGGGTCATTGGGAAGGCAGGGGTGTTAGGGCCTTGAGAGTCTAGTCTACTACCATGGGCACCATGGATTCTCGAAGCTCTGACAGAAACACGGGTACAGTGGCTGGAAATTGACCAAAGCAGACAATAGCAGAGGAAGCTTGTGGCTATAGCATAGAGAGTGTCTCTTAAGTCCACCCCTTGTCTTTGAATCTAAAAAATGAGGCTGGCCAGAAGGCCCAGCACATAAAGGCTCTCCCCACCAAAGCCAAGAACCTAAGTGAGATCTCTGAACCACTTCCTGCAAGTTGTCCTCCGGCCTTCATACGTATGCTGTGGCAGGTGCTTCTTCATACACATACCTATAAATAAATGTTATAAACAAATGCCTAGATGACTATGGCCTTTGAGATCCTCTACATATGTGTGCCCATTGTTCAGGAAGTCTTAAACATGATGGACATGGCCTCTGTTACTCACAGGAGGTCCAAGTAGCAAGGCCTCCTGCCAACACCACTTAGGTGATGTGGCTTTACCCATGTTGATGTTTCCTTTCAGCCTAAGACTTCGTACCTGCTAGACAAGGATGCTGGCTGAGCTACGTTCCCTATCCTCTTTTCACTTTTTATTTTGACACATCGTGTCAATTAACCTACCGGAGGTGGTTCTCACTCTTGTGGCTCACTCTGGCCTTGAACTTGTGACCCTCCCGCCTCGACCTCCCAAGCAGCTAAGGATCTGGACTTGCACCCCTAGGCCAAGCAGGCAATGTGGTTTTCATGGAGACTTTGGGGACTCCATGGAGGGCCAGGTGGCTGAGCCTGCATACAAGAGATAGCAAGAAAGACTCCCTCTTGGAAGTCTTTTGGAATAGAAGTCTGCTTGGGTGGCAAACACACATGGGGCTGATGGTGTGAGAAGAGTGTTTCAGACTGACTGAGACGGGGGCAGTGCAGAGACACGTGGGCGAGACAGTGCCAGTCCTTCAGGAAGGTGAGACACATTGGGGAGTGGGAGAGAAGAAATCTGGAGGGAGGCCCAATCTAGGTTTGAAGTTTTTGTAATCTGTCACCTGAATCCAGGAGGATGATTACTCAAGTAGGAGAGATAGAATGAAAACATTTTAAAAGCTCAAAAATATTGGATGGATGGACACACGGATGGATGAAAACACTAGACGTGGTGGATCACTTATGTGTCCTGCACTCAACAGAGGTTGTGGGAGGAGCTTCCGAGGAAAGTTTGGTTTCCTTTTCCAGCCTGAGTTTGTTCTTTAAGACATTCTGTCCCAGTATTTGAATATTGGGTAATTTACCTTAATTCAAGCCCCCTTTCTCCTCCTCTTCCTTCATCTCTTCCTCCTGGTTGCCTGTCTCCTTCTACACCACAGTGAATCCAGGAACTTCATAACCTTTGGAATCTTGATTGTCAACTTGGATAGGATTTAAAACAGCATAGAAAGCAATCTCTGGGAATGTCTGCAAGGGCTAGTTGAGGAGAGAAGACCAACCCTAAGCCTGATAGCACTGTCCCCTGGGATGGGGGTCCTGGCCCATGTGAAACAGAGGAAGCAAGCTGAGCACAGGTATCCACTGTTCTGTGCTTCCTGACACAATGTGACCAGCCACCAGATCACCTTCCCTGCCCTGATAGACGCACCCCCTAGAACTGTGAGCCAAAAAATAAACCCTTCCTCTTTAAGTTGGGTTTGTTGGGTATTTTATTACGATGGGACAAGTCATTGCTACAAGCTTCTCTCTCAGTCCTCAATCCAGACTCTCAAGGGAACTTTCTAATTGTCCACCATGGGCCAGGAATCTATTTCTGAACCAATCACCTAAGGCAAAAAGTAGAGAAATAACAACAGCCACCACTTTCTTAGGGTTCTCATGATTAGAGTGCAGGATTTGGTGAGAATTGGCTTTACCTGAGAAAATAAATTTCCCAAGAATAAATCTTTGTGAGTAATCCCTTCAAACTCAGACAGCTTGAAGATCTGAATTACAGATAAAGCATCCACTGTTGAAAATGCTTAATAGTGTGATTTTTCTTTTCTTTCTATTTTTTTTAATAATGATCTTTAGCCAGGGATAGTACAACTCTTAAGCTGCCTAGGGCATGTGACAGTATTTTGAACCCTGCAGGGTCCAGCAGAGGAGTTGCAATTGGGGACAAAGCAACTCACCATGAACCCCTCCCCAACCCTTGGCCTTTCAACCCTACAGTCAAAGAAGATGGTAGACACACACAAGCCTACAGATGACTCTGGTTGCCAGCTTGGCTGGAACATATCCCCCTGTGTCACACAGAGTTGGACCCAGCTGCCATCCAAGCAGCTCTCTCTGGTTCCACAGATGGCAAATGGAAGGTTTGCTCCACCCCTTGCTCCCTTGCCCGGCTGCTTCCACATTCCTTGACAATAATGCTGGTTCAGAAGCTGGCACTTGGAGCCAGCCCTTGCTAGGCACAGCAGGGTGGGCAAGGCAGAAGGAGAGCTGGCAAGGGCAGAACCGGGGGCTATTCATTTTATGTTGGCCTCAGAGGCCTGGAAGGTTCCACAAAGAGTGGGCAGCCAGACTGCAGCAGATGACAGAATTTTATCAAGTAAGGAGGAGGGCAGTTGTAAAATCACAACCCCACTTGCCAAGTCTCAGGGACACCTGCCTCTAATTTAACATAAGGAAGTCTTTATGGAAAAAACTCATCTACCTTCCCACAGTCACACTCTCACTGGATCTAGATCATTCCGGCTCCTAATGCTCTCTTCAGCTTTTCCTTCCCTTCTTCCCCATCCTGCCAGTTCTCATCCGCCACCAACTCTTCCTGACGGAAGAGCCTCTGCTACCGCCCAAATGCTCAGTCATGTGAGGCTCACCAATTCCCTACCCAGTGTCCAAAGTGACCTTTCTAGGTTGCATGTTGGATTGCATCTCAATTCCGCTTAAAACTCAGCAGTGAGGGCCAAAGGGATGGCTTAGCTGTTAAGAGCATGCACTGCCCATGCAGGACCCAAGTTCAGTTCCCAAAGCCATGGTGGGCATCTCACAACTGCCTGTAACTCCAGCTCCAGGGCATCCAATGCTTCTGGCTTCCACAGGCACCAATACACACACACACACACACACACACACACACACACACACAGAGTTTTGATTCCCTTGGATTTCGTCTCTTGTGTACAGGTTTTTGGTGGTGGTGGTGGTGTTTTTTGCCATTGTTCTTAGTTCACCTGTCATTCTTTGCCCAGTGTTTGAATTCCCTCACTGAAATCTAAACCCCTTGAGAACAATGGTTGTGCTGGAAGCTCATCTCTGCCTCCCTAGAGTGAGGCACCATAAAGATAATCATTATCAAGTTAAATATATAGTGTGTTGACTTAAAAAAAAATAGGTAGGAAAATGTAGAGTATGAAGTCACCCAGAAATGGAAATGCTTTGCATATGCTAATTGGATAATCACAAACACCATCATTCGGCTTGAACTGCAGGCTAGGCATCTTGCCAAGGGTGTCTCAGTTACCTTTATAGGCTGGCACCAATGTTGTCCCTGTTGGACTGAAGGAGAAAATATAGTCACAGCTAAGAAGCACAAAGAAACCAGAGGAGGAGCTGGGACGCAAACCCAGAGGGTCTGGCATCCACAAGCATATACTTAACCTCTGGCTCTCTTTCCTACATCTCTCCCCTGGAGTGACTCTCCATTTGGAGAGTACTTCATCTTCACAGTGAATGTGTACAGTGCCCACCCACACAGAAAGTCAAGACTGCAGATCCCTGTGTGCCAGAATTTGGGCCAATGTATGAATGCCAGCAAGGCAGGAAGGTATCCAGAAGTTCTCTTGGGAAATATAAGAGAAGCCTGCCTCCAGATAGCGAGAGCAAGACCATAGCTACCATGCTCATTGTGTGACTGTCATGCATATATATGTGTGTGTGTATACACCTGTGGTTTTATCAACTATCCTGTGACAAAACCTAGTACTGGGGCTAGAGAGATGGCTCAGGGGTTGAGAACCCTTACTGCTCTAACAAAGGTCTCAAGTTTGGTTTCCAGCACCCACATTCAACAGCCTCTAGAACTCCAGCTTCAGGGCATTAAGGGCCTCAGGCTTCCATGAGCACCTGCACTCATGTGCACACATCCCCACACAGGCACACATACATTGATATGATTTTAAAATGATAATTTCAAAAACTAAAACAAAAACAAACAAACAAACAAGAACTATTACCAGGCTGGGAGATGGCTCATTCAGCAAAGTGCTTGTCATATATGAGGACTTGAATCCCATCCCTAAAACTCATGTTAAAACAACAAACAAACAAACAAGCCAGGCGCTGGGTGGTGGCACACGCCTTTAATCCCAGCACTTGGGAGGCAGAGGCAGGCAGATCTATGTGAGTTCGAGGACAGCCTGGTCTACAAAGTGAGTCCAGGACAGCCAGGGCTACACAGAGAAACCCTGTCTTGAAAAAACAAACAAACAAAAAAACTAGATATCATGCTATGCATTTATAATTCCAGCAATGGGGAGGAGGTTCAGGCAGATTGTAGAGCTCACTAGCCACCTAGCCTAGCATGCTTGGTGAGTTATAGGCCAGTGAAAGCCCTCATCTCAAAAGAAAAAAAAAAATGGTGAACCAAATCTAAGGAATGGCAGCCACAATTGTCCCCTAGCCTCCACATGTACACCTGAAAACACGTGAGGATACACAGAATGAACATCCACTGTATATTGTTATTACTATCCCACTGTTATTGATAAGATTTTGAGAGGCTAGCTGACTTGCCGAGGGTCTCAAAGTTAATCAATAGCAGTGAGAGGTTCAAATTCAGGTCCAAGGCTGTGGAGCCCCTCCCACCTCACTGCTTCCTACACTCTGGACCCATCACTCATCTTCTTAGGTATCTTTAGTTTCCTGGCAACAGTAGCCCATGAGTCCTGGAAAACTACTCAGAAGTTCTCTTGACCCCACTTTGGTACGATTGCCTAAAGAAGGTCCTCAGTAGCAGCCAGCTACTGCATAGCTCTATGCAGCCTGTTCACATCAAAACAGTCACCATCAAAAATGCCTAAGAACATAAAAGGATTAGGAAAACACCATGCATCACCACAAGGGAAAGGGAGAAATATGCAGGCCTGAGATGCCTATGAACAGCAAACACTCAGTCTGGGGAGGCAGCTTATTGGGTAAAGCTTGTCCTACAAGCACAAAGACCTTAGTTCCATCCTCAGAATTCATGTTTATTGGGAGAAAAAAAAAAAAAAGCCAAGTAACACCAAAGGTAAGTGGTACAACAACTGCTAAAAGCGCCGCGTACTCTGGGTGCAGGACGTGGCAAAGCCGAGCTGACGCCTGATCTAGAATA
>CAJQZJ010004765.1:394132-405588 GCA_907164525.1 Lophiomys imhausi
AGCCCTTCCTGCCTGCTGGGTGCAGGACGTGGCAAAGCCGAGCTGACACCTGATCTAGAATAGCCCTTCCTGCCTGCTAGCATTCACGGTGCTAGGAGGTGCAACTCGGGCTGATGGGGGAGAAATGTTGCCAACAGTCTTACCCAGACATGGACCCTGCATATTACCAATTCTGACCTGTCAGGAAAGATGTGCCCACTGGTGCAGTAGTGGCATGACTGTCTTAGGGGTAACCAGCCACTTTCTGGTGGGGTTTGAAGCCTGACGCACAAGTAGAAATCCCATGCCTTTCATTGCAAAACTGGTCAAAGCCATGGCCGGTGTAACCACACGATCTTGGGGGGACTTACTACTCTTGTTCTGTTAAATGTGTATGGTGTCAAACTGCCTTCTATATACTCATGTTTATATCCGAAAACTAGTGATGTTCTCAGGCTTGGCCGGAGTGGACAACAGTTATTATACCTCTGCTGCTACAAAGAATATTTTTTTAATTGTTTTAACATGGGCAAGGTTATGTAAACTTTTACTTCCAGGGCTGGGAAAGTAGCGTGGATCCCTAGGGCTCATTGGCCAGCCAGCCTAACCAAATCAGAGTTCCAGGCCAGCAAGAGACCATGTGCATTAGTTATTTCTCTATTGCTGTGACAAAACATTATGGGCAAGGCAACTTATAAAAGAGAGCACTTAATGAGTGTAGAGCAAGGGCTGGCAGCAGAAACAGCTGAGAGCTTGTATCTTCAGCAAGCAGAAGACAGAGGGGTATGCTGGGAATGGCTTGAGCCCTTTGCAACCTCAAAGTGTGCCACCAGTGGCACACCCTCTCTAACAAGGCCACACCCCTTAATCCTTCCCAAACAACTCCACCAACTAGGGACCAAATACTCAAACAAATGGGCTTATGGGGAACATTCTCATTCAAAACAACACACTATGTTTCAAAAATATGGAATGTGGAAGATGCCTAAAGAATGACATCTAAAGTTATCCTCTGTCCTTCATACTCACAAACACACAGGCATGCACATTCCGACATACACGTACACCTACACACACACACACACACACACACACACACACACAAGTATAAGGGGTTTAGTTGGAAAGAAGTTGGGAACCAGAGGAAGTGGGAGGGGGACCTGAGAGGTTAATGGAAGTTAATACAATCAAAATGCATTATACACATGTATGATGATGATGTAATGAAAACCATTACTATACATAATTAACATATGCTAATGAAACCTAGAGAAAGCCTTCTGGATGTCATATCACATGGCTTTCTCTTACAGAGGCACTGCCAGTGAATGCTCATTTCACACGAAAACCTTGTGAGTAAAGGCAGGAACTTGAGCCTTTCACAAATTTCAAATTGATGAGAAGAAAGACTCCCCCAAACTCCCATCCAGTTCCTACCACAGAAACAGAAGCAATCGTGAGTGAACGCACAGTGTCTCTGAGGCTGTCTGATATTGGTTCTCCAACCATCCAGGGCCATAAAGAAATCAAGGTGTTATAGAGTCTGCTTAGATCCAACCCAACTCAAACTCCAAGTCAATACACAAAATAAAAATGTAATCAAAGCTGCAACTGATTGATGAGGGACACAGAACAGACTCAGGAGCTGAACTGTGACCCTAAGCCAGAATGTTTTGAAGCTTTTAAGCCTGAAAATAAGAAACATCAGTGCCAAGTTACAGTTACATTTTTCCACCAATCATGACTCATGAATAGGGGACTTTCCTAGGGACATTTTCCTATGAGGTATATTTTTCATGTTCTCATTGGTTGGTTTACTCAACTGTAGTGGGGTGTCAGACCCAGCATTCATGCCTTAACTTGCCAACCAGGATGTCAGTCACTCAGGGAGATCTTGGGAACTTAAACTTTGTTTGACCCCTATTCAAAATGGAAGTTTTATTCAAAAAATGGCTTCAATTTGGTTCCTTCTTACAAACAGAGAAGAAAATGGGAAGAAGCAGAGGAAGTTACTTAGCAGAGAATCATGGGAGGGATGGGGAACACAGAAAAATGGCTGCCTGACCATAATTTGATCCCATGATACCCTGGGGTCTATGAGATTTTGCTGTCGAACACATCCACATGACTTTCTATTTCTATTCAGGAACCATAAGATTCCTGAGGAAGATGAGACACACCGAGACAATGGACACCCTCTCTTAAAAGCAGAATAAATATGTGAAGGGCTGACTGACTACTCTCTCTCCTTAAGAAAAAATTCCTCATCACTTAGGAATTCACATTCCATCTTGGCAAGAAACTGAGCAGATCCCTAAGACTGATGGAACTCAGGAAGCTTCGAAACTGAGGAATCTAAGCAGGAGAAATTGTTCTTGACTTTGTATAGTTTTTAAAAGTTTCTTTCAATGGCATTATAAATAGTTACGGTCATGTCAAAGCTACATCAATGCTTCCGCTCTTTGAAAGGACTAAGAAGGGAAAAGGTAGTTTAAGTGGGAGAAACTTTGATGGCCATCTATTTCTTCTGTGCCTGTGATGATGTCTTTGGTCTGCTGGCTCAGTCAGCCTGGTGTGGGCCATCAGAAGCCCACTATTAAACACCCTGTTCCTATTACTTCTTTATTTGATATTTTAATTGAGCGAGCACCATCATTTCCTGGCCAACATTGCCCATCTGCTGCTTCTCCATTTTTTTTTCTGTGGGAGCGCCTGAGGCAATACCCCTTCCTGGAACAAGATCTGCTCTCTCTGGCTTTCTCTGGAATCTACTCTGTTTGCTGAAGCCAGAGCCATCCGCCTGCTGGAGGAAAATCTGTCCTAGCGGTGTCCCTCTGGAGGCCACCATCTGGGTTCTGAACTGCCCTGATGGAGTGGGAGATGGCAGTGTTTAGTGTCTGCCTCTGTGGGCTCTAAGCCAGCCTCTGCACACTGTGGCCTTTGGAAAGCCTCCCCCTCACCCCCCCGCTTTGATTTGAACATCAGCCAGTACAGTATCCATCAAATGATGACTTGGTTAAACACATCTTGCAGATGGTAGAAGAAACAAGGGCACAGTGAGGCAAAAAGGGAGGGAGCTGGAGGGATGGCTAATAAGTTAGGAATACTTACTGCTCTTGGAGAGGACCATGGTTCAGTTCCCTACACCCACATGGTGCACATACATGCAAGCACAAAAAACAGTTATGCACACCAAATGCAAATAAATAGGTCTTTTAAACACTTGACACTTGTAGGTTCCCAAAACAGAAGGATGTGGGACAGTTATGGCCTGAGTTGTAGCCTTCCCCAAAATTTATAGGCTAAGTATTCAGAAGACAAATTCAGCAAACACCTTTCTACTCTGTGCCAGTGTCTACAGAGACAGAGAAGGTACACCCCACACCGCACACCAGCCTCATCTTAAACAAGACCAGGTTACTTATTTCTATCCCTGTTGTACAAAATGCCCAGGCAATGTAACGTAGGGAAGGAAGGGTTTATTCAGGCTGGCTGTTTGAAGCCCACCATGGTGGGGAAGGCATGACACCAGGCGCTTCAGACAGCTGTTTACACAGCAACTGCAGTCAGAAGGAAGAGAGCCATGAATGTCGGTGCTCAGCTTACATCATTCAGCCTGGGCTCCAGCTCAGGGGATGATGTGACTTCCTACCTCTATGAACCCTACCTAAATAAACCCATTACAGGCATCGCCAGAGGCTCATCACATAGGCATTTATAGATCCCATCAAGGTGACAATCAAGACTAACCATGGAACTGTCCAAGAGAATTATAGAACAAGCCATGGTGATCATTTAGGATTTATTTAATGTGTGTGTGCCTGTGTGTATGTGTGTGAGTGCACATGTGTGTATGTTTGTGTGTGTGTGTGTGCATGAATGTGCACATGTGTGTGTAAATGTATGTATCTGTGCATGTGTGCAAATGAGTACATGCTTGTGTGCATGTGTGTGTGTGAGCGCACATGTATACATATGCGTATGTGTGCATGTGAGTGTGTGTATGTGTGTATACACATCAGAGAACAACACAACTTTTTGAGAGTCAATTCTTTCCTCCCACCTTGTTGAGGCAGGGTCTCTCTTGACTCTGTCACTGTGCTACATTCATGGCTTCCAGCCAGCCCTCCTATCTCTTCTCCCATCTTGGCTGGGAGTGCTGGCATGACATATGCAAGCCACCAAGTCTAGCTTTTTAAGTGAGTTAAAGGAATGGAGCTCTGGTCTTTGGGCTTGACACCCAGTGCTTTTGCGGGCTGGGCCATCTACCAGCCCTCACAGTGGTAAATCGGAGTAGGATGCATACAAAACTCAGCACTTAAAAAAGTTTATTTGGGGATGTCACTCCTCTTTCAAGAGGAAATGATGTTGGGAAAATCCAAATATCAGTCAGCTAATGAATATACTAATGTGGTCTGTCAATGGAATATTGGTCAATTCTCAAAAGGAACGGATTACTTATTTGTGCAACAGTATGAATAAACCTTCGAAGTACTGTGCTAAATGAAATAAGCCAGTGACAAAAGGCCATGTATCCCTCAATTCCATTCACATAAAATGTCTACAAGTGTCAGATACAGAAACCGAAAGTAGATTTACAGAGTGTGGAATGGATGTAGAACAAGTATGTAATTTCTTTGGGAGTTAGTTGACAAAAAAAAAAAATGTTCTAGAATGAGATTGTCATTGTGGCTGCACAACTGTGTGACTATGAAGTTTTGTAACCGACGGACTATAGTCTGTAAGAGATAATAAACCCTTTCTTCTCCAAGTTGCTTCCGGTCATGGTGTTTGTCTAAGCAACGGAGAGCTAATTAAGACAGTCACCATGCCCACAGCAGCCATATCTTGCCCTCACAAGACCCTGAGGGATGCACACAAGTGGTATCACCCACCCTTGAGAAGTCAGAAGAGGGGGGCAGTCTAGATAGACCTTGGAGATGGACTCAGCATTGTCTGTGGCATCTAGCAAGACTAAGCAGTGGAGTCACTAGTGAGCAAGTCACACAGCCCATGGAAAGTCAGAATCAGAAGCCCCTCTTAGTCCTCATTCACATGGGGTGCCAAAGAAACCCCCCCCCCCGTCTAATCTACTCAACCTGTCGGAGACCAAGCATGTCTTCCCTACAGAGACAGAGCATTCACACAAAACATCTGCAGGCACTCACACAGAATATCTGCAGGCACTCACACAGATTATCTGCAGGCACTCACACAGAATATCTGCAGTCATTCATTCACTGAACACCTCATATATGGCCAGTGTCATCCCAGCACATCAGTGGCTGAGGCAGGAGGATCATGCCAGTCTGGATTATGTAGTGAAACCTGGCCTGGAAAAAAAAGGAGGGGGTCTAAATGCCCAACTGCCAACTGAGATATTTCCTAGGAGACAGGGAGAGCCAGCCTGAGTGAGCATCAGCATCCAGCACAGTCATCTTGTGGTACTCAGCATAAGGCTGTGTCACATAAAGTGTTCAATAAAGTCTCAGCAGTAATTGCTATGGAAAAGCTTCAGAAGACTCATTATATGATAACACTAACAGCTATTCATACGACACCTGTTGTTAGAGAGACACTTCCTGTTGTCACCCAGTGCTGGTGCTGTCCTGCACGCTGCACCCTTCTGAATATTTATCACAGCTTGCAAATGCACCCAGTGCAGTCACTGTCTGCCTCTCCCACTACGATGAGTCTCTCACAGGGGAGAGGCCTATGGTAGTTGACGCTCCAGTACCCATAGCTGATAATGACACATGAGCTAAAAGTTCAATAGAACTAAGGAGGGGGCTTGACTGACAGCGAGCTTGTCTGGCAGGCATGTGGACCTGACTTGGATCCCAATCACACATGAGGAAAGAAAAAAAAAAAACATAGGGGTGGAGGCATACTCCTGTAATCCAGCTCTGGGAAGGTAGAGACAGGGGAGTCTCCAAGCTCACTGGCCACTCAGACACGCATGTGTACACAAACACACACCATAAATAATGATTGCATGAATAATGATCTCATCTCTACTGATCCACAGAAATAGGTCTGACGGCCCTGGATGCTTCAAATGAAGGCTCTGAAGTACAGAAAAGACACCCAGACTGTAGTGTAGCCCCCAAATGTTTTAGGCAGATGCCTGGACTCAAAGACCAATGAGGAGATTACTACACATATGCTACGAAGGAAACCTGACTGTAGAGTAGTTATCAGACTAGAAAGGTTTTCAGGAAGTTGGTGAAGGTAGTGGGTGGATGACTAGGTGAGTGGGTGGGTAGATGGGTGGATAGATGGAGATAGATTGTATGGGATGGATGGGTAGATGTTAGGGGGTGGATGGATGGTGGGGGAAGGATAGATGGATGGATGGGTGGGTGGATGGTGGATGGAAGAATGGGAGAATGGGTTGTAAATAAATGGATGGTGGATGAATGGAGGGAGAGGTGGATGGCAGGATGGATGACGTAGATAATAAGTAGATGGATATTTCAGTGGATAGGTCTGGGGCTAGAGGAGTGGATACAGGCTGGATGGGTGGGTGGTGGATGGAGGGATGGAAGGGTGGATAAACAGATGGACAGATTTTAAGGTAGATAGGTGAGTGGATATGTGGGTCAGTGGATACCTAGGAGGGTGGTAAATGGAGAGGGATAGATAAGTATAGGGAGGATACGTATATAGGTGGATGGATAAGTGGCTGGATGGGTGTGTGAATGGGTCGAGGAGTAGATCTATAGGTAGACGGCTGGATGGGTCACAGATGGGTGATAAACAGACCCTCAGAGGCACCCAGCCCCCTTGTATGGAGTATTTTACACACACAGTAACTTTTCTATTAACAGCAACCAAAATATATATAAAAATTCTGTCCTGGTGATAAAAGCAGAGGCTGTAACATCATGAGATTTGGGAAATAGAAAAACCTTCTCCAAGAGGCCTTCATACCAATTTTTTCCAAGACTCATATGCACAGTTCTTCTTCCTTTTTACCCTCCAAGTCAAATAAAGCATAAATCAGCCTTTAGCCTGTCATGCCTTTGGCAGAATTTCAAACTCTCAGTGCTGAGACTTTAAATTATTCTGTACCTAACTTGGTTAAGCGGCACCTGAGTCTAGCTAGGATAATCTGATTGTCAGAAAAACAGAGAGGACCTGACCCGCAAATGGTCCTGCAGATGCCGGGGCTGTCCAGAAGAGTTATGAAGGCAACTGACAACGGACTTGAAAGATGACTGCTGTCAGTCAAGTTCAAGTTCACACCCAGTCATGAAAGCTCCAGGTGGGCCTTCCTCCTAATCAAAGACATCCCAAAGGCAAATCTGAGGCTCTCTTTCTTGTGCATGGGTCCCTCCTCCTTAGCTCCCCCTCCCCCGAAAGCATATAGACTCACGTTCACTGCTGTGTTCATGGCTGTAGTTGGTGAAATATATATACATAATTTAAGAGAAAGCCCTACCACAGTGCCTTCCTATTTACCTTGAAATCCTCCCATAAGCAATGCTTTCCTTTGTGCTGAGCACTGCCCTCCTGTGGCCTGATCATGTCATTTGAAATCATAGTCAAAGAATTCACCACCAGGACCTAAATGACGCCTATTTTTCAGAGACAATAAACAGACCAGAGAAGCATCTTTTGCAACATCCTCATCTCTGTGAAGTGGGTGTTGGATAATTCTGACACTTGACACCCAAGAGAAAATGCTACATAATGGTACGCCTGTTTAAACTAGGACATTCAGCCATGGCATCTTTGGGGACCTGATCTTGGATTAGGCCACTGCATTAGCTGCTTTTCTTATTGCCAAATATCCAACAAGAAGCAACTGAAGGGACGGATAATTTATTTCAGCTTACTGTGTGAGGGTGCAGTCAGGCGTGGCGGGAGCAACATGGCAGCAGGAGATTGTGGCCGCTGGAGACATCGTATCTGCAGTCAAGAAACACGCAGACAGGAAGTGAGTCTAGGCTGTAATAAACCAAGGCCCTCCCCTACAGTGAGCTGCTTCCTGCACCAAACCTCACCCCTCCCAACAGGGCTCTACAACCTTCCAAAAGAGCGCCACCATCTGGAGACCAAGTGAGCAAGAACAGTTCACATTCAAACCACCATGGCACCCCTCTCAAATGCCCATCAGGCCAAGTGTGCTGTCTGTCGGTTCCTTCTTCAATTAGCTAATCTCAAACCACAGTTTTCAAAGGGGCAACAGGTGGGTGGGTCCGGCAGGAGCTCTTTCTGTATCCAAACTTGAATCCTTTTTGAAGCCGAACAATAGTCCACTGTGTGGATGGACCACATCCATCACCTGTTGATGGACACATAGGGTGCGTCCGTCCACCTGTTGGCTATTGTGAAGAATGATGCTATGAATACTGGCTCACAGGAATCTGAGTGTGTGTCGTGGTTTTCTTTCCTCGTTTCTGTGATAAAATACTCTGACAAAAGCAACATAAGGGAGGAGAGGGTCTGTTCAGGCTCAGTCACAGGTCACAGTCATCAAGGGTGCATGGTCTTGAAGCAGCTGGTCACATGGCTTCCATAATCAGGAATCAGAGAGTGGAGAATCAGGCTGCATTTCAGCTCCAGAGACCCTACCTGTGAAATGGTGCCACCCACAGTAGGTAGGTCATCCCATAATTACCCTAATTATAGTAACCCCCTACAGGCATTCCCAGAGGCCCAGGTGATTCTAGATTCTGTCACGGTAACACTCACCACCATACCCTGTTTTTAATTCCAGAGGAAGTGTTAATGGTGTTGCATCTAGGTCACCCAAATCCATTCCTTTCTTCTGCAACTTGACTTCAATTTATGGTTCCCAGTGCTCTTCTCTTGGCTAGGTCAAGAACCCTACAGTCACTCCTTCTAGGCTTCTCTAACTATCCATGTGGTAACCTAGAAATGTATGTATCCACTCCTGTCCTCCATGAAGTCCTGAGAGTCTCTCACCCCAAACTGGCTTCTCTTTCCCTCCCACTGAGCTTTACTTATGAGACAACTGTTGGTGGGGGGAGTGACTCTGATTGAGTCCCCAAAGTTTTCCTGCTCTGTTAATCCCGGGACAATGTCCTTTTCTCTCACTTTGTTTGCCCAACAAAGAAGATTAGTATAATCCCACACTAGTTAGACACCAAGAAAGTATTTACTGAATCCTGACTAAAGAACAGGATATTAAAATAATCCCATTTCTTGGAATTACGCCAACACCCCCTTATCTTAATTGTAGCTACAGTACCACCCATACAGGGCAGGTCAAAGCACCATGGTGCTAGGCTGACAGACCCTAACCATCTTGTGTCTCTGTGCTTGCTCTGTAAGCATAGGCCAACATTGCATACTGCTCTTGTGTGACCTGAGTTTGGATACCACCATCCATGCCAAGCAGTCACAACCACCTGTAACTCCAGCTTCAGGGGATCTGATGACCTCTTCTGGACACTGCAGGTGCCTGTGGTACACACACACACACACACACACACACACACACACACAATTAAATATAAAAATAAACCTTTTTTAAAGCCAGGTGTCCTGATATATACTGGTAATCCAAGTACTGGAAGGTAGAGGCAGGAGGATCTTTAGGGTTCACTGGCTGATAAAACCAGCCAAATTGGTATACCCCAGATCCCAGTGAAAGACACATCTCAAAAATTAAGATGGGTTGGTAAAGATCTTTTCCCAATCTGTAGGTTGCCATTTTGTTCAAATGACAGTGTCTTTTGCCTTACAGAAACTTTTCAGTCTCATGAGGTCCCATTTATTGATTGTTGGTCTTAGAACTCTGAGATTCCACCTCACACCTGTCAGAATGGCTAAGATCAAAAACTCAAATGACAGCACATGTTGGCGAGGTTGTGGAGAAAGGGGATCACTCCTCCACTAATGGTAGGAGTGCAAACTTGTACAACCACTATGGAAATCAGCCTGGCGATATTTTAGAAAACTTGGAAAAGCTCTACCTCAAGACCCAGCCATACCACTTCTGGGTATACATTCAAACGATTCCTCACCAAACCACAAGAACATTTCCTCATCTATGTTCATAGCAGCCTTATTTGTAATATCTAGAAACTGGAAACAAACCAGATGCCCCTCAACCAAGGAATGGATAAAAACAAAAACAAACAAAAACAACAACAACTGTGGTACATTTACATAATGAACTCCTACTCAGCCGTCAGAAACAACGAAATCATGCAATTTGCAGCCAAATGGATAGAACTAGAGAAGCTCATCCTGAGTGAGCTAACCCAGACTCAGAAGGATGCACATGGCGTCTATTCACTTATAATCAGATTTTAGCCATATAGTACAGGATAACTATACTACAACCAATGCACCAAAGGGAACATGAACATAGACTTTGTTAGATGAGAAACTTTGCCCTAGTGGTACTGCCTTGTAGGCCTCCAGTGTATGAGGAGGTTCTTGGCCCTCATATGACTGCTGAACTGGGGCAGGGGACTGTTATGTAGGGACACTCGATTCTGGAGGAGTAGGACAGAAGGGAGAGGGGGTAGAGGGTGGGAGGACGGGACTGGGAGGGATGGAAAGAAGACACTGTGATGGAGATGTAACCTGAAGTAATAAATAAACATTTTTTAAAAATTAAGATGAATGGCTACTGAGGAACATCTGAGGTTAACCTCTGGCTACCACATGTGCATTCACAAACACATACATACACACATTCTCAATATGAGCATCACACATACATACACAAGTAAATAAGGTATATATTTAAAATTAGGTGGGGAATTGAGGGAGGTGAAATGAAAATGTTGTAATGAGTATTCGTCGAGGCTTGTGCTCCTGCACAGCCAAGAGGAGAAGGCTCAAAGAACCTGCTATGCTTCCCATTTTTGGACCCAGGCAGAGTGTTAGAACCTCAACAAGAGTTCAAGAGGTGTGCATGGGTGGAGTTTCCTGGGAGCCGGCTGACTTTCCACAGATGGGCAAGTCAGAAGGAGGCATAGGCTGGTGACATTGTAAAGGGCGCTCCAGGGGGCTTTGCTTGGCAATGGCTTCTCACCTTCCTGTCCTCCGAGGACACTCTCTACTTTCCATCACTGTGACAAAATGCCTGAGACAAGCCACTTAAGGAAAGGTCTGCTCTGCTCTGATTTCAGAGACTTAGTCTGGAAGCCTGGACTCTGTTGATAGCAAGCTGTGAGAGGCAGGACATCATGGTGGAACAAAGCTGACCTCAAGGACTGCAGAAAGAGACAAAGCAGAAAAAGACAGAGAGGGTCCACGACAAGATACATCCCCAAGCACACACCCCAAGTGACCTGCTTCTCCGGCTAACTGCCCACCTCCTATGCTTCCCACAAGACCACCAATGAAGGCTCATGCAGAGGCAGACCAGTGTGAGCGTCTCAGTCCACACTGGCAGAATCTGCAGAAGGCAGTATCCAGGAGAGTTCAGGGGACCACACCACAAGAGAGGTCCTCACGCTAAGATCTTGTTCCTTGAATTCCCAAGTCTA
>CAJQZJ010004765.1:414093-449577 GCA_907164525.1 Lophiomys imhausi
CTCTCTCTCTCTCTCTCTCTCTCTCTCTCTCTCTCTCTCTCTCTCTCCTCTTATTGCTACCACACCAAACCATAACCTCTAAACTGGTGCTGCTGACTTGTGAACAGGCAGTTGTCCTTTGTAGTCACGTAACATGTGGACAGGGCAGGGCATATTTCAGCATCAGCCCTATCCTCTGCATTCTAAATGCCAGCACCATTCCTCATCCCCATTTGTTACTCTCAGGAAGGTTTCCAGACCTCACCAAATCAGCCAGCATTTCCTGTCACTGTGACAAATACCTACAGAAACAACATAAGGGAGGAAGGATTGGTTTTGGCTCATGAGTTCCGAAGCTTCAGCCCACTGTCAATTGTCTCCATGCTTCTGATCTTGTATGTGATCATGAGACAGACATCATGGTAGAAGGGCATGGTAGGGGAAAGCTGCTCACCTCATGGCAGCCAGGGGGCAGAGACAGGAAGAGACCAAGGACAAGATCCATTCAGGTTGTAAAGCAATATTTCCCCTTTTGCCTCTTGTATGTAGGGAGAAAACCAGTCATTGTTGCTAGAGACAAAAAAAAAATGCATAATAAATTTAGTTTGCCCAAACAAACCTTACTAACTCTATTTGCCCTCAATGTTCTGCCCCTAGTAGCCCAAACCTCCCTTCCTTTGTCCTCACACTTCATCTTATCACCCTTTGTAAAAGTGGTGTACAACCTGCCCCGGGGTCTATATAAGGTTTCTTTCTCTCCCTTCTGTGTTAGCAATGTACCACATTATGATTACCCAGCTTCTACTGGGACAAAGATCCCCCTGGAAGATAACGAATGGCTTTTTTACACTACACACAAGTCCATTGTCTTCACTCCACGGCCATTTCATAAATCCTACAGGATTTACACCTATAAACGGCAACTACATAGGAAATAAGTTAAGCACACACCATATCCAGTATGCTAGCAACACACATACTGTTATTTGAATTTCGTTATCAGAGAGAAAAATTTAAGCTGGGCCTTTGAACACCAACCATATTAGAATTTGGCCCTAGTTCCTCAGGGAAAAGAAGGTCATGAGCAAATGCAAAGAAACCAAAATAGGTTAATTTATGCTCTCTGACCTTGCAGAGACCAGTACAACTTAAGGTAATCTTGACTCTGAAAGATTTTTGCCTTAAGGACTAACATTAGAACCTATACCTTTAACCTCCCATTCAAAATATAACCCCACAAGCTTTCTATATTGATGGTTTTCAATAGGTCTCCACTGTATGGCCATTAAATCCATTTAATCAGTCAAGACCAACATCTATTTTAAATGAAACAAAAGAGAGTAAAAATATCAGAATGTATACTTCACAGCATGATTGAATAATATTTCATGAATCCTTAGCCCATCTCTCTCTCTTGATTTCTCTCTCTGTGTGTGTCTCTCTCTCTTTCTGTCTCCCTCTCTGTGTGTACGTGTGTGTGTGCATGTGTGTGTGTGTGTGTGTGTGTGTGTGTGTGTGTGTGTGTAGGTCACCGTTCTCCATGTTCTGCCACCTAACACAATAGCAGGTAGGTATGTGTAGCCCCTAAGCACTTCAGATAAGGTTGTCCTTGGTTTCAGGCAGGAGATGACTCAGCAGTAAAGTACTTGTGTATCCACATATAAACCCCACATCCACATATAAATATCCAGGTACCAAAGTTGGAGAGATGAACACAGACAACACCCTGGTGCTTACTGGCCAGCCAACCTAGCCAAATTAGTGAGATCCATCAATCAAATGAGAGCCCCTGTCTCAAAAAGACAATGTGGATGGCACCTCAGGAGCAACACCTGAAGTTGACTACAATCATACACAAACACACAGAGTGTACCCACATCCATACCCACAAAGAGGGAGAGGGAGAGAGAGATTAAGTTTTTCAGTATTGTCAAGTGTCTTAGTTACTATTCTATTACTATAATAAGACACCATGACTAAGGAAACTTATAACTTAAAGGGTTTAATTTGGTTCAGAGGGTTCAAGTCCATGATGGTGGAGCAAGGGCATGGCAGCAGAAACAGTTGAAAGCTCATGTATTGATCCAAAAGCAGAAGACAGAGAGGCACAGTGGGAAGCATGGGCTTTTGAAACCTCAAAGTGTGCCCTCAGTGACACACCTCCTCCAACAAGGCCATACTTAATCCTTCCCAAACAGTTCCACCAACCGGGGAACCAAGTATTAAAGCGCATGAGCCTATGGGAGCCATTTTCATTGAAACCATCACACCATGTAAGTATAGTATAATACACACTAGTTTGTAATGACAAAACATCAAGACTTATATACAACATGCTGAAAACTTTAACACTTCATTTTGGATATTCTGAGCCAAAGACAGCATTATTACTTTCATTTTTTTAAAGATTCTATAATATAGTAGAAAAACATACATATGATGTACCCATGATAGCATATTTGGACAGTACTGCTGTGTACTTTAGAAGTGTTGTACATATATACATATCTACTCACAAAGTACACTCTTGCTTGTCCTGTGGCATTTTTTAAAATATTCATTTGTTTGTTTGTTTATTATGTTTACAGTGTTTGCATTTATGTATGACTGCAGGCCAGAAGAAGGCACCAGATCTCATTATAAATGGTTATGAGCCACCATGTGGTTGCTGGGAATTGAACTCAGGAAGAGCAGCCAGGGGCCCTTAACCTCTGAGGCATCTCTCCAGCCCATCCTGTGGCATTTTTATATGGCTTTACCATCATCTCATGAACATTTAGAGTTGTTCAATTTCAAAATGGCTGCCAGCTTTTAAGGGCCAACTAAAATGGCCGCCCCAACATCTAGAGTCCCGACTTCAAGGCAGAAAGTTCCTCTTGACTCAGCCTGAGTGTACCTGTCTGCCTACCTTAATCACACTGCAGATCTTTGGCAGAAACAACACACCCATGGCTGGGGAGACAGCCCATTGGGTAAAGTACTTGCTGCATAAATATGAGACCCAGAGTTCAGGTCTCAGAACTCATGTGAAAGCCAGGTTGGGTTGTGAGGGCCTAGTAGGCAATTACCCCAGTGTTGGTGGATGATGAAAGAAGTGTTACATGGCCAGAAATGGCGACCTTCTGGTTCAGTGGGAGACCTGGTTTCCAGGGAATAAGATAATAAAACTTAAAATATCAAGAGTGTGGTTTCTGTTCCTAAACCATTGTGTGTCTTCAAGAGCATGAAAGGGCCTGGAAGATATCTCAGCAGGTAAGAGGACTTGTCACCAAGCCAGATGATTTGAGGCTGGTTCCCCAGCACCACCATGGTAGAAAGAAAGGACCAACCCTCTCACATTGTCTTCTGACCTCCACACATGCCATGGCTCGGCCATCATGAAAAGTTGGGCACAGTGGGATATATCTATAATCCTAGTCATGGTGAGGCGGGTGGAAACACGCAGATCTCTAGAAGCTTGGTGAACACCTGGGCTGGCTTATGTTTTAAAGGTCGGGTTGAAGACAGGCCCTATCTCAAACTAAAAAGTAGAAGGTGCTGGACACTGAAAACTCAAATGTCCTCAGACTTCCATGCACACAGGTAGTCACACATGTGGGTGCATACATGATTACTACTTATTTTTTATTGTAATTAACTTGCAACATTTCTCCCTTTCCTCCCTAAATGTAACCAATATTTCATATTAGTCATATATAATATATATCATTCATAATAATAACTATTGTATAATAGTTCAGTCCATATAATGTTAATTTGTATGTATGTTTTTGGGGATCACCTTTAGCGCTTGACAACCAATTGGGGTGCTCCTCCCAGGAGAGGACCACTGCCCTGGCTCACAGCTTTACTAAGTTGCCTGTAGATTTTTGTGTTGGGTTCAGGCCTCATGGGCTTTTCTCCATCCAGTCTGACATGTTCATTGGTGTCTTCTTTGTTCAGCTCACGTTTGGGCAGTCATGTTGGTGAGATTTTTCAGACGTAGCTTCTTATGTTACCAGTGACCTGGACAAAACAACTTCCCGTAACCTTCTAGAAAGAAAGCTCTTGGACTTTCTAATCATACCTGAACATGGCTGAGACTTACATTGGACTTCCTCCTGACTCTGCTAGCCAGGAGCTAAATGCAAACTACACAAATATGCTAAACTTTAACACAGTCCAAACATTAAACTCCAAAAACGGATAAGCCTGAAAGCCAGTTCAAATCCAATCCTAGTCTAAACACTTCCTAATACAATGGAACAGGAGTAAGATGTGTTCCGAGCCCCTGCTTAATGTTGAATTTTATCTTCAGTGACAAGCTCGACACCATTCGATTTGGCCATATGCTGGCCTGTGGCGCCATGCTGGGAGTCATGTCACAGCAGACACGGACAATGATTTTATAAATGTTCTCTCCCTGGCCGCCTACCTTTGAGCTTGAATTGATTTCCGGTCACAGTCTGCACATTTCACGCCAAAAGCCTACAGTGGGGGATCCCCAGGGTTGGTGTGAAATCTACCTGTCCTGATCTTCAAACATGGGCTTAAAAAAAAAAATCTCTCCATTCAACAGTTTTAGTATGTTTAACAATAGATGGGGTCGATAGGTTCTGTTGAGACCTTGATGGGTTTGTTTTTGTTTTTGTCTTTAATTTGTGTGTGGGGATAGGTGCCTGAAAGGGCCAGAAAAGGCCATCACAGCCCTGGAGTTACTTACAGGTAGTTGTAAACCAGCTAGCATGGGGCAGGGAATTGAACTCCCACTGGAGTTCAGCTGGAAGAGCAGCGAATGCTCTTAATGGTTGAACTGTCTCTCCAGGCCGGTTTGGTTTCTGGACTTTTCATTCATCCCAAAACTGGCATTGGCTACCTCCTGTGAGCAAGATGGAGCCTTGCTGGATAGTGGGGACACAGCAGGGGCCAGATACAGCCCTGGAATTCATGGTTCTTAATTTAGACAGGTGGAGGCCTATAAAGAAATACAAAGCTAGAACATGGAATAGGCACTGGGGGGGATGGGGTGCAAAGCCAGGGTGCCATCTAGGAGAATAATGGAGAAGTCTAATTTGGAGTAGGTGAGGAAAAAGAAAGATTTCCTGGAGGGATTTAAACCACATCCTAAGGGTTAAGAGTTATAGTGAGGTGAATTATATCCACATAAGATCAACATGATGAAGTCCTGCACCCCAGAGTCTCACAAGGTGATTTAATTTTAAAGAGACAAGTAATTAAAGTAGGTCCTTAAGGTCAACACTAATTCAATATGGCTGCTGTCCTCACAGATCAGGCAGGTGTCCCTGGTGACCCTCTGTAGAAGGTCTTCATTCTGTAAACACTCCTAGGCAACTTTGAGCCCTTCTGAATCTTAAGTATAATCTTCCCAGACCATGACCTGTGGACTGATGGTGCTCTACCTCTCAACACTCCTCACCCTGGCTCTCCTCCTGGGCTCCAGACCTTCAGGCTAGGCAGCTGTGTCCAAATATGTGTCCACAGCCAACCATATCAGAAAGATGTACCAAGTAACTGAGAATCCCAAGATTACAGGCCTGCCTTGTCTAAAGCCCTCAGAGACTGTGATGGACCCCTCCGTGACCCCCACAGGAAAACAATCACACACAGCATTACGCATACACCGTGGTGTGGGAGGGAGATTGCAATTGCCTAAAGATGTTAATATAACTTTACACAATTGTGTTCATTTCACACTTTCTCTCTTAACCAATTAAGAGAGACTCTATTATTATATTTGTTAAACAGGCTTCACAAAACAAAAACTGAGCTGTTATTAATCTACCCACCAAACTAATATGGTTTCCCCACAGTGTAAATCTCAGAGATACTTACACTTTGTGGCTTTCTTGCTTCAGTGGGCTCTCAGGTCTCATCTCTCCCGCCTCTACCTCAGGCTGAATCCCTCTACTTCCTCTCTTTAACTCCTCCTCCCCTGGAGGGCAGGAAGTCCAGCCCTATTCTCTCCCCTGCTCAGTGATTGGCTGTAAGCTGCTTTATTGGCATCTCAGGGGACAATTGGGGAGCAGTCTTTAGACAACATTGAGATGTAAGATTCTCAGTACAAGGATTGCAATCAGATATGGGGGTTACAGAAACCAGCATTTGAATTGCATAATAACCTTATGCCTATATAAAGATGCTGCATGCAGCTTCTACTTTAAGACAAATGCTTAGAGGGTCTAGAGAGATATCTGAATCGGTAAAGTGCTTTATCTAAGCATGAGAACCTGAAGTGGACCACCAGAACCCACATTTAAAATAAAAATAAGCTAGGAGCAGTGGTAGGTACTTGTTTATGTTTGTATATGGGTTTTTCCTGCATGTATGTATGTGCACTACATGTATGTATGTGCACTACATGTGTGCCTTCTGCCTATGGAAGCCAGAAGAAGTTACAGGAGTTACAGAGGGTTGTGAGCTATCATGTGGTGCTGGGAATCAAACCCAGGTCCTCTGGAATAGTAGCTAGTGCTCTTAGCTGCTGAACCATCTTCTTTGGTCCCTGTGACATATATTCATAATCCCATCATGGACAAATGGATCCAGGCAGATCCTTGGAACTCACTGGCCAGCCAGCCTAGACTACAGGGTGAACTCAAGGCCAATGCCATAACCTACCTGTCTTTAAAAGTGAGGTGGAATCTGGGCATGGTGGTACACGCCTTTAATCCCAGCACTCAGGAGGCAGAGGCAGGCGGATTACTGTGAGTTCAAGGCCAGCCTGGTCTACAAAGTGAGTCCAGGACAGCCAGAGCTGTTACACAGAGAAACCTGTCTCGAAAAACCAAAATATAAATAAAAAATAAAAATAAAAGTGAGGTGGAGGTGGGGGGCACCTGTAAAGAACACTCAAGGTTGGACTCTGGCCTCCACATGCATGTACACAGACCTGCACATATATGAACAAACAAACATGAGCACACATGTACATACATAAACATAAAGATAAATAAAATCTCCTAGCTTTAGGTTTATTTGCTTCTCTTTGCCCAGACCCTTGTGTAACAACAAAGACACAGATACACACATTCACAACACACATGCACACATATACACACACACACATTCACAGGCACACATACACGCACACACAAGTCTCTCCCTCCTCTAAGCAACAGTAACACTCAGAGCCCCAGCCATTCATCTGTCTTATTCGCATTGGATTGCTCAGGATTCCCCAGATCTTCCTCTTTGGAGCCTTTCTTCCCAGCTTGCCCATGTCTTGACTTGGTTTCACTGCTGCCACTCTGGATCTGCCTGATGCCTGACGGTGGCAGCTGGGTTCAGTCCAGTCTCAGTTCCCTCATCCATACTGAGGAGATAACAGATGCCTCACAGAATTACCCAACCACCATGCCAGGTATGGATGAGGACATCTTTATTCATCTTAACAGATTTTCTCTCCTGGTTGCTGTGATGCCTATGGGTTCCAGCATCGCTGGGGAACAGGTTATAAAAGGGAGCTTCTGGTCTACCATGACTCTGTCATGACTCATCATGTGCAGTGAAATTTGGAGCAAGATGTTCAACCATGAGCCAGTTAAATTACACGCAGACTGCCACATCTCCTCCACCCACTGACCATACTTCATGGTCCTCTTCAAGAAGGAAGTTTTCCCTAAACAAATCAGGGGACTGCAATGATCGCTTGTGGGGACACAGCAGCACAGACACCAGGGAGCTTTCAAACCCCAACTCTCGATGCTTGCTGTTCATGTGACCTCCAAACCACTTCATCTCTGTAGACCTCTTCATCTGTAAAATGGGCTGGAGCGATCAACCTCAGACTTCCGGATGGAAGGTGGGAACAATAGCATGTGCCAGGATAGTAAGCAGTGTGAGGCAGAGGAACAACCGAGCAAATCACACCCATCTGTGTAAGTGTAAAAAAGAATAAAAACTGCCCATTCAGGCTTTGTCTTTCTATCGCCTGTACAGGGGGGATCTCTGAGGCTCCCTGCACTTTCTACTTTGTTTATAAAAGAATAAGAATCCTGGGGAGTGAAGCAAGCTTGGGGCAAGGTTTGGTTGGAAGAACGCTCGCCTAGCAAGCGTGAAGCTCTACCCTGGAACCAAATAAATCAAGCTTGGTGGCACATATCTTTCATCCCAGTTCTGCAGGAGGTGGAGGCAGGAAAGACAGAATGTCGGGGTCATCCCTGGCTACATAATGAGTTTGAGGCCAGCCTGGGACATATGAGACCCAGGAAGGAGGAAAGGAAGTAAGGTGGGGAGGAAGGCAGGGAGGTAGGGGGATTTCCTTTTGTTCTAGGACAAATTAGCAACCATTCTCAAAGACCCGAATGTCTGGGCTCTCTGAAGCTTTTATTGACTCCCTACTGTGTGCCAGGCAAAAGCTGAAGGAAGCCCAGGCTCCTGGTCTTCGTATGCCCTTTGCTGGCTGCTGACCTGTAATACACATGGTGGCCAGGGCTCACAGGGACGAGAGAAGAATCAGAAGACACCAGAAGCTGCTGGAGACTTTGGTAAGAGCAGAATGTAATGCCCTGCTCCTTTGGCCAAAGTTCTTTCAATAAAGCTTATGTTTATTCAAGCCTGATCGAACAGAGAATAACAATTCCCCTTGCTGCTCTCTGCCCCCAGCCCTCAGCCAAATAAAAAGTGTCTCTTTAATATCAAGGGATCCTTATACCTAAGACAGCTGTGACTCTTCAAAGAGAAAGGTACGCCAGGTGACAGACCCCCACGATGTCACAGGTTGACATTCTCTACACCATCCCTGGGAGATGCAAAGAACACTCCCCCTGTGCAACCCTCAGAAAAACAATCATATACAACGTTTTGCAATTTTTAGAGGGTGGTGATGCTTCTTCACTTTCTAAGTACAAGGAGAAGCATGCAACTTCCAGTTAAAGATTGGTTTGTTTCTCTTTGCACCGACGTTTACACGTGTGCATGTGTGCACACACGTGCGCGCACACACAGAGGGGCACACACCTCATCTTCAGTCACTTCATTTGCTCGTCTAGCTCCAGAAGTCGAATAAATTAACATTTTCCTGGCAGCCAAGTGGAAACACGTTCTGTCTAGAGATTACACAGATTAAATCATCAAATGTCATCCATCCCCTGATAAGTCAGAAAGATAGACAAGGAAATATGGATATGGCTGTCTCGGCCCCAGCAGGAAACCGTGGATTCTCACCTCAGGAGCATCTGGGGCCACACAAAAGGCCCCTTAAGCTTCAGCTTTTCTCCCAGAAAATCACTTCTGCTGTCTAATTGACACTGCTGAGAAAAACACATCTTCAGTAAATGTGATTTGTTTTTAACTGTAGATTCAGAAAGCCCGGGGTCGTTCGAGAGCTTCTAACTTCATTTCTCTCTTATTAGTGTTTAACTAAGTAAATTCTCAAAATAGCTTCTTGAATTCAAAGTTAAGCACCTCAGCTCCAACCATCAGCCAGCCACATTTGAGTGCTTGGAGCCTGTACCGAATCAAAATGCACACACTCCTGTAAATGCCGGCTCTGTTCTCGGTGCCCTGTAATCCTCATGTAGAGCAACACCATCATTGGTCTTGCTCCATGTGGGTCATGTGAACAGTAAGTGATGTCATCAAACTCAGCAGTTTCCAGGAAGCAGAATTCCAGATCCCAACCATCCTCCTCCACACATCCATCACCGCATCTTCAGAAAGCGCGATGCCACACCGCCTTAAGACTTGGCCAAGGTTTACTGCTTAATTCATTGAGGGAGGGAGCTTGTTAGCTTTTCATTTTCATGGTAAACTATAGACTACATGGAACAGTTTCTAAGTACACGATTTGGTGGCGTTAATTACACTCTCAGGTGTGTGACCTTCCTCATTTTCTAGTTTCAGAGGTCTTTAGTGCCCTCCAAAGGAAGTGGACCCATTGAGAAATACACCACTATTTCTTTCCTGTCCCAGTGCCTGATCGCCTCTGGTTTTACTTTCTGTCTCTGTAAACCTCTTTATTCTAGATCAGTAGGACCACAATGGTTGTCCTCTTATGACCCGTTTGTCTCACTTGAAATGTCTTCAAGGACCTTCATCCATTAGAGCCATGTATCAGAACACCATTTATCATGCACCCTGTTCCCTCTCATCTCCCACCTCCCCTCAGATCCACCCTCCACCCTTGCAATCTGTCCCAGCATAAAAAATAAAATCTCATTGTGGAAGCTGCAGTGTGTCTCAGTATGTCCCATAATAGTCCCTTTTGTCCACACATTCTGCTTGCAAATGTTCATTATAATGACTCCTTGGTCTGGTACGAGGCCGCTGGTTTCTGCTACTTTGTCAATACTGGAACCTCACTGGAACTCCTCTCAGATATGCTGTAACTGTCCTGTGTCATGGAGATCCTGCAGTCCTGGGTTGTGGAACTGGACTCTTCTTGCACTCCAGCAGTTCATCCATGGGGCAGATGTTGGGGTGGGCCAACTCAAAGCCCTGGTTCTGGACTGCAACCCCCTCTTGCATGGCCAGTTCTACTATGGAAAGGTGCAGGGCCTGCTCTCCAGAGTTCTGCAGCATATGAGGGATAGGGACATCTCTCCTGCTCTTTTGACCCCTTCTGGGCCAGATCTCCTATTGGCCAATGGTGGTGAGGGCAAAAGGGGGGGATCTCTCCCTAGCCAATACCACCACATAGCAGACAGAAGGCAGGGCTGGCTCTCCCACACTCACTCCCTCAGGGGTGGCTCACCTACAACCCCCATATCCAGGTCCAGCTGTCGTGTGCTACCCAGGAAAGATGCAGGGCCTGCTCTCCCGAGTGCTGCAGCATGTAAGGGCAGCTCTCATGTTCTTGTGACCCTGTCTGGGCCAGATCTCACCCCAGAGCTGGGTCTCCACAACCCCCACATACAGGGCCAGGCAGAGTTCTTCTAGTTTCTGGCCTCGTTTACTGTCCTGGGAACCCATTGGGTGCTTGTCTGGTACTGGTCTGGTAGTCATCACAGACCTACCCTGAGGTGCCAACACTGTGTTGGTATCCAGCTTGCTTTTTTTTTTCCAGGAATATTAGGCTACTACTCATTCACAGATGTTCACAGGTCAGAACACTGAGTGTATGTATAGCCTCTCTCTTCTCTGCCACCTCCTGATGCACATGTGACATAGCAGCCACATCTGCAATGCCTCTAGGGGCAGGACACCATTCCTTTCGAAGGTTAAATAGTATTCCAACACTCACATTTACCAAATATGTTTGACCACTCTCCCACCGGTGGACACTCGGGTTGCTTCCACACCTTGGGTATTGCCAAGGATGCTGCTATGAAAATTCATGCACAAATACTTGTTTTGAGTCTCTGCTTTCAGTTCTTTTGGGTGTAATCCTAGGAGGAGCTTTGTTGAATGCTATGGTAACCACACAAGGGTTCCAGTGCCTAAAGAGCAGAGTGTGCATTAGTCATTGTGCTCCAGAGAGTGTGCGTGTATGTGCGTGTGTGTGTGCATGTGCCCGTGTGTGTGCCTGTGTGTGTGCCCATGTGTGTGTGCATCTGCCTGTGTGTGTGTGTCCGTGTGTGTGCCCATGTGTGTGTGTGTGTGTGTGTGTGTGTGTGTGTGTGTGTATGCTTTGTGTGTGCCCGTGTGCCATGTGTGTGTATCCATCAAGTCAGGGCAATTGGTCTTCAGAAACCCCAGAAAGCAATCTGGGAAACAAGGAAGCCAATGGCATAATTTGATTCCTCTCTAAAGCTCCAAGACCCAACAGACCCACCATCCATGATTGGGAGAAAGAGAGTAAAAAACAATTGAGGATTTGGAACTCAAGGGGACAGTGATACAGATTGTCCTTTTGTGCAAGTGATTTCTAAGAAAACAGACAGCTGCATGGCAGGGGCTCTGAGGAGAGCACAGACCTTTGAGGCAAAGGTGGGGATTCCTTTCTTGTAGGTTCAGAGGAAGTAGGGATTCGTGTGGCCACGCTGTCTCTGATTCCCAGGCAGGGAAAGAGAAGGGAATTCTGGGGAGGAATGTATAACTCTCAAAGTGTATGGGAGGAGCGGAATATCTAGTTGAGGTGTGCCCACTGTACGGTGGGGGATGTGCTGCCACTAACAGTTCTCTGTTAGTGTCCCCGAGTCTGGCATCCTGAGGAGGTGAGGATGAACTGAGGGGCTTAGAGACTCACAGAGAGGCTCTCAGTAGTGAGCTCACCATTTCCTCCTCCTGCGCGCCATGACCATAGCCCAATGGACAGATATCTGTCCCAGCTCAGCCTAGGCAAGTGAATTTGCCCCTGACTTCTGCTTCCTCTCCCACCTTCAGCTGATGGGACAGTGGCTACTGTGTGGCACAGGACCATATTTATAACTCAGTCAAATGGCTTAAATCACAGTATCTCCCAGAAACTTCCTCACAGTCAAATCCCAAAACAATGCTTTACATAGATCTGGGCACCCTACAGATCAGTTAAGTTGACATATGAAATCAACCATTACAGTATAACAAACTTACTTTAATAAAATCAGCAGCCAAGCATGGTGGTGCAGGCCTTTAATCCCAGCGCTCAGGAGGCAGAGGCAGGAGGATGTCTATGAGTTATAGGACAGCCTGGTCTATACGGTGAGCTCCAGGACAGCCAGGACTACATAGAGAGACCCTGTCTCAAAAAGAATAAATGAACAAATAAATAAAATCAGCAGTGAGTAAGTGAGCTAGGGGCATATACGCTCTAGATGGTACCAGCAGTCTAAAGACATCTTAATCTTCATGACTTAGACAAGGTACCACTGACATCTTGTGGTTACAGGGCTGTTAACACCCTGCATGCTCACAGTAGTCCTCCACAGCTAAGAAATATGGCCCCCAAACAGGACCAAATTACAAAAACTGTATTCCAGTTTAAGATAGCTGATAAGGTACTTATTCATCAGACATGGTCCTATAATGTCAAAGATTCTAGAATCTACAAGAAATTTGCAAGCAGCAAAATCCCAGATGAAAAGGGGTTTTTTAAATGATCACATTTCTGGGGCTGGAAAGATGGGTCAACAGTCAAGATGACCAACCACTCTTGAAGATGGCCTGGGCTCAGTTCCCAGCACCCACACGGCTGTTCATAACCATCTGTAAGTCCAGTCCCAGGGCATCTGATGCCCTCATCTGATCTCTGTGAGCCCCAGTCATGCACATGGTGCACAGACGTACACGTAGGGAAAATGCACATAAAATAAAAATAAATAATCTATTTTTAAAATGTATCACATCTTAGAGCTAGAGAGATTAGTCAAGGGCTAAAAGTGCCTAATGCTCTTCCAGAGAATTGGAGTTCTGTTCTTACATCAAGTGGCTCACAACTGCCTGTAACTTCAACTCCAGGAAACCCAATGCCCTCTTCTGGCCTCTGCAGGCACTGCACTCACATGCGCATACACTCTAAGTGAATACATACATAAATCTAAAATCTTTTTTCAAAAATTATCACATCTCAAAGCTTCTAAAGTCTGGAGACAATAAAGTCCAGCAACAGTTCCACAAGATCATCAAACACAGATTTTCCCACCTCTCTTCCTACAACCCTGGCATGTCAGCTCTTATTCTCAGGCCTGGTTCCTTGTATTGTCAGCCACTTCCTGCAGATCCAGTCATCCCACCTTCACGAAGACAGGAATAACCCATTCTCCACAAAGAAAGACCTATTCCCTAGATCCACACAGTGAACTTCTGTCTCTGTCTTATTCACTCCCTCCCTTCTCAGCCCTGCCTAAACAAAATCACTAGACAAAGGAAATCACCACGGTAGGTTTCAGCTGATCAAATCATCCTCCAACAGTATGGAGGGACCAGTTCCCCAGATACTTGGTCAACCAAAACTTCTCTCCACCCTCTCGTTTATTTAGGATTACTTATAAGAAGCGCAGATGAGAGTTTATGTAGAGGGTTATAGGCAGCTCTCCCTCCCTGCACCTGAGGGAGAGGTGATGCCCCATAAGTCAGTCCCTCATCTCCATCCTCCATGACCAATAATCATAGCTACTGAGAGCTGGAGAGCGCAAGGTCTTACCGTGTCTGGAGACAGTGTTCCACAGCACCACACCCCTTCTTCGTGCTCTTCTATTCTTTCTACCTCCTCTTTCCCAGCATCCTCTGGACCTCGGAAGTGCTGATAAAGATAATCTACATGGAGCTGAGCACTCAGTAGACACTTAATCTTGACCCTTGCCCCAAAACTATTGTCATTTTTTATAATATCCAGGTTATCTAGAGGCAAAAACCCCACCATAAATATTTAAAAACGTGTATATGCTTTTAGATGTCCCTGAAGTGTGCATTGTTGATTTTTCAAATCCAGCCTCTATTTCCAGACCCTCTGATGGTATCTCCCCAAGCTAGGGAGAAGTATGTGATGCAGTTATAGCCAACCAGAGAACTTCACCCCCTTGACATGTCAATCACAATTGATATGTGATGTGTGCTAGACTAATCAAATGCAGAGACTCACTTTATCTTGGTCATGCTGTCACCAATGGGACAGCTGGCCTGAGCATCCAGCCTCCACAGAGGAGGCAGAACTGAGCCCTGGAGAGAGTGGTCCAGTCCAGTGACCTTAGAGTACAGACATCCATAGATAACTAAAACCTGGGTCTGTCCCTGTACTTCTTAAATTCTGCGAGCTGAAAACCAATTAGGCTTTTACTGCTGCACCCAGAACCAAAAGAGGAAACTGCTCAAGGAGCATAATAAATAAAGCTGAGATTAGTTTAGACCCTTCAACATCCTGTTGTCTGGATGGTACCCTGCAAACATGAGTCTCTGAGTTCATATCCTTTAGTACCCACATAAAAGTCAGGCCTGTAATCCCAGTGGTGGGGGACAGAGGCAGGCACATCCTGGGGACTCACGGGCCAGCCACTCAAGAAGAAACAAGTCGCAGAAAATGAGGTGAAAAACCATAGAGGTCACCCAGTGTCAACTTCTGACCTTCATATGTACACACATGGGTGTGTACACATACAGACACATGACACCCACAAGCACATGAAAACAAAATGGGGCCAATTAGGAAGAAGAGGGGGATCAGCAGGCACAGGAGGAGAAAAGAGAAGTATGCTAAAATTACATTAAAGATGAAATATCATGAAACCCATTATTTATATTTAATATGTGCTAATAAAAACTTTTAAAGAAAGATGCATCCGTTCTTCTGCAAGTATGTGTTTGAAAGTTAACCTCATGCCAGGCTGTGTATCAGAGTGTTCCTAAGACAGCCACGCTGCTACTACAAAGAATGCTGGATCTCAGCTGCTAACCCGTATGACTTTGAATGAGCTCGGTGACCTCCCAGTCTCAGCTTGTCAACTGCAACAGCAAACAACTAGGATGCTTGATTGGCAGTGGTTCTTCCGGGCTGTAATTAATTCGATGACTTCCTTCCCTCGAACTGCTTCATATATATATATATATGAAATTATACCAATGGAAGTGAAGTGACTCTGTCTGCAGGGCTTGCCACTCATGAGGAAAACCTGATGAAAGAGGAGTGAAGTTAGGTCTGACCCCCTCTGCCTGCCGGACGTGACCCGGGCATCCAGAGATGCTGATAGCCATGGCTAAGGGACCCTGAGGCCAGAGACCCTAGAGGGGTGACCGCAGTGAAGGAACGTGTGGGGAAAGTGTGGGCCTGGGGAATTGAGGAATGACACATTAGTGAGGAAATCTGCCTCTGCTTCCAGCCTCTAGGAGAGCCATTCAGCCATGTCTGTAAGTCTGGCACAAAGGCTCACTGATGGTCTTTGCAGATTGCTTAGCTAAAATTAGCAGCGGGTGTGAAGCTGCCTCTGGAGTGACCATAGGGCTCCGAGGGCAGGGCAGGGGTCAGGGGGCCCTGGTTGTTGCTGATTACTTGGGATGCTGGCCTGCAAGGAAAACTTGTCAGGTGCTTAAAATGTTTAGTGACCCTTAAAAGACAATATTGTAGCTCAGCCCAAGTGAATACGTCTTCTCTGACAATCCCTTCTTTTCCCAAAGTGATGGATGCAGTCAGAGTTAAGAGGTTGACAGCCCTTGCATGGGGCTTTGGGTAGGAGTTGCCATGCATGCTGGATCTCTGTAGAAAGCCTAGGTGATTGGCGTCCCCTAGAGGTAATCAGTGCTCAGCACACGCAGCCATGCATTGAAGTCCATCCTAACCCTAAAGTAAAAAGGTCTCCAATGGTACAAACCACACAGCCAGCACAGGATTATTTCAGACAACAGTAGAAATGCCCGGTACGTGTATCCTAGAGAGTCACCTAGTCAGTTCCTGGTTTCTGGTTTTCTTGCTAAGCTTTTTATCAACTTGACAAAGCTAAAGTTAGTTGAGGAAGAGGAACCTCAATTGAGAAAATGCCTCCTCCAGCTTGGCCTGTAGGCAAGCCTGTGGGCATTTTTTTAATGACTGACAGGGAAGGGCCCAGACCATTGTGGGTGGGACCATCCCTGGCCAGGTGGTATATAAGAAAGCAGGTTGAGCAAGTAATGGAGAGCAGTGTTCCTCCGTGGCCTCTGCTTCAGCTTCTGCCTCAAGTTCTCATCTTGGCTTCCCTCCATGGATTGTGACCCTGGGTATATAAGCCAAATAAACACTTTCCTCCCCAGATTGCTTTTGGTCATGGTGTCTTATCATAGCAACAGAAGCCTAACAAGACACAAATTCATGTGATTTCATCATCTGAATGTGTCCTCCAGCTGTAGGGTGGGCCAGAAGCACCCCGAAGGGTAGGTTCCTAAGACGGGCTCTCAACCATTTCTCAACATGAATTGGTCAAGGAATACACCCACCATTACAAGATGGAGATGGGAAGTTAAAATACACCAGTTGCTTTGAGAAAAAGAAGAAAATAGACCTAGTGCCTAATTTTTACATTGATTATGCACCAGGAGGATAGTGGTTCAGGTGTTTGGGTTTCATAAAATCCATTATTTAAGTTAATCTCATCTGGAAAGTGTAAAGAAAACGTGGAGTGTGTACATAATCCAATTTGATTTAGCTGTAAAGAAAAATGCAAAATGCAACTGCACCGCTTGCAGGAAACTGGCTGAAAGTGGACGTCATCATGTTAGGGAAGACAAATATCATGTTTCCTTTCATATGTAGAATCTAGATTGAAGTGTGTGTGTGTGTGTGTGTGTGAGAGAGAGAGAGAGAGAGAGAGACAGAGAGAAAGAGAGAGAGAGAGAGAGAGAGAGAGAAATGAGAACAAAGAGGATGTTTACAAGAGGAATGAGACTAGCAAAGAAGTGTAGTTGGGAGAGTGAATCAGATTGGAGTACAGATATGAAATGTATGAAAAGGCACCTTGAGACACATTCACTATCATGCCTGTATCCGCCTCCTTCCTTTACCCATCCTGCTTTCTGATTCCCTTTCCACGTTACAGAGGTCACCTCCAAGATCAGTTAGATGGATGTCACCTTGAGTTAAGGAATGTTTTGGAGTAACCCAACCGAGACCCAGACCTTCTATGTATAGGGATGCATATTGATATACATCTGTCCTTAGACTCCATCTGCATATGATTCATTTTGGGAATAAATAGCAGCAATGGATGTTAAAGGTGGGTTTAAATAATAGAACTGGAGGTGCGAGTGACTGTCTGCAGGGCACCTAGTACAGAGAAATGGCATTATCAGAAAGGGTATGGGACCAAAATGGGTTTCTGCTCAGTCCCACGATCCCTAAGTGCTGGCCAGCTAGGTGCCAAAAGACAAGTGAGAAATGTTTACCTAGAGCCATGGCCAAGAGCCCAGTGCTAGCCTGGGTGCAGAGCTCGGCCCTGTGTCTTATATTGTGGTGAGTGCTATTGGTGCTCTTGCAACAGCAGCATGTGCGTGAGTGCATGTGTGCGTGAGTGCATGTATTTGTGTGCTGAACAAGCAGAGGCTAGACCCAATTCTCTGCTGTCACTCATTCTCCCTGTTAACCAAGCTGGCTGTGGGAAGTAGACACAGCCAGTTTCAGAGAACCCAAACAGAGCATGTTCCCCACAACGGGTTCATTGTGCCTATCCTATCTACGCCAGCCTGGCAGTGTGCTTGCTCACTGTGATGAGCAATCGTGCTGTCGAGACAGAAGGACAGACACACAGCTGACTTCTTGGTAGGTCCTCAGCACTGTTGACACCATAATGTGAGGGGCAAATAGCAAATGAAAAAGAGCTCTCAGGAAGGTCACACAAACGTCACCACTGGCCAGTCCTTAAGAGTAGGCCAAGGAAACATGAAGGATGTATGTAAGTGTTCTGAAGAGGAAACATTTTAACAGAATGTCCCCTTCTTTCTTTTATTTTTAAGATTAATTTATCATATATATATATATGTATAAAGTGGCTCTTTGTTTTAGCACTGCTTTTTATTTAAAGTTCTTAAACTTCCCGCTCCCTTCCAATCCTTATTCCTTCCAACCTCCCAACACTAGGTAGGAGAGAAAGATTAGAGGGAGAAAGGACATAGGTCTCTTTGAGCTACTTCCTGCTGAATGGGGTCATTGGGTTCTTTGAGGGCAATAAAAATCTCAGTCATCAGGATATCCAGCAGTCCAGCAAACCAGCAACAGCAAACACAGCAGCAAAATGAACCAGCAACAGTGCAGGGAAAGCAGCAGCCTCTTCCTTCTTCAGAGCACCCCATCCCTCCCTGTGCTCTGGCATATATACCCCTCTCTAGAGTCTTCAGTATTAAACTTCTGCAGCTGGAAAAATTACACCCCTGCTAGACAATGAGACAATTATGGTTAACAGCTATGGACAAGGTGAAGCAGCCCCATATCCCACACCTGGGATTATAACAAAAACATTCACATAATTGGTTTTTTAAAGAAACAAAAACTCTTACCATATATATGGTAAGATATAGATATATAGCTAGATATGAGTGTTTTGCCTACATGTATGTGTGTGCATCATGTGTGTTTCTAGTGCCCAGGGAGGTCAGAAGAGGCCACTGGAGCTCTGGACAGTTGTGAGCAGCCATGTGGTGTGTTAGGAATCAAACCCACGTTCTCTGCAAGAACAAGTGGTCTGAGTTGTTGAGCCATCTCTCTATCCTCCTTTTTTCATTTCTTACTCTCCTTTATAGAAATGAGAATAGTTTTAACAATAAAACTAGGACAAGTGTGGTGGCACACGCCTTTAATCCCAGCACTCAGGAGACAGAGGCAGGCAGAACTCTGAGTTCCAGGCCAGCAAGAGTTGCAAAGTAAGACCCTATTTCAATACACATCAAATAAAAGTCCAGAATCACCTGGAGTTTGAGACAATATGCCACATGTCACTAAACTACGTCTGGCTCAGTGATGGACCACAAATAGAATGGTGGTCTCATAAGATGCTAATGTACCTGAAAAACTTCCCAATCTGTAGGAGCACGAAACCCTCCCACCTCTGAGGAGCTATTGGCAGTTGCTAGTTGCTAAGAGAGTCAGTTTTCTTTAGGGGTGTGGCCCCTGCTAGGTTGACCACTGTGGTGGTCTGAATAGGAATGGCCTCCATACAGTCATATGTCGAAGTGCTTGGCTATAGGGAATAGGACTATTAGGAGGTGTGGCCTTGTGGGAGGAAGTGAGTCACTGTGGGGGTGGGGCTTTGAGGTCATATATGTTCAAGCTGTGCCCAGTGTGACACCCAGTCTCCTTCTGCTTCCTTTGGATCAGGATGTAGCTTGGCTCCTCCAGCACCATGTCTGCTTGCAAGCCACCATGCTTCCCACCATGATGACAATGGACTAAACTTCTGAAATTGTAAGCCAGCCCCACTTAAATTCCTTTATAAGAGTTGCCTTGGTTATGATGTCTCTTCACAACAATAGAAGCCTAACTAAGACAACCATGCTCAGGTGGATGGCCCTATGCTTGTGTGCCTGTCAACATCACTAATTAAACCCAGTGGGTTATTAAAGCAAATAAGAGAACATGAAGTTGGAAGGGGGATGTTAGAGGGATCTGGGACACGTTGGACGGAGGATATGGGGGTGAATATGATCAAAATACATTGTGTGTATATATATATATATATTCAAGGAATAAATTTTGGAAATTAAAAATAAATAAAAGAACCCCATCATCTAGTGACTACTGTAACATTGCACCCCTCAAGGTTCATGGCTGAGCTGTGTTATATAAACATTCAGGACACAGGATCCTGCAGCGTGTGTAACAGCAGATAAACCACTTGTTAAGAGACGGGTGACTATCCCCTGTCAAAGATCAAATTCAGCACAGTCTGTGGTCTGGGGTACCAGGGCAGCCTGGCAGTTTTGCATAGGACCAGCGATTTGCCCTGGACAGGCAGGCGGTGGTCACAGTACATACCAGTGAGCACATATGTAAAAATAACATTTCCTTCCTTTATGCTTTCGATGCCCTGTTCTGGTTTAAAGATATATTTTAAACATGTAGAACCAGGGAATAAAGGTCTCTCGTCGACACAGCTGAAATATCTGTCAGACACACTTGGTCCAGTGATGTTCTCACGCTCCAGGGAACTCTCTCCTGCTTCGGTGCGGAAGTTCAAAGTCAGAGGTCTACAAGGACTAGCGGGAAAAGCGAGTGGCTCCAGGGTGCATTTTAAGTGCCAACGTGGCCGTGGTGGGAGAACACAGATACCATGGTGGGGGGACACTAGCCGCACAGTGGGCTCAGTCAAGAGGGCAAGCTGCCCTTGCGCCCACCCAAGTGCCCAGTAGGACAGCTAGGTCCTGCAAGGGTGTTTTAATAACTCAAGAGAAACTAAAATATATCTCACTGTTAAACTTTTTAAGGTTAATTGAACTTCTGACAATTCAGAGCATAAGCCAAAGTGAGCTTCCCACACTTCTACTTGGCAACCTGTTTCATGAAGACTAACACTTGGGATCTCAGACACTCTGGTAATGGGAAGATGTAAAGTAGGTATTCTTCCCATTTCTGATGGGGAAACTGAGGTACAAAGCAATAGCTAAGATTTCAAACTCTTGGGCCAGTGAGATGGCTCAGAGATAAAAGGAGCTTGCCACTAAACATGACAAACTGAGTCTTGTCCTTTGGACCCACATGGTGGAAAGACAGAATTGATTCCCACAGTTGACCCCTGGCCTTTAAATGAACTCAATGGAACACACATGCCCCTACACAAACATATATGCATGCACAATAAATAAGTAAATAAATAAATGTAATGTTTTAAAGATTTCAGATTATCTGGAAGGGTTTTCAATGGGCCTCAATGGTCTATTGCCAAGGAGAGCTACCTATTGGGCGACCTGATGCCTTGCAAATGCTGGGGAATTTAGAATTTAGAAATGTTTCTTGGATTGAGAACAGCTCCTGATGGACGTGGGTGCTCTGTAAATGTGCATCGTAGCAACTGCTGGGTAGATGTTGGTCAGTGTGTTTCATGGTTCATTATCAAAGCAGCGGGATAGAATGACCTTAATCAAATCAACTTTGAATATACTAACAAGCAGATTGCTGGCCATACGGTGTTCTCAGCCTCAGAGAACCTTAATTATCTGTAAAAAGAAAAACAAAATAATAATATAACAGCATTTACTAGGGAGAACTGAACTAACATACTGTATACACACACATGTACACATATACATGTATATACACACATATATACACACACATACATATATATGCATACGCATGTATATATATACACACATATATATACACATGTACACTCATACATATATACACACATATATACACACACATACATATATATACATACACATATATATGCATACACATGTATATATATATATACACACACACATATATATATAATGATCAGTTGGCACAGAAGAAATAAAGTCATAAGGCTAGCCCTCTGTGTCTGTTTCTGTAGATCAGGCAACCACAAATTGCAAGCTTTGTCGTAAGCCTGCAATTGTCACATCTGTAGTGAGCATGTGCAGACTTATTGTTTGCCCCTGCCCCCGAGCAAGACATTATACCAATGCTTTCCTCATCATTGACCTTATATTGGGTATTATAAGTAACCAGAGATGAAGAAATGTCTACAGTAAGGTGTGCACAGGTGTGTGAAGGTGCTATGCCATTTGAGATGAGATTTGAGCATGTGTGGAGTTGGGACCCCTGGGGCAAGGGACACCTAGGACGAGTCACCTGCAGAGGCTGATGGACATTTACATAATGTCCATTATTATCATTATTTGATAGCCACCACACTGGTAAAACTGTAGTGAAGTTGGGCAAGGTTGAATGAAAGAGTCACAAGTTTGGGGACCTATCCAGATTGAACTGGAATCTAGTTTTGCCACTTACCAGCCAGCTACCCAGTAGCTACTGAAACTCTTTGTTCAATGATACCTATGCCTTTATGAGCAGTAGAAAATTAAATATAATAATTGAGTACTCATCGTGTGCCAGGCACTGTAGCAAGCGTCTCACAGGCTTGTGTTCCTTTGAGGCATGCAGCAGGGTCCGCATCAAATGGACCACAGTCTGTGCTCAGCAAACAGTAGAGAGTGTTGTTATCAACATCATTCAAGAGACTTTGTGAGCATAATGGAGTGAAGAGAAGGGTGAAAGTGTAATTAAGTGGGTTAATCAAAGACTTCAGTATACAGAAGAAAATATTGGGTAACAGTCAAGAGCCAAAGGATGGAAGGCCAAAACAAATCACAGTTGTTGTGGTTGGAAGCTCCAAACACACAAAATTTTTTTTAAAAAGGGAGGGGACACTCAAATTCTAGTTTAGTCTTTTCTGGAAAGACCATTTTCAGTCTGTTCTAGGTAAAATGATGTGAGCTGTGATGTGGTCATCTGAGGTTAGTGATAAATTACCCAACCAGAAATTACTGATGTGCTCCCCACACCATAGTCAATTGCTAGTGGCTGCCACCAACACTGTGGGAAAGGGTTATGAACTGGGTACATTCCTGAAATCTCAACACAAAGTGGAGGCATGAGGATCAGGAGTTCAAGGTCACCCTTGACCACAAAGTGAATCCAAGGCTAGCCTGGGTTAATGACATATTGTCTCAAAACAAAATAGAATAAAACTAAATAAATAAAAAGCCTCTGAGATCTCACATCTGAGTTTAAGGAGAATCAGTGGCATGATTGATTAGTAATGTCTACCGTGGGTGGAGCAGAGAAAAAAGTTATGAACACGCCCAATGATTGCCATCCTTAAAACCCTATCATATAGCCGGGTGTGGTGGCACATGCCTTTAATCCCAGCACTCGGGAGGCAGAAGTAGTTGGATCTCTGTGAGTTCAAGGCCAGCCTGGTCTACAGAGTGAGTTCCAGGATAGCCAGGGCTACACAGAGAAACCCTGTCTCGAAAAACCAACCAACCAACAAAAAACCTGTCACATGATGAAGTTAGGTAGAAAACAAATGAAATAATTAACTACTCGCAATAAGTTCTGAACTAGGCCACCCCTGAGTTCTTCTCAATCCCGCCCGGGACTCCTGACTTTCAGGGCACTGTCACTATGCTGTCCCAGCTGTGTCCCTGGCAGCCCAGCCTTTCCCAGCAACTTCGCTTTGAAGCTGCCATGAATATTTAAACATACTTCAGGCTAGGCATTTTTCACAATTCTTAGTTTTCTCACAGACCAAAGGTGGGTTTTGTTTGTACGAAGCTCATTTTCGAGATTCGTGGAGAGCATTTCTATGCATCCGACCCCACAGGCGTTGTGTTAGATACACACATTCGGACCTTCAGGTAACAAGCATGTGAATTCCTCCCCTCAGCTCTTGACTCTCTCAGCTCGGAGGTCAAAGTTGGCAGATGAAGGCCATTGGCATGACTTCTGGGTCCAAATCAGCAGCTTTGCAATAAGTTAGTGAACAGGGTACTTGGAAATAATCTGCTGATGTTTCTTCCTCCGCTGTGATTCATAGGCCATGACCTCAGGATCACGTGACTGAAAACAGCCAATGTCCTGTTGGCTGTCCTGCTGAGCAAGGGTCTGAATGAGTCATAGGAAGTCTGGATGGGGCCAGGTAGTTAAGTAAGTGAGGTGGACGTTAGTTAAATATACATACCTATTTTTCTCTTCTTTTCCATGAAATCTCACTAAAATAAATGGAAAACTTAAAAGAGAGAGAGAGCTCACTAGAATGGATGGAACTGGGGAAGAGAAAAACAAATTCTAGAAACAAAAAGCAAATATTAAAAGCACAACTGAATCCTCTCCCCCAGCTGACAGGGTGGCAAGCTGAGAGCACTGTATCATACCAGGACCATCTAGAAATGTAAGTGTACGCCGGGCGTGGTGGCGCACGCCTTTAATCCCAGCACTTAGGAGGCAGAGGCAGGCGGATCTCTGTGAGTTCAAGGCCAGCCTGGTCTACAAAACGAGTCCAGGACAGCCAGAGATACACAGAGGAACCCTGTCTCGAAAAACAAAAACAAAAAAAAGAAAGAAAGAAATTTAAGTGTGAGAGGCCAAGGTGGACCACAGTGCAGAGCAGATGTGAGGCCCTGGAATCAACACCCAGAACAAACTGAAGGAAGAAAGTAGTGGGCTGGGCAGATGGCTCACTGGAGTGTGTGCATGTACTGCCTGCTCTTGCACAGAATCGGAGTTTAATTCCCAACACTCATATTGGGGGGGCTCATAACCACCTGTAACTCCAGCTCCAGTACACACACACACACACACACACACACACACACACACACACACACACACACACATAATAAATCTTTAAACAAAAGAAAGGGATGGGCGCCATGGCGCACGCCTTTAATCCCAGCACTTAGGAGGCAGAGGCAGGCAGATCTCTGTGAGTTCGAGGCCAGTCTGGTCTACCAAGCAATTTCCAATATACACAAGGCTGTTACACAGAGAGAAACCCTGTCTCAAGAAAAAAAGGGGGGGGGGTTAAAAATTGGTTTCTAGAAACTATTTAAATAGAAGTAACAAAACTCAGAAGGTTAGAAAATAAACTTGAAGAAATTTCCCAGAACCTAGAATAAAAAGGCAAAGGGATAGAAAATATATTCAATGACATGAAATGTGAAGACTGAGAAAAGTATCCGACTGTCTTTTATAATCAGAATGTGATGGCTAGTGTTAGCTGTAAACCACACTAGTGCAATAGCCTGGGGGATGGGCCTCCGGGAGGGGGTTATCTTGATTACATCAATTGGGGTGTGAACAGCCGTCCACCGTGGGTGGCACCTTCCGGGTTGGGACCTTGCGTGGACTGTACGATGGAGAGAGGGGGCTGAGCAGCAGCAGCACGCAGCACTCTCTGCTCCCTGAGAGTGGATGTGACGTGACCAGCTAGCTGCCTTCCACTCCTGCCTGGCTGGCTTCCTTGACATGATGGACTGTAGCCCAGAACTCAGAGCCAGAATAAATCCTTTCTCCATTAAGTTGCTTTTGCCTGGGCATTTATCACAGCAACGGGAAAAGAAACTTAAAAACCAGATAACAGGGAGTCCAGAATGCAAGAACAGAGAAAAGGAGGAGCAGAAAACCATTTACTTTGGTTGTGACATACATTACTTCATGACAAATCATATGATTACTCAGTGGCTTAGAATAGCAAATGATTACTTATCTACTTCTTGGGCAGGGTCTGGTTGTACCGCCCATTGTGGTGGTTACTCTTCATTGTCAATGAGACACACGTAGACTCATCTTTTCCTAGAACAGGCTGCCCTTGTGGGCATGTCAGTTGGGAACTGTCTTGATTAAGTTAGTTATTGGTATGGGAAGACATGCCCACTGTGGGTGGCACCATTCCCTGGGGTCAGTACTGAGCTGAGCAGTAAGCATGCATTCATCTCTCTGCTCTTGGCTGTGGGTGCCATGTGAGTAGGCATTTCAACTTTCTACACCCTTGACATCCTGCAGTGGTGGACGGTAAATAACCTAGAACTGTGAGCTAAAACAAGCTTTTCTCACTGAAGTGTTTGGGTCAGAGTGTTTTAGCACAGCAACATAAATGAAACCAGGATACCTGTGCTGGCCTGGAACACATGATCCTCCTGCCTTGGGCCCTGGGGTGATAGGACAGAGGTTGTAGCTCCACCCTGAGAGGGTCTGGTGCACTCAAGAACACCAGTGACTATGGCTCGGGTCACTCAGTCAGCAGGGGCCAGCTAACTGTGTCACTGGGGCTGGGGGCTCTATTGCCAAAGCAACTGACTGGGTCCCACTGCTGTTGACAAGGAAATTCAGTTCAAACATGAATATTGACAGGCAGCCTTGGTTCTTGACAAGTGTGCCTCTGTGGTCTACCTAAGGTGGAACACACGCCCCGCCCCCCCGCCTCCCCCCCAGCAAGTGACCCAAGGAAGAAAGAGCATGGCCAAGACAGAGACCCTTTATACCTCAACCTGATGAAATACAATTCCATCACTTTTGGGCTAACAGGAGAGCTGACGGCACAAGGGTGTAACAGAATATTTTTATTTATAACACATATTTATTAATACTTAAACAAATATCTATAAAACACCTATATTCTATAACCTAAAACCTGTAATCTAAAACCTATAATCTGTCTAAGAACACCCTAATACCTATCTACGAACACCTACCACAATTTAAGTTTCTTGAAAGGATGTTAATATTGTTAACATAGGTCTGTACAGGGATACTGGGTTTACGGCAGCCCCAGCAGGTAGTACCTTTCAAAGCTTAGTGTCCGTTTGGGCCTTTGCCAGTTCGTGTGGCTAGTTTTGCCAGAGCTAATTTCAACAGTTTGTGAACCAAATTGTGGCCGGTTTATGAGGCCAGTCTATTTTAACCACCAAACTTGAACTCTGCTTCCTCCATCAGCTGAGACTAGTCTCCTTGACCTGAGTAGGCCCTAACAGCCTAACACTTCTCCAAGCAACGTGCAAGCAGGTTCCAAACTCCACCTGCTTTGATGCCAGCCTCAATAGCCTCAACCATGGCAAAGGGTCTTTCTCAGGCTAACTTGCAATGAAAAGTCTTTCTATCTTGGACTCCACCTTTCAGTTTATGACCCTTATGGCCTAATAGCTTGAATATGCCATACTTTGCTGTGTATTTCTCCATTGTGTCTTGTCAGCTTGTGAGGGCAAGAGGAAGAGAGTGCCTTGTGGAGCTCTCTGGCTTATATATGGTATCATCTCACAATCCTTGGTAGTCTCGAGGGTCCACAAGATTTCTCGCGATGTCCAGCAGTCCCGTTGCTTCTCACGGCAACTGACATCTGCACAGCTTGCATGGTTTCTTAGCCAAGTCCCTTCAACAGGGCATTTCATCTGGCCTCAACTGGGCTTTGTCCATTTCAGCAGGTTAAAGGAACATCAAGCTCCTCCTTATGGGCTGCCAGATGCTAATCTGAACTGCCTACTAATTCACTGAAAAGGCCTAACTTCTACCACACAAGGGTGTGGCTCCCAGAAGGAAGGATCACAGGGCCACCATCTTGGAGGTTGGCCTCCACATGGATACATACATTTGTCCTTCAGCATTATGGAGGCACTGACTCTAAGTCATTCCCCACCTCCACTAGGTGACAGACTCTGCGGGCCACTCAAGACTCTGCTATAATTAGCATAGCATAATTAGCATAACATTTGCATATAACCTCCACACATCCTCAAGTATGTTCTACATCATTTCTCAATTGCTTAGAATACTAGACATAAGGAAAATGCTAGGTAAACACTTTTTATGCGGTGATGTTTGAGGAACAGGGGAGAAAATGCCTAACTACCTTCTCCACCACCTGCAGTTTGCAGTTGACTGACTCTCTGGATTCCATGGATGTAGAAGCTGCTGTATTCCCAGCGCATAAGGGAAATATATTAAAAATGTAAGTTCCAAGAACTGGGAAATTTCTGACTGCTTAGTGCCACGGGCCCACACCAAGGCCCATTGTCATGAGGATTCAAGGTACTGACTTCCCTAAGTTCCTGAAGGTATGAAAAAGTCAGACCAAAATGATCAATAATTGGGATAGATTCTGAATTCTTGAGGAGATCCTGGAAGCAATAAGTTTTGCCTTCAAATCTTGAAGGCAAATGGTACCCAGGCTAGAATTAAGCCAGTTGGAATGGATGGTATTGAAGAGGCATGGGCCGTATTTTAAAAACTTGAAGGTGGATTCAAAGTACACGCACCTTGATGAGCCAGAAGCACAAAAGACTTCTAGAAATGGATGGTAAGGAGATCAGAGCTCAACGAAACACACTTTGAAGTGCTGAGTTCTCAGGAGTCTTTTCAGTTCTGGAAACATAAGAATGTCCTCCCACCAGACAAATTTTCAATAAAATAGGAACAGAATAGAGGCATCCGCAATCAAGCTTTGGAAGGTGCCAGGAGGTGTGCCCAATAAAAATGGATGAGTGCAGACGCAGGAAGACAGACGAGAAATGGGAGCTACAAATCCAAAGGTTGAAAGGGACTGCGGGGTGGTGGCTGTGGGCCAGGGGCAACAGGGTCTGCAGTGTTAGAGGAAGGGAAATCTCAAAGATTAGAGGAGGCCTTGTGCAGCGCATGTTTTTTGAAGGGATTTAGACAGTTGGTGAGGAGATTGAAGTCAAATTAGCCCTAAGTACACAGACAACCAAGCAAACAACAGGAAGAAAATTATTATAACAAGACAACTATTAGCTCCAGGGGAAGAGCTGTCAAGAAGAGGATAACAATTATTCTAGTTTACAGTGTGAGTGAACCACGCCTGGTGTTTACAGCCACAGTAATGTAAACAGTGAATGCTGGCCTAACCTAGGGATGACTATGAGGTGGGGGTGGGTTCCACAGTGGAAGAAGCAATGCCGGCCTCTGAAGCACCTGCTTTCATAACAGACTGCTGAAAGGCAGATGTGAAACCTCACAGTAACCAGCTCAGTGCAGCGATTTCTGGGAGGTTGGGTGGGGGGAGAGGGGAGAATCAGATCACAACTTTCTAGCAGCTTCTGAGTGCACCTGCCTCATTTTGTCTTGGTTGTAGCTTATGGAAGAGTGCTTGCCCAAAACACATAAAGTCCTGAGTTCAAGCCCCAGGACTGCATAAAGCCTGTGTGCTTCTGTAATCCCAGCACTCAGGGCTGAAGGCAGGAAGATCAGATGTTCAAGGCTGGGTAGTGAGTTTGAGGCCAGCCTGGACTACATGAGGCCCCTGTTTCCAAAAATAAAAGGGGGGGGAGGGAGCAGGAGGAAGGAAGAGAAGAGAAGAGAAGAGAGGAACCATAAGTCAATGAGGCAGTAACTGAACACATTTCATTCTGCCAACATCTAATGGAGAGAAAGAAAAGATTCACTTTACAGTGGGTTAGAGAAAAAAAGAAACCCTAACTCTGTGTCCTCCCTGGAACATGGTAAAACGTGTTTCTCAACCCACCCAGGGGCATGGAAGCTAAAAATAAGATAAGCAGGGGACAGGACATTTCTTGCATTGAATGACTCAAGACTTGTGACTAATGGCTTCCCCTGACCCTTCCTGGGTAAATAACTGTGGTAAATCACCTAGGGTGCACATGGGTGAACCAAGAGTCTTGTTTCGAGCTTGATGGTCACCATGCTGCTTTGTGGGCACAACCTACCTTCATCCTCTCGAGAAACCTGACATGATATCTGTTAGCTTTTTATCATTGTGACAGCTATCTGAGAGATGGATTTGTTTGGCTCGTGGCTTCAGGAGGTTTAGTCCATCATCACTTGGCCCCATGTGCTTGTGCAGGACATGGTGGTGGTGCAGTCATGTGGAGGGGGCTTTTCCTTACCTCATGGTGGACAGGAAGGGGAGAAGAGGGATACACAGAAGGGGCCAGAGTGAGACCTGGACTCAGAGTCCCAACCCTGAGAGCCTGCTTCTTCTTACTTTCTCTGCCTTCTAATGCCATCATCTAATTGACTCCCAAGCAGACCTAGTGTAGGGAGTTAGATTAATATAAACTAGATTTAGTAAATACCTAGGTTTCTGATACAGCCTTTTAATCCGAGGCATGAAGATCAACTTGGCTGTGAGCAATTAGCTTATCAGCTTATGGATGAAGTCATGTGAAATGAGGGGAGTCTCTATGGACTGAAAAACAAGGTTGAAGCCAGGTAAGACAAGGAAAGACTTTATGACCTGGCATTGTTTTCAACTGCTAAGTGGGCAGAGCCCAGATTAAGCTGAAGCAGGTGGAACAAGGAGCATCCTATTTAAGGACAAGTGGATGAGCCCGGGAGAGCAGTGTGCTAAGGGCCCCCCATATGAGAGAGCTCTGATGCTAGCAAGTCCTGTTGAAGAAAGTGCTGGTAGACTAATGGCCAGATCTCCCTGAGGCAGAAAGAAGCTGGTGAGCAAATACAACCTCAGCAAGACAGCAAAAGGCCAAGGACTAAACCCTGTGGCTCAGCTTTTGCTTAGAGGTGTTTGACCTGCCCGAACAGTGGACTAAACGGAACTGTGGCCAGCTTTAAAGACTGAGGCAGAGCGGCAGAGTTGCTGATATGAAGGAAGTAAGGTGGCCTACAGACGGCTGGGGTCTCCCAGAGAGAAGAAAGCCTCAAGCCTTATTTAAGGTGAAACCACGATAGCCAATTTACCCTGATGGATCTATGTCTGAGATATTCCAGAAGAAAGACTGCTAAGTGCATTAAAGGGTCTACCACAGAGATTGTGTTCCTGACGACTGAGGACCTGCCCCAGAGACTGTATTTTTCTAAAAGGTTATGAAAATAGTTGTAATAGTTATCAATAGGTTTAGTGGTTAGGTCTTAAGGGTTGTAGGCATTCATAGGGGTTGTAGGAATTTATAGGAATAGTAAGTAAGTGTATTTGTTATAAGTGAATATAGTTATTAATAAATAAGTGGTTAATAATTTTAAAAAGGTTGGGTTTCAGACCTAGAGATGGGTGCTGTGTGATTCTATTCCTGAGGAGACATGGGCAAACATCTACTCACACCAGGAAGGGGACTAATGATAAACCAAACCACCAAAGTCCAATTTGGTGAACCATGAGTTTTCCAGGGGTTACTTACAAGAGTATGGGTGAGGGGCTACTTAAAGGAGTAGAAATGACTCAAGGAAAGTTGCCTCACCAAAACCCATCCCAGCATGGGAGACAGCACATGAAAGCTGGGCACCTGGAGCACACCGCACAATCTTACAGGGAGGTCGCTGACCTGTGTCTCAGCAGTCTTCACTGCTTACATATGTTTGAGGAGGGAGGGAGGGGCTTAGTGAATCTGGTCTATTTCAAGGACTTCCTGAGGCCTCTAGATGGTATACTTCCTGAACTTGGTGAGTTTCCTTGCAGGATGGATATCTCACCTCCCTTTAGAACACCTGGAGTCTTCCAGAACTTCCTTCCCTCCAAGGAGAAAAATGCCCCACAGCAATGGTTCCACTAATGTCCTTGTTATTTCTTCATGCGTTCAAAGTGACAGACAAGCAAGCCTGGCTCTCACACAGCTATTTATTTCATTTATTAATTTTGTGTGTGTACCCTGTTGGTCAGGAGACAACTTGTGAGAACCACTTCTCTCCTTCCCATTATGTGGGCCCCAGGGGCTGAGCTCAGGTCGTCAGGCTCGGCAGCAAGTGCCTTTACATTCTGAGCCATCTCACAGAGGAACTTTGTCATTCACGATGCTTTTCAAGAGTTACTTTGTTTATTCTCTGAGAATTTCATACACACACACACACACACACACACACACACAATGTACTTTGATCATATCCACCCTCCACCCCCACTACCCTTTTCTCTTTTTTGCAACATGTATTTATTTCTTCAAATTACATCTCAATCACAGTCCTCTTCCCACTCCCCTCCCCCTCCCAGTCCCACCCTCCTACCTTCTTCCCCCTCCTGTTTTTTTTTTTAATGTAAGGTGTATCTCCCCCCCCCCTCAACAGCTCCCCTTTTGGTCCAACAATAGGCTCTTTTTCTTATAACAATAAATATGATACAAAACAATAAGAACAAATAGGCCACAATTATGAAAATTATAAGGTATAACATATATACCCAATGTCCAGTCCATACATATTCGGCAACTGATATTATTATTCTATTATCTATCTATCCTGGTGAGTTTAAAGTTCTATACCTAACTCAGTTCCATCCTAACTTGCATTACACTAGGCAGCCAGGTGTCTGTCAATTCTTAGTTTTGGAAGCTGCTGGCTCTGCACTTCCTGTTTATTCAGATATATTTATCCTTCTCAGGTCTCTGATGTGGTTGAAGACTAGATAGTTATAGTCTCACAGTTAATTTTTAAATTGTTTAGGAATTAAAAGGATGTTCTAGGCCCATCACCCTTTTCAACTCCCCCAGACCCAATCCATCCTTCCTCCCAACTTTGTGTCTTATTTTTAAATAGCTCACTGAGTCCAATCAGTGGTGTCCATTTGGACCTGGGTTTAGGGTAGGCTCTGTCTCCTAGAGCAACCTACCAAGTAGCCACACATGCACACACACCCCAAAACAAATCCTGTTGGGGAAGGTCTGATAGGCTGATTTCAATGCTGAGATCTGGTTACCACCCCTTCTGAGGCATTCTCTTGATTGGTTAATAAAAGTTGCTGATGGCAATTAGCTGAGCAGAAAGAGTGAGACTTCCTGAGATTAGAACAGGAACCCTGCATTTTACACAGAGGATTAGTTCATTCCACCAGGAGATATGGAAGCAGAGAGATGTGTTTGAGGACACTGGAAGGTAATCACAGGCACATGGCGTTTGGGATTAGGTGATCTGGGTTAATTTAGAGTAGCTAATTGAGAGTCTGTCCAGCTAAGGGTTAAGCATTGAAACGTTAAAAGATCTTGGTGTATTCAATTATTGGGGAAAGGACCACGGCAGTTCTTATAGGCCGTCAGTCCAAATAATCCAGGGCCTTGGGACTCCCAGACTCCCCTCGAGCTCTGGCGAATCTTCCGCCAAGCTGCCGGTAATTCTACTGGGCTAATATAACAACTTATATTACTTAACAGAGTTTAGGTTACAGGTGGCGTAGGCCACCCTTGGTCCAGGGCTCTTTCCCCAGGATAAATTGCCGGTTAAGACAGGCCAAGACCATCAACTGATATCCTGCCAGGCCGCCTGTTGCTCTGCCAAGCCGGCCTAAACTTTCAGTTTATACTTATTAATAAATACAAGTGATAATTAAATTGCAGTTTCAAAATCCCCTCTGCCAGCAGTCATCTAGGTAACCACAGCTACTGTGGGTTCAGGAAGGAAGTGGCCGTGTCATGTCCAGAGAATAGCATTCATGATGCTCCATCACATCCTCCAAGACAGATGCTCCCTGAGACTTGGGACAGGAGCTGGGAGGGCTGAGCACCTCCTTCTCATCACTTTGAGTAGTTCGAGTCTCTGTATTAACCACTCTCATCACTTTGAGTAGTTTGAGTCTCTGTATTAACCACTTCTCTCAGACCAAGTTTGAGAGCAGCCCAGATCTGTGCCTCTCACTGTCACTACTCAGAGAGGTTTTGGGATTTACCCAAAGTCACACAGCTTGAAAGAGCTGAAATTCAAGCCCAACTTTTAAGGCCCCATCATAGGAAACTGTCTTGAGATTGGCCCTTCCTTCTGTTTTGACTGGTCTGAGAACCTCAGACCTGAGTTGTAGCTACTACCCTCCCATCAACCCCTCTGTGAACAGGCAAGCTCCTGATCTGAAAATAGGAGTGGGACACTGGCTTGGCTGACAACGAAGGGTCCTTTGTGCTTTGGCAGCATCTATCAGGAAGGGGAGGACCCATGGGAAAGGCAACATATGAATGGGGTGACAAAATGGACTTCTGCCCCCATGCCTCTGCTTCTTCTCCTGTACACGTGTCGCTGTCATGTGTAGCAACTAAGATAATGAGGGAAGTTACATGCATCCAGGAACACAGTCGGCACTCAATAAATGTTCTCATCTTAATCCCTATATTGATAGATTTAATCTCACATAGTTGGATTCTCAGGGGAGGGCTGTGTATTGGGGAAAGGAGTGGCGGTCAGGTGGGGCAGGGGGGCGGTGCAGACAGTCACCTATCTAACAGGCCCAGGTGCTGTTGCCCTTTATTGGTTTTACATACGAATTAGTTTGAAAATACTTTGAGGAGCTTGTAAGTGTGAAATTGGAAAGTTGCTGCAGGACCACCACAAGCCACTGCCCCTGTGTTATACAGGGGAGGAGGGGTGAACAGGTGGGCCAGGGAGAGAAAGAAGAAAGGGAAGAGGTGAATTCAAAGATGGGCTGCCCAGTGTACTGTCAAATCCGTGTTCTTTGGCTTTAAATGTGGCCCATACTGACGCCCATAGTCACCCACCTCTGTGCACAGGCCTCACCTTCCCCTGATCCAACAGAAGACCAAAGAACATCAACCTTCCATAGAACTCTGCAAAGGCCATTTGCAGAGAACTCAGTAACCAAGCCTGTGGTCCTCAGGATGGGGACAATTTCACCCATAATTTGATCAAGCCACTCAAAATTCCAGCAGGGGAAGAGGAGAGGCCCCGGGGCTTCGCCCCATCACAGGCGCTTCTGGCAGTTTAAGATGCTGATGAAGAAAGAATCCTCTGAGAAAGTGGCCACTGGTAAACTTGCCTGCCTTAGCAGATGGTCATCCACCTATGCACACAGGGGCAGGACTAATTGGGCTCAGGTTACTCATAACAAATTTAAAACTGATAACAGGAAGCAGGGAGGGAGGTGGGAGAGTTGGAGGGAGGTGGTGGGTGGACATGATCAATATACATTGCATAAACATATGGAGGTTTCAAAAAATAAAAAATAATATTTGCCGGGCGTGGTGGCGCACGCCTTTAATCCCAGCTCTAGGGAGGCAGAGGCAGGCGGATCTCTGTGAGTTCAAGGCCAGCCTGGTCTACAAAGTGAGTCCAGTCCAGCCAGGGTTATTATTACACAGAGAAACCCTGTCTTGAAAAAAACAAAATAATAATAATAATAATAATAATAATAATAATAATAATATTTAAGAAGGATAGTGATAGTTTTTATTTCAAGTAAAAGAAATAATTTATCTCGGAGTGATTTTATAAGACCAAAGATGACTATGGCAAAGGTCCCTGTCTGGCTCGGGTGACGGTGAGGTTTTCCAGAGAAGCCTCGTGGTGGAGACTCTTTGCACCAATCACAATAGAAATGATTGACCTAAGCTGAGAATTCATCACAGTCCCAAACGTCACTCCCCTCAAGGTAAACCAGCTCTGTGGGAAAGGGCCCATCAATGCTCCATTTGACAGGAGCCAGAAATAAATAACGGAGCAGGAGACGAGAGCCAGGGCCTACAGGGGATTCAGGATGCAAGCAAGATAAGTCTCTGCCAAACCAGAAAATGCTGTGGCATGTCGGGTGGAGGGCATCCTAACATCAAAGCACACAGACCCCAAGTGAATGCCCCAACGCTGGTGAGTGGCTGGGCCAGGCTCATGAACTCTGGGCCCATCTACTTTCCCACTGCACAGAAGAGACAAAGACAAAGCCATAGAGGCCACAGTAAGGCAGATACAGAGTGGGACAGGCACTGTGCCATCCAGCAGACCCAGCACCCATAGGTCCTCAAATAGTCATCCCTCCCACCCACCTAAAGGTGGCCTTGGCTCTAACTAGCCATCTGACT
>CAJQZJ010004765.1:449587-461343 GCA_907164525.1 Lophiomys imhausi
CTCCCACCCACCTAAAGGTGGCCTTGGCTCTAACTAGCCATCTGACTTTGGGTGTTTAGTATTGCTGGGCCTCAGTTGCTCTCATGAAGGGGTGAAAGTAAATTGGAGACAGCAAAAAAAAAAAAAAAAAAAAAAGGTTTGTCTATAGTGAACAAAATCAACCAGAGGGCCTGGGGGATGTAACACAGATGGGAGATTCGCCTACTGTAGCATAGTTGGGAAGTTCACCTGGTGTGCTCAAAGCCCTGGGCGAGACTCCTCAATGCTTTATAAATCCGCTGTGGAGGTGTATGCCTGTAATTCCAGCACTTGGGAGTAAAGGCAGGAGGATATGAAGTTTGCTCCACTACAGTGGATGGCCCCACACCCCTGAGTACCCGGGCAGCACAGAGTGGACTCGTGGGGTTAAGAGAGAGTACATGAATCTGGAGGAGTGGTGAGGTGGGAAAAGACAGCCAGCTCCGCAAGTTCCCTGACCTGCACATGCATGTCATGGCACGCACACATGTACAACAACATTAATAACTACCACTCAGGGAAGTCACCCTTTCAGCCGTGTCTGAACTGTGCCCTCTCACCTCTGAGACCAGGTGACCATGCCCAGCCAAGAGGAACTCATGTTCATGTGATCATGTGATCTCACAGCTGGCAGTTTTAGTCTTGTGGCTTCTGTTTGCCAAATGCTGCTCCCTGCCGACATAGGCTGGACCGACGCCCAGGCTAGAAGAAGATAAACAGCAGCCACTGCAGTTGTGGGTCAGTCACTGTGTTCAACCTGAGGCAAGTGGGCATGAGTGGAGCTTGCCCACCGGGACTTCGGATGGCTGGAGCTAACCAGGAATCCCTAGCTAACCTTAGTGACTCCCCTTCTGTGGCAATAAACATCCTAAAGCAGTGTGTCATTTTGGGGTACATGCGCAGCAAGGCAGATTCACCTTGAGGAATTTTAGGGAACCACAGCTAAAGTTTCTTCTGTTGGGCACCTTCTGCCTGTACACAACTGGGTGTGCTCATAGTTAAATGAGCCAGATGCAGCATGGCAATTCCAGCTAACTTTCTGTTACCATGACGAAACACATGATCAAAAGTAACTTGAGGAGGAAAGGGCTCATTTGGCTTACGCAGTCAGGTCAGTCGGTCACTGAGGGAAGTCGAGGCAGGAACTGAAGCAGAGGCCATTGGAGAACGCTGCTTACTGGCCATGGTCTGCTCAGTCTTTCTTTTTCTACCGGGCCCCACCTGCCCAGGGACGGCACCGCTCACAGGGAGCTGGGCCCTTCCATGTCCATCACTAATCAAGAAAACACCCCACAGATGTGGCCACAGACCAGCCTGACGGAGACATCTCAGCTGATGTTCCTCTTCCCGAGATGACCCTGACATGTGTCAAGGTGTCAGAAAACACCTAAGCAGCAACCATGGGAAGAGTATGCACAGAGAACAAAAGCTTACAGAACCCAAACCTGTCAACGAAACCAGAAAAAAAAGTGTGAAATACTGGTGATGTCTCATTCCATGCGGGGGCTTGTCAACCAGCAGCTGCTTCCGCCTTTGGCTTCTGCTGGCACCTCCAGCTGCATGGCTGAGTTCTGGGGACCCAGAACGCTGCTTGGAGCAGGCTTAGTCAAGTATCCACTTTAACCCCTCACCTTTCTCAAGCACTTGTCGGGGTTGCCAACAGATCAGGACACCGCCTTGCTGAGAAACAGTACACCCTTGCAGAGTCTCTTCCTCTGAGAAACCAAGGAGAGAATCTTCCAGCTTGTAGTTACTTGTCTTCCCTATGAGTAACATGAAGTTTGTTATTTTATAGAATGGTATCTTTCGGGTGACCCAGCAACTGAGAAAGAAGATGGGGAAAGAGATTAAGATCTGACACCTGTGCCGTCTCATATCGACTTTTCTCCCCTAGCAAGCTTCTTAAATACATGCATTTTTGTCTTAGTAACCAGTTATTAGAGGGGGGAAAAAATCTCTCTTCTGGAAAGCATCCTATAGCAATTGTGTTCCTGGTGGCAATGATGTGTACAGAGTGAATGTCCCTCTGTGTTCTTCCCTTCCGCCCAGCGCCTGCTCAGAATGGGAAACGTATGCATTAGCCTAAGCAAGAATAGAGCCTGGAGACCAACACAGAGATCAGGAGTGGCGGACTGCCAGCCTACGCAGGGCACTGGATGGAACCGAATAGAGTTTGAAGCAGGGGAGAGTAGGGACTGGTGAGTCCGTCCATTCTCCCATGACAGCGTCTCCACAGGACCGAGGCGATAGAAGGCTCACTGACATCAGGGAGCATCCAGAAGTCAGAGGCCCAGCTCTCTTCTCCATGGCTTTAGAAACCAGTTTGATGGTTCCTTGTGATGAGAATTTTGGTTTCTTTTAAAACCCAGTTAGGTTATGTGACTATGTTTTTGTTTTAATCCCAGGTGTGGGATATGAGACTGCTTCAGATTGTCCACAGCAGCTGACTAGGATTTGCCTCGCGCTCTTGTGCAGGGGCGTGGTTTTGCCAGCTGCAGATAGTTTCTCCAAGTGTGTGACCTTTGGAATTCTGGGAACTTTTCAGGGGGGACAGATGCCAGAGTCCCGAGAAGGGGGTTGGGGCGCTCAGAAGAGAGGCTGCTGTTCCTCCTGCTGTTGCTAATGGCTGGTTGCAGCTTGTTGTGGTTGGCTTTGGTTTGTCAAGGAGCCATTCGCAAAGAGACAATCACAAGAAATTGAATATCCTGATGGTGAAGGTCAAACTCGCCCCAAGGAACCCGACTCCCCTGATCAGCAAGAAGATGCCTCAAGAAGTCTGTGCCCCCTTTCTCTCCTCCCTAGTGTGGTGGGGTTGGAAGAGATTGGGGTGGAGGGTGGTAAATATAGGAACTCAATAAAACAGCCAAAAACCACCACTTTACGGTGCCTAGCCACTTCCTTCTTCCATGGAGATGATAAGGAAGGCAGAAAGACGACGGGCCTGGAAAACACCGGCCATCTTCCCTCCAAAGCCTGTTACCTGTTGCATAAGATGGTCCCAAGAATGGAGGCTGAAGACACTGCACAGGCCATTTCTTTTCAGACCATCTTCTAGATGGTACCCCACACGCTCCCGGCCGACTGTACTGCTCAAGGAGGAACTCTGGCCTGGTTAACAGGGCTGTGGCCCAAGCAAATGCATGTCCCAACAACCTCTCTGCATTGTGTATCAGAGGTGAAAGCAGATTCAAAACGCAGCTTTTTGGAGATGGCTCAGTAGGGAAAGTGCTTGCCCTGAAAGCCTGAGGGTCTAGTTCAGATTCCCAGCATCTATGTTTTTATAGATGAGAGTGGTGACAGGCACCTGTAACCCCAGCACTGGGGAGGCAGGGACAACAGGACCCCTGAACTCCACCGGCCAAATCATTGAGCTTCCAGGGTTCAGCTACAGACACTCTCAAAAATAAGGTGGGAGCCAACTGAGGAAAATGTCCAATGTCAGCCCGTGGCCTCCACACACATGCACACCTATATGCATGTGTACCCAAACATGTGTATCCAATATGTCTGTACACACATACACATACAAACTAGCACTGGAGAGAGGGCCACTCTAGTCTACCTGACAAACACCCAAGGGAAAAAATTCAGTGAAGTATACAATCAATGGAAAAACAACATTGGTTCCCCAAATATCAAAATAAAGAACAATACAGAGTGGAAATATTGGATAAAGCCTCACAGAGAAGATCTCAGCTTGTCTCTGGAGACTGAAGAGGTGAAGACACTCATAAAATTTACTGGAAACTTATACTATGCGTGAGAATACAATAAACCCACATAGCTAGAGACTCACAGTAACAGACCGAGACCCGCCACAGCTCCCTAACTGCTCTTCTGGGAGGCCTTAGATAATTATGAGTTTTGCTGGTGTTGAATATGGTGCATCACTACTGTTTAATTCCAGGAAGCTCACCTTCCCCAATAAAAATCCTAAATAAAACTCATCAGCACACGAATGTAACTGTCTCGGTCCCTGGTACTTTCCATGTAAATGATTTGTTCAAATATTGATATGATTTGCCACTGGGGAAGCCAGGGAAATGTCTGAGAACAAAGGAAGATAATTCTGCTTTCTTTCACTTTCTCAGAGTGCTCACACCGCTGTAGAAAGTGGGTTCAAATAAGACTACTGAGCCACCAGCACGGCCCACGCAGCACAACAGATGATGATGGTCATGTGTGTTTATAACTATTTAGAGTTAACATGACAGTTTCATAATAAAAGGAAGTTACCATTTGTGTATGTTAAGGTCAGAGGTCAACCTCAGCACCATCCACCTTATTTTGAAAAAACTACATCATCAGAAGTGTGATACATGCCACGGTGTACACACAGGTCAGAGGTCAGTGCTCTCCTTCCACCACGTGGGTACTGGAGATAAAATTCAAGTTTTCAGGAATGGCAGCAAGCCTTCTTACCCACTGAGCCATCTCACTGGATTCCCACTTTGTTTGGCTCTTGTCTTTTTAAGATACTCTCACTGGGAACCAGCTACCGGGCTGGCCTCAAATTGAGAAAGACCCGCCTGCCTTTGCCTGAGATTAACCTCTATAATGAGGTTAAAGGAGTGTACCAAACTCACCATGTTTTTTGAGGCAGGGTCTCTAGCTTGGTCTGGAACTCACTGAGTAGGCTACACTGGGTGGCCAGCAAGCCCCAGGGATCCCCTGCCTCTGCCTCCTTGGTGCTGGGATTACAACACAAACTACTGCACCTGGCTTTCCTTTGATGTGGGTCCCAGGGATCAAATGCTTGGAAGTACAGAACCTACTGAGTGCTCTCTTCAGACCCTGCAGTGGGACACTTAAAAAGACATCTAATGGCGGTGCACTAATTACTGTACTCCTTGTGCTTAGGAGGCTGAAGCAAGACTACAATTTCAAGCCCTGCTTGACCACACTGCAAGACTTCATCTCAAACACATTAAAAAAAATCAGTTAAGTGCTGGAGAAGAAATATGAAAATAGGTTGCTTTTCTGACATAAGGACCCACTGTTACCCAGATGGCCCTGAACTCCTCCCCCAAGCAGGATGAAACCAGTGTGCACCACTGGCTGGACTCTAACACAAGAAAGAGGTTACACACAGCACTGTGGTTATCTGAAGCACTAGCTTCAAATCCAAAAGATCCAGACTCCCCCCATACTGTGTGGCCTAGAGAGGTGATCAACCTTTTTTGACTTTTGTCTTTTTTCAGCTTCCACTGAACACTATGGAGAGTCAATCTTAGGCCTGTTAGGAGGCATCCCCAAGCAAACACAGGTGAAAGGTTGCACAACTTGGGACACAGGCTGTTGTTACTAGTGTACAAGGTTCCTCATATCTCACAAGCGTCTCCAATAGGTGTGGGCATGTTTCTGTAAGCTCGGTGTTACAAGAGTGATAAAGCCCCGCTCTGTATTAGTCAATGCACAAGGTAGTCCTTCCTGACAGATGTGCCACACCTGGATCACAGGCACACCAGGCTGGTCCCAGGTGGCACTGCTCTTTGGTCCCCACACTCCACTGTCCTTCTGAACCACACACATCAAGTGAACAGCAGCATCGGTCATGCGTTCACTTCCAATGTCTCCCACCTCATCCGATTGCATCCCATCTCTACCTTAGTGCCCCAATCACAGAATTTGGGGAGGGGCACCCCTACCCTGTGCTTTACAACTGAAGAACTGAGAGTTCTGAGAGCCTTTCGATATCACACTACCACATCTACAGCCTCCCCGTAAACGTTTGTCACCGTGATCAATGGAAGAAAAACCTAAAATAAATTTCACTCAGCAAGTCAACCAATCCAACACACTTCACCAAGGCTTTGTCTTTGAAAGTTTATTATCTGGAAAAACCTATACTTTTTCAACTATTTTTACAATTTACATTCACCTGTCAAAACACTGAAGGTGGTACCAGCCAACGGTGCTATAGGAAGCCCACCAGCTGCTTGAAATGGCTATTTACCTTGAATTTTAAAGTTTAGGCTCTTTGGAAACATTAGTGAGATAACAAGGATAGAGATTCCAAATTACCAGATGAGAAGCAAAATTCTTAAATAATTTATCTTAAAATTCAAGGGAAAAAAAAACCACACAAATTAGAGGGAAAAAAAAAGAGAAACAGAAAATACTGTAAAAAGGATACACTCCTCTCCAATTAGCTTAAGAAATGTAATCAACCTTATCTACACCCCATTTCACTTAAAAAGCCGCCCAGTCCTGCACAAGGCCTCAAAGAATCAATAGTTTAACCCGAAGGCTCTGGGGTCTCCCACTGCCCTAGTTACAAGTTTAGAGGGAATATTCATAATGATAGTTAAACAGCCAACTAGTACTCAATGGAAAACACACATCCTGACTTTGGTTATGGCCATGGAAATCTATCTGGACGTTGTCAGGACGACACTGGCTTGAGAAGAGCTGCAGGGGAGACAACACACAGACACTCCGCAGCAGAGGGTACACACTACGGACTCATGGCCCGCTAACACTGGAAGAAAACACCCTGATAGATACACCAGTGTCATCAGAAGTGCCTGGGGACGGGTCTGCTGTGTGGGTCTGCCGAGACAAGGACTTTGTGGGACTCTACAGTCACCAGGCTGAAGGCCAGCCCCACTCCTCCAGCATCTCTCTCCTCCCCCTTTAAGCCTCTGCTCCTCTGTCCATAAATGGAGCCCTACAAGAACAACAGAACTGATTTTTCATCTCAGGGGCAACTAACAAACTCGGTGTACTGGGATCCGGAATGTTATTTTCAAGGCTGCATCTCAAGTCCCCTTCAGGTCTCACTGTCACAACTGAGGTTTCTTAGGACACTGGGCAGGCAGTGAAGGTCAAGGCCGTGTCTAAGCATGGCCTCGCTTGGGTGATCTCTGAAGTCATGGAAGGAAAAGGTGCCCTCATCCCAGTTTTCAAAGGTACTTCACCAAGGTACAATTGGCCACCAGGCAAGGTGGAGGAAGCACAGCTTGTTACTGCCTCCCCTTCCCCACCCCCGGAGGTACAGCCACCCCAGTAAACACAGACTTCCTGAAAACACACATCCACAGGCAGTATGGGAAGGCAAGGAAGATCACAGAAAAAGTGTCCTCACACCCTTGACAACATACATCGAACAAATGCATCCAAATGGGCATTTCCACCATGGGCACCTGAGCTCCCAGCAGGGTGCTTCCCCAAGCCAGTGGAAACTCAAGCACATACAGGGAAGCATGTCTGCCTCCCCTGGGCTTGGATCATTGCAGTGAATGTGTAAGGGGGGGCTCACTGTAGTTGAGTAAGAGAGTGGGGCTCACTGCATGAGTGTGTAAGATTGGGCTCACTGCAATAAGAGTGGGACTCACTTCATAAGTGTGTAAGAGTGGGCTCACTGCAGTAAGAGTGAGGTTCATTGCCGTGAACATGTAGCAAAGTGGGATTCACTGCCAAACATGGTAGCAGTGTAGGGCTCACTATGAAGATGCTTACAATGTGGGTATCACTGCATTGCCCATGGTGACAGTGGGGTGGGTGGAAGGTGGAGGGAAGAGAAGAAACAGACCACTTGGCAACTTTTAATTAATAAACATCATCGTTTATCCCATTTCTTAAAAATTCCAATGAGAGTGGATATAAATAAAATGATAGGTCTGTACAAACCTTCCCTCTGAGGCACAGCAACTAGTGTGGCTGTCCACATCCAGAAGAGGCATGGCAGCCTACTGAGACCCCAGAGAGACAGTGACAGTTGCTCTAACCTGCTTCTTTACACATGGTATGTGTAGAGCATAAAGAAACCCCTACCCCACCACATGAGTCATTTCTCCAACAGCAGGCCAGGGAGGGAGAGGGCCTTGGCAGCTGGCTTCACTGAGGCTCAAGCAGGACAATTTTGATAGCAGCATGACAGAGCTCTCCTTGTCACCAACTCAGGCCAAACCTTGGGGTCCTGTAGCATTTCAGCAGCCCAGTATAGCAGTGGGTCCAGCAACAAGAACGATGCATGGACCACACATAGGCTTCAGACTGGTTACCTGGACACACCCACCTTGCCACCCTACCTATCTTACTACAGTGGGACACATACTTGTAGCCATTGGGAGCTAGAGAGCAATTACAAATGGAAACTTCTGAAATTACTTCTTCCAGCCTGGGCAAGGACCGTCCTGTCCTGTCTAAATAAATCATGTGCGTTCGAGATCATTCTGAGTGTGGCAACTCCTGCTTGTTAGGAATATGCCACGCCCCCTCTCCCAGCCCCATCAGTTGGATGCAGGCTCCAGGATGAAGACTGGAGGTCACGCAGTCAGTGGAGCAGAACCGCAAGGCAGATGAGATGTTACACGTCATTTATTTCTCCAAGAAGGCAGAGCCAGGAAAGTTCTGCCCCACGCTTCTGGGACCCAACAGGAGAAGCAGGCACATGATCCACCAATCAGATTCAGACAGGAAAACACATTCGCTACTCTTCATGGGAGAAAGACCTAAAGATTGTTATTAAAACGAGCTTCCCTTCAAACTCAGAGGTTAAAAAAAAAAAAAGATCAAGTATAAACAAATAAAACAAAAAATAAGGAATAAAAGGAAAGTGGATGAAACCCCCAATACTCCTGAAAGCAAGAGTCTCTGGTGACTGATTTCTGGAAGAAGCCGAGGCAGGAAAGAACGGTACAGAGAGGGAGGTGGCCGGCCATGTGAGTGCCTCGAAGACTCCACAGTGCTCTCCATGTCCCAGGCCACGGAGCTAGTCCCGGTAAGTTAAGAACTTTCTATTAAGAAGAAAACAAAACAAAATAAAAACCACTCCAGAAAAAGGGTCAAGGGAAGAGGAAGTGCGTAGAAAGTCAAGCCGCTGACCGCCGGCGGATCACAAAGAGCCCACGCTGCAGCTGGCCCAGGTAGATCCTCATCTTGGTACTGTCGCTGGTCTTCCTCACCCATATCTGTGGGGACAGGAGGGGCTGAGGGTGAGACATGCATGGCTCGGGTGTGGGCACAGCGTGTCTGCTTGAAGGGGCCATCTAAGCACCCATGGCTTCAGTGGCAGCTCCTGGAGCCTGAGCTCTGTGGAGGCTCAGGCAGGACCCACACAACTCTAACAGTGTGGCTCCATTTCTGCCTCAGTCCTCAGGACTCTGGACTTGGTGATTATATTTTTCAACACCCAAAAGATATGCATTCTGGAGCAACAGCTTTTTCAAACTAATTTAAAAAGTTTCCTTGCCCTAAGGCAATTCCCTCTCACTTAGCTTTCCAATGCTAAAGAACTGAGGATGGTCTTCCTACCTCACCAGCTCCTTAGCCCCAAGGGGGTGTACTATGGGATGCTTCACTCACATATCCCTGTGGGGGTGTACTTAACTCACAATACCTCTTCCTCTCACTGGCTCCCCAAAACTTGAGTAATTGAATAGCCTAAAACAAGGTTTGTGCCAAAGTCTGCTCCTCACACATATACTCTCCCCACTCAGGCTTCAAGTTGTAGGTTTACTCTCAGTATCATTTCATTTCTAGTGTGTTATGAGTGACAGAAAAATATAAGTAGAACACGTAGCTTAAACTGAAACAAGTTGAAGACCCTGCATGAAGCTAAGCCTCCTGCAAGACCATTTTAAATAAAAACCTGATCCCAAGTGGTGCTGAGCCAGAGGGTCATCCAACTGCTAGCCCACCAGCCAAAAGTGCCCACAAAGGCCACGCAGTTCCAGTTACGCGGCAGTGGACCTGAAAAGGGAGCTGGAATGTTCCCAAGGACTGAGGATGCCCTTCCATCAGCAGGCACAGAGCTCTGGCTCCCTGAGGCTTCGTCCCTTTGGGAGCCACCTTAGCATCACTATTTGCTCACTGGACCACACTGGCACACTCTATGAATGTGACAGTCTTCATTAGGTCCGAGAGGCCGGTGTGCCCTGCAGAGCAGCCCACCACACAAGCACAAGGCCCCCTGGCTGGGGAGCACCAGTCTTTCTCATGGACCGCATTCTGGCTCTGGCTGAGAGGCAGCTCTTACAGACTCAGCCCAGGGAACAATGGCAATTCCTTTATCTGAGACTGTCTTCAACTTCTAGGTAAACTATCATTTTGCAAACTGGTCGCATTTGAGGGCATCTTCAATTCAGGAAGCTGAGAGAGTACCAGAGGATTAAGTTATTTCATAATCCGGTTTCATTAGATTTACCGTGCACTGCCACAAATCACTAACAGAGGGGAGACACATAAAAATCAATTTCTTTGCAGACATTTGTGGGCTGATAAAAGATCAAGCCAATGAGCTCTGAAAGTTTCACACTTTTTAAAACTTCTAATGGGGTAAGTGAAATACTGCTGACATCATCCTAATGCAGGGCTAATGGAGCCCTCAGGCGTGGCCAGCATCCTTGGGAGCACACGGAGCAGCTTTAAACGCGGACCTAATTCTGCAGGAAGTGCACTGAGAGGCAGCCATATCAGCCTGGAAGGACAGCCAGGAGCTGCAGGCCAGTGACACCAGCACTGTTGCTGAGCACTTCCTGGGTGCTGGGCCTTGTGCCTGGTGACCCACTGGCCCTTACAGACAGAACAAGTCTGTTGGTATGTAGGAGAGGAATTTCTAAATAAACAACAAAATGAGGGTGGAGCATGCTCTACTACCAAGCTCAACTGTCAGTGTTCAGCCACTCATGGGCACCGGTGCCAGCGGGCACTCGCCTTCCACTCTCTCCTACTGTTAGCTCAGTGGCTCCCACACCAGTAGCTGCACAGGAGCACGCCATGACCCCATGGCACACAGAGCTGCAGGAACTGGCTGAGGCAGGCACGAGGGCTCAGGGGTGACTCTGAGAGTCCCTACACAGTGCTGACCCACGCCACGTGAGACAGAATTCGACTGTCTTCCAGAGTAGGCTTTCTGCTGTGTCTGCGTATTTCGCACACTTCTCAGTTCAGTGTGCTCTCCTCACAGGGAAGAAATCTGATCCGTACCTCATTGGCTCCCACTGAGCTGATCACACAGCTCAGTTTCTGGTTGTCTTTAGACTCTAGGTAGATGGCCTGGCTCTTGTGGTACCTGCCCAAACAGGACACAAACAGAAAAATCAGGAAGGAGGGAAGGGGTAGGAAAATAAAACATCATGGTTACAGAAACTATCACTCCAGGAGTCTTAGTAACATGTAACTAAGGAAAAACATGGGCTTCAGAAGGCAGACAGGTCCACCTTAAGACTAGAAGCCTTCAATCCTGTGGATCCAAAACTTATCTTGGACCTCTGAGAAGAGGAACAAAAGGCTCAGGGAAAGTTTGGAGAGCTATGTAATTTACCTTCTCTCAGCATTACTGGAGGCTGAACCCAAGACCTACTTACTATATGCTAGGCAAGTGTGCCACCAAGGAGCTGTATCCCTCGGCAAGTGCTCCACGACGGAGCTGTATCCCTTGGCAAGTGCTCCACCACAAAGCTTGTATCCCTAGGCATGTGCTTCACCACAGAGCTGTATCCCTCGGCAAGTGCTCTACCACAAAGCTTGTATCCCTAGGCAAGTGCTTCACCATGGAGCTGTATCCCTTGGCAAGTGCTCCACAATGGAGCTGTATCCCTTGGCAAGTGCTCCACGACGGAGCTGTATCCCTCGGCAAGTGCTCCACAACGGAGCTGTATCCCTCGGCAAGTGCTCTACCACAAAGCTTGTATCCCTCGGCAAGTGCTTCACCACAGAGCTGTATCCCTCGGCAAGTGCTTCACCACGGAGCTGTATCCCTCGGCAAGTGCTCCACGACGGAGCTGTATCCC
>CAJQZJ010004765.1:463484-488272 GCA_907164525.1 Lophiomys imhausi
GCACTGGCTGAGCATCTTCCCAAACTCAGGTCCTCATGCTTGCACTGACTGTGCATCTTCCCAGCTCCAAAAAGCACATGTCTGTATGCAGAATGGAGATAAAACTCCCTTATGAGGCACGGGACTGGAGATAATAAGGATGGAGACAACAGAACCATAAGGGTCTGTTAAAATGGCTGGTCCTGGAACACTCCATCAGGTCAGGTCTCATGAGACAGACTTTGCTCTGGATATCAGGATAAAAGCCAGTCACCTGACCTGCACCTCTGGCCTCCTGTCTCACGGTGGTGCTACAGTGTCCACCACAGCCCTTGGTTGCTCTACCACACAGCTGGCCAGCTTGCTTCCCCAAGTGGCAGGCTTCCAGAACAATTAGTCCCAGGTCTCCAGGGGTCCTCACACCCTACAGTGGTCTTGGGGAACTGTTATCCTAGATATCAAATCGATTAAATTCTTTGAATTTTCTGAAAAGGTTAAGTCCTCAGAAATAACAGTGTTCAAATAAGGTTTTCTTTTTAAAGATAAAAGCAACAAATACATAACAATGTTAACACAAATTTACCCTCCAGTCTCTAAGAATTCAAAATATATTCATATATTAAAAGGCTCCATCAGTACAAGTAATTTAGTGAGAATGCTTATAACCCATTCATTGTATAAGCTGCAATTCGGCTGCTAAACAAAACACTTTGAGAGTCTGAAACTAAGGCCCCCATGGCAGACTAACTTATTAATGATGGAAATTCTAACCTGGGACCTCCCAGTTAAAACCCTAGCAAACCTGGATGGTTACTTTTCGTTAAGTCCAAATGAGGGATGTGGACTTGGGAGAAGAATCTGAATCCTATGTACTACCAAGAATCTTAATAATGCTAATAATAAGAACTAATTTCACTTCCCAAAACTGATCCACATCACAGCTCTAGAGGCTCGAGCGGTGCCACTGCTGCAGGGAAAGGCCCAGCAGCCAGGTGACAGCCAGAAGGTTCGGTCACTCCATCTCTGCTCACATTAGCAGTTCCAGGTTTAAAGTGGGAGGGGAAGAGAGAAGGGGGGTGAGAGAGAGAACGCAACACCCCGCAGCGCCTTCAGTTAGCTTTTTCAAACCCTCAGCTCTTTTCAGGGTGTCCTCTGTGAGGACATTAGTCTAAACCAAACATAAGAGGCAAACTGGCAGCATAAGCTAAAAGACAGGGAAAGCCGGGGACCAAGGCGAAGGCAGAGAAGTGGCTGGACCATGCCAAGATGGAGCCCCACCCCACACTGTCTCCTGCCATCATGAAAGCCCCTAGGAAACATGCTTTTCCACCCCACCTCTAGAGGAGACATCAGGACTCAGAAGCTCTGAGCCAGGGCTGTCTGCAGAAGAAGGAAGAACAACAAAGGAAGCTTCCAGAGAGACACAGGAACAAAAGTAGGACACACCTGGAGCCTGATGGGGGTGACAGGCTGATTCCAGGCAGGTGAGACCTCAAGGTGGGACTTTTCCAAGCACTTGCAACAAGGCCAGGGCAGGGCAGGCCCAGTTGCAAACAAATCCATAGGACTGACTGCAGAAACCAAAGAGGAACAGCACTAGATCCAGAAAACGACATTCCCAAAATGAAATGTGTTTACCAGAACAATAAGGAACTCAAAATTCAGAGAAGAGCTGAATGTTGAGGAGAAACTGTCTTCAGGGGCTGTTCTGCTGACATGAGGATGACAGGGAGCTCTGACACTTCAAACCAGAGACTCCTGTGCTAAGAGTACCAGACACCAGCCACTGAGGGACCCTCTTCTAAAAAGAAAATTATTTTACTACATTTTCCTCCTCAAGACACATTTCATAGTCTCAGGACCAAGTCCAGAAAGACGGGAGAGTGGAGGCTGCAGTCACAAAATGAACAGCGCCTGAAATATCACACTGGCTGGAAGACTCACAGATCCGTACAACAGTCAGCCATAAATCTCACCATTCCCAAAGGCCATTCTTACATGTAGGCCTGATCTTTAAAGGTTATTTGGTTTTCATTATTATAAACATTTTTTTTTAAATCTCACTTTGCCCCTGGTATTGAGCAGCTAGGGCCTGCCACCTAGTGGCAGTACACTGACCTAAACAACAAGCCTCCCTAAGACAGGAACACTCATTGACCTTCCCTGAAAGAAAGCCACAGAAGAGCCACCTATGAGGACAGAAGTCAGTCACTGCAGAAGGCTGACAAACACTAAAACAGGTGGAGACCAGTTCAGGCCTGACTGGATCTGTAAGCTTTTGAGGGAACAGTCTGCATGGAAGGTTCCACAGCCTGTATTCAACCAATGAGTGGAAAAAATATCTGTATCACCATGAGCCTCAGAAAATAAGGCCTGCATGTCAAAATGACATAAATGCTGGGACGCTGGCTATTAAACAATATGTGTACAACATTTATACTATAGTTGATATAAGAAATATGGAGATGATTTAAAGTACACAGGAAGATAGACTTAAGGATTTTTAGTTTTTAAATTGTGTGTGTGTGTGTGTGTGTGTGTGTGTGTGTGTGTGTGTGTGTGTGAGAGAGAGAGAGAGAGAGAGAACCATGACACATGTGGGGAGGTCAGAGGACAAGCACAGGCACTCTGACCTGCTGGTCCCCTCACCAGCCCCAGGATTAGTTTTTATGTTGCATGCTGCATTTTATGCAGAGAACTGAGCATCGTGATGTTGGCTTCTGGGGTCCTGGGGCCCACCAGGAGAGTGAGAGACTAGACATGTCAAGTGATGGACTAACGTGACTACTGTCAGCTCAAAAGGTCACACCCCCACTCTAATCTGTCAACTTTGGGCTAAATAAAAAGTGGAACAGGACTTATCACAAGGCTGTTGTAAATGGTAATGACAGAAGCTCTGTAGTGACCCACACCTCCTCCATACAGCCAATAGAAAGTCAGGGTGTAGCCAAGTCCACCTGTGGTGCCTGTCTGCACAGGACACTGAACAGCAACACTGGCATCAAGCTAAAAGACTTTTGAAAAGAAGTAATGGCAATCTAATGCTTAGGATGTCTAACCAGTGTTTGTTCAATGAATAAATGGATGAGCTTCTCTTGTTCCTTTCTATTGTTTCCAGTGAAAGTCGCAGGCAATCTGAACGGTTTAAATAGCCTTCCATTTAAGTGTTTTAGGACATAATCTCCCAACTACACTTCCTGGAACACCTTGAAAGCTGGAAGAATGCCTAAGAAAAGGGTACAGCTGTCAAATAAAAAGCATGTAACATGTGAGAAACCTGCAGCTTTGAGGAGGGCACCCACTACAAGGTAGCCATGTTCTCCCCTAACCTGGTTTTAGCACACAGAAGAGGGAGCGGAGTAGGACATACACCCTTGTCATGGCTAGACAGGGACAGCCTATAAACTTTAATGTTGAGACAGCAACATGGTGCAGAAAGGGGGTCAACATCCATGGGACACACTTGGGAGAAATAATGCTCTCAGTGACCTCATGGAAGCATCCACCAGTGGCCCTCACGGTCCTCGAATGGAATCTCACTGAAGACTCTAAGTCTGGGCCAGAGCCTCAGCATGTGGGTTTTAGCCTCTGCACCACCAAAAGAAATTAAACTAATATATAAAGAGATAAGTTGAGAAAATACTGAGACATAATCAGCTCGCATGGCCTCAACCCTCCAAACAGTTCTGAAACCGCTATGAGCAGTCCTCAGGCCTCACGACTTACCATCTTTTATCATAGTACAGTTTACCGTCTTCTATCCGAGCCTCAAATCTCTGGGCTGGAGACTCTGCGGGTGTGGCAGGCAAGTGTTCAGGAGAGGATGGGGAAGCTGGAAGAATCAGAGACACCAAGATGATGAGCAGACAGTGAACATGGGCCCGAGCATGGGGCCCAACAGTGACACTCAGTAACTGATACCACCAGCGTGGCCACAATCCTGACCAATAAATCCTTCAATTGTATTTAGAGGCAAAGTCACTATGTTGCCTGGTTTGGACACAGTGGCTATTCGCAGGGGCCACTGGTGCTGCTTGCATCAACATCTGCAGTCTGTGGCCCCTCATGCCAGGTCACCACACTGATTCTAAACTTAGTGTGGACACCAAAGGTATAGCTCACTCAAAAATTCTTCAGTGTTTCATCTACTAATGAAGACTAGCAATAGCCCGGGGGCCTCACTGGGACCAGAATATCACTGAAATAGTAATGACAGGACTGAGCTCAAAAAGCCCAAGACACCGAAATGTCTTATGGTTTCATGTTTGGAAATGAATGTGGACCTAACGCTAATTAATGCCCGCCTACCACCTACACAGAAGGGAACAACCATCAACAGTCAATGAAATGTCTCCTTTAGACTAAATCCTAGGGAAAAGACAAAGTAACACAGCTAGCTTTGAAACAACATGGGAGAGACATGTTTATAATTCCTGTTGCTTTTCATGATTTCTCGAAGGCAAATAATGAGTAATTTACTTTTTTTTTCTTTTTTTGAGACAGGGTTTCTCTGTGTAATAGCTCTGGCCAACCTGGACATGCTTTGTAGACAAGGCTGGCCTCGAACTCGAACACACACAGATCTGCCTGCCTCTGCCTCCCAAGTAATGGAATTAAAGGCGTGCACCACCACACCCAGCCACCACCACACCCAGCCCAAGTAATTTACTTTTAAAAATCTCACATACGCTTTCCCAATGACAGGATACAAAGACTGGCAATGTCATCGAGCACTCACCTGGTCTCTTGGGTGACTTAAGCTGTAGGAAGAATAACAAAAATGTCTCAGAGAAAATCATCTTAGAAGTAACTTAAAGTGTCAGAGATGTCATGGTGACTTTAACAAGTGACAAGGGAACAAAGTGACACAGAACATTACATCAAGTGTGAGCTTTCAAATACGTCAGAAGTATATAACTGTACCTTGTTTAGCGTTCTCAGATCCTCCATGATCTGTTCATCTGTTAACAAATAGTTCAGCTGAGGTGCTGAGAGTTAAAGAACATGTCAAGCGCTCGGCTTCCAAGGAGACAGAGGCACAAATGCTCCTGAGGCTTTGGGACCGGCTACATAAATGCTGTCTGCAAGATGAGAATTTGCCTCTTTAAAAAACTGATTCTCGTGCTAAATCACCAGATATAGAGAACTCAACCTGCCCCCCCCCCCCCACTACTCTGAAGGCCAGGGAAGCTGTTCATTAGTGTTGGCAGTGATGAAAACACAGGAAATTTCACTTCAGCTTTGAAAATACTTCTGCTCCCAAATTTGAAGGTTTCCAGACATACAAGGAAAGCCTAGTCTCATAGTGGCTTAAATCATGTTGTGAAGGTGAAGGGGCCTGAAACACACCCTCTGCTGGTGGCACACGAAGTACAGACCCACTCTGGACAAACAGCTACATTTAATCTCCCAAAGTGGGACAGAAACAGCTGCTCCATGCTGGCCCATTGGCCATATGTCTATGGCTATACCGCTTCTCTCCATGAACACTTCACCTACTTTTGGTACAGCAAACAACTCACTTAGTGCAGAGATGGGTAACTGGTAGACCATGGTAGTCTGCAGCCCACTAGTGTTGAGGCAGATAATTGGTAGATCCCAACAGTCTACAACCCACTAATGTACAGGCAGATTAACTGGTAGACTACTGCAGTCCACAACCCACTGGTGTAGAGAGAAGCAGGTAACTGGTAGACCATGGCAGTCTGCAGCCCAGTAGTATAGAGGCAGATAACTAGGACCACAGCAGGCAGTGTTGCCCTCAATTTATACAGCTCATTGTAAGTTGCCCTTAGCTTAGAGGGATTGTTAAAAACAAGGCTGTTTCCAACAGGCTACCTTTTCACATAACCATTTTCTGGAAATGTCTCCAACAAAAAGCAATAGTTGAAGACTCCAAGGCAAAATGGCCAACCCACCCTGTGGGTAACTATTTCATATATGCTTTCTCATCCAGTATTACTACAGTTTTGTGGGATTATGGCCCTGAATACACTATTGAGTTAGTTAAGCAAAGGATTTGATGATTCAAGCTTGGCGCGAATGGATATCAGGAGCCGGTTTTCTCCTCTTGTCTGGGATGGGGACAGGATCATTTGGTCGCCTCCGCAATTTTCTGGTCATGATGGGTTTCACTTCCATAGAATCTGTGGCGAGAATGGAAGGGGTGAATCTGTCCAACTGCCCCTGAAGCCAGCTGAAGTCCCTGTAGTGTAGAGTGTCTGTCCCAAGGCCACCCCATCACAGCTTTGTGACCAAGCATGCTGAGTCTATGCAAAACCCCAGACAGATGCCCAACTCGGCTGCAGGTCTGTACTTCCCGAGTCAGACTAGCTGAGTTAGGTACACCCCAACCCAAGATCCCAGCATCATGGCTAATGCAGCCTTCTTCAAGCACCCTCAAAACCTAGGGGCTCTTCCACCTTTTCCACAAGCTGAGAAACCACAGTCACAGGCCATGGGACTGAAAGGAAGCTGAGGATCAGGCAGGTACCTCATTTCTGCTGCCCACAGAGGCTGGGTGTTAAAGCCTACAGGTATAGAAAGCCCTTTAAAGGCCCCTGGCCCCAGCCAAGGTTTTCATATGAAGTCTTTGTTTACAAACTCTCAGCTTTCTTCTTTCATAACCCTTTGTAGGGTCACGACCCAATACAATGAAGACAGGGAATAGGGCTGCCTTTCGTTCTGGACTTCTCTATATGAGGCTGCAGTGACAGACTCCACACAGGGAAATCTCTCCACCTCAACCAGCAGCCACTCACATCTGCCCTCCCAAGAGGGGTGGGCTAGCCTGGCACCTGATCTGAATCTCCTTGTAGTTCTACTTATAACACCAACAGGAGCTGCTACTCAGAGCAGTCTGAGAACATTGGCTTCCTGTGAGTAAGGCCAGTGAGCCCAAGAGAGCTCAACCTGGGCAAAATAAAAATCAAACTCCTGGGTCCGAACCCCAGATCCTGGAGTGTGACATGCTGGAGAAGACACCTGAGCAGGTAAACATGTCTCAGTCATGTATGGACTTTAAACACTTGTGTTAGAAGCCTCCCTTCTAACTTCTTCAGTAGGACTGGTGCTACCTAGAGTCCCACCAAATCTGCCTTTAATACTCTACTTCCTGCCCAACCACTCGCCAGGAAATCTGCCAAACCCAGGAACCCCAGGCAATGCTGAGCCTGTCTCAAAGAGAACCCTGAAGACGTGGTAGGTGCTAGGTTGTCTAGAGCATCCCCTGACAATATCAGCAAGGCAACTGTTCAGAATGAAAGGCGGCCCTATTCCCTGTCTGCACCCCTAGGCTGCTCTCTCACTTCCTGCTCCTCCCCAATGCAGTTCAAGCTTCCCTTTAACATATTTTAGCCATAATGCAAGCTCTCCCATCTCCTTTCTAAGGGGACTCTAAGGGAGCAAGCTAACCCCAAAGAATCAGAGGCAGAAAAACAAGTGGCTGAGCAGACGTGGGAGACAGGGAAGGAGTTTGGGGAGATATGATGGAGGTTTGGATTTCTTTGGAAACACAGTAGTGTTGAATTAATATGTAAAAGTTATGGGAGCGCTTCTGAAAAAGTCTCATAAAAGGGACATACGAAATCAGCCTGAATGACTTGCACCTGCGGGGAACACCTGGCAGAGCGCATGGTCCTGGTCAACTGGTGTACCTCGGGAGGAAGACAAGATTAGCCAATGAGAAGGCATCCTCGTGCATAATTAGTGTGTATAAAAAAGGCCCAGGAAACTTGAAAAGGGCCTTTTGCTTGGCATTGTTTTGCACCATTGGTCATCGCTGCCTCAGTTCACAAGACTCTAGAAGGATTGCAGCCAAGTTTGGGTGGAGCCCAGGAAAAAAGCCAAGGCACCAAAGCCATGGCCTGAGACCTGCCCAGAGACCCCAGTGCCAACTGGAGGGGTGCCAACGGCCTATGCCTAGCCAATGGATGGTGAAGAGACCATGGCCTCAAGTGACAGCACCAGCCCAAGTCGAGTGGACAAAAGAGGCCATGCCGAAGGACCTACCCAGAGGAGGTTCAGAAGAGCTGGAAGGCCTGAAGAGAGGTGGCAGCCAGCACCATGGGTTTCAGCAGGGTGCTATACCTGCCCCGTGTAAGTTTGGCAGTATCAGACAGATGGAGGAGGCCTCAACCCCAAGCGGAAGTGAGGTGGCGGCCATCACAATGCCAGAGCCAGATGACCCTGCAGGGCTGCTGATTGCTGTGCTCCCTGTGTGTGCTGATTTGGGTGGACTGCTGACCAGTAAGGAACCCCGCCTCAGAACATCATCATTTTGGTATCCTTTCTAATGTGCTACAGGTTGGTGGACTGGTAGGTATTTAGAGTTATTAATAAATAGTCTAAAGTTGCACTTACAGGGAAAGGGTTGTTATGAAGTTCCAGCTCTGGGAGGGAAGTGCAGTCACGACTATAGTTACCATATAATGTGGAGTATTTCAAAACAGTCTCTAGGACCTTAGATTTTTAATGTTTTACCACTGGAAAATGATAAATGAGGCTGGTGAGACAGCTCAGTTAGTGAGAGATGTAACCCACTGAGAGCACTTGCCTAGAGTAGGTAAAGCCCTGGGTTCTACCCCCAGTTCTTCAGATGAAAAAAAATTACAATCTGTTTAGCTATTAGGGAAAACAATAGCTGCAATGATTTGAAGCACATGTTTCACGCCAGGCTTGCAGCAGACAGGGAGCACAACATGGGGCCCCACTAGAGGCCCAGCCTCATCCATCTCCAGGCTGTGATGTGACGCTGGCAGGCTCACCCATGCTGTCACAAGTCACTGCTGCGGGGGTGACCACAATAGAGGTGAGAGCAAGGGAATGAGAGTCAACATCAGGTATTCGGAGGCCAAACCATGGCGGGAACAAAGAGACTAACTTCCAAGAGACCAAAGCTGCCTAAGATAAGGGCCTGACATTTAAATGATGCCCACCTGCCTCAGGTCAGGCACTTTGTCCCCTCCCTCTCTCAGCAGGTATCTTTCTGCAGAGTCACTGCCCTGACTTCCCAAGTCCTTTTCACCAGAACATTAGGTGGTGCCTAGTATAGCCACATTAAAACAACCTTGTCACAGCCGGGCGGTGGTGGCGCACGCCTTTAATCCCAGCACTTGGGAGGCAGAGGCAGGCGGATCTTTGTGAGTTCGAGGCCAGCCTGGTCTACAAAGCGAGTCCAGGACAGCCAGAGATACTCAGAGAAACCCTGTCTCGAAAACAAAACAAAACAAAACAAAAAAACAAAACAAAACAAAAAAAAAACCAACCTTGTCACATCTTCACCTCGCCTTAAACTTGGAAGGCCTGGCAAATCAGTCATGTGAGAACTATCCACATACTAGCTCCTCCAGGACAGATCAGCCAGCAGCCTAACTTTCCTGACTCAGTGGAGTGGAAGGAGCCAGCCTAAGACAGTTAGGAGAACAAATGCGAAGTCAGGCAGACTGGCTTAAGTACTAGCTAGGTCCTTTGGGGACTTAGGACAAGAGGCTGACTTCTTAGTCGAGTGTGCCATTTATAAACCTGGAAAATGACACCCAAATCAAGAGAAGCTGTGCAATTAAATGACACTACACTTGCCAGATGCCAGGTTTGTCCTGTGCCAGCCAACCCTCCAGACATTCCACCACCCCTGACCCGCCAAGACGACCCCCCACAAGAAGAGGCTTATGATGGAGCAGGGCTCTTCCCACCCGTTGAGCATGAAGAGGCTCACCCCTTGACTTTATGATCACTCACAGGGCTATCTACAAAGCCAGTATTTCCTAAAATAAATCCATGGTATTACTGAGATCATGAGTAGCTTCCAATAGGTTCTTGAGGGTTAGAAGACACCCTAGTGAGGCAGTGTTAGGAAAACAACAAAAAGCTAAGTGGCAGCAAAACGGCTGACTAAGGAAAGAGCAAGCAAACTAAAAATGGCCGAGCCTGGGCTGCAGAGGTGGCCCAGTGCTCAGTTTTCAGCCTCATGTCAGTCAGCTCACAACTGCCTACAATTCTAGCTCCAAAGCATCTGGTACCCTCCCCCAGGCTCTGCAGGCAACTGCAGACATGTGGCATGAGCATCAGAACATGCAAGTGTACATGCACACACACACAAAGATGAATCTTGGAAAAAAAATGGAAAGACTCCTGATGCCTTAAAAGGGCATGAGGATCTCCCTGTTACCTGGGTCACTTAGAACCCTGCCTCATTCAGCGCACTCTGCCTACTAGAGTGTGGCCCAGCAGCCCATGGGCGGTCCCTGGGAGTAGGAAAGGCCCCACCCAGACCCTCAGCGGAGCCCCAGGTGACCTGATTGTGCCTAAGGCAGCTCCTCCCATCACAGTACTGCATGAGCAGCTACCACCCGCCCTGCTTCTCTCAGGTAACCCAGTTCATGAGTGATTCATAGAGCAGGTGGCCTGAAACATCTGCCTGTCACGGCCTTTCCCGCCAGCCTCTCATCTACTTTTTAAGAGAGACCTCCAGGCTGAAAAGGAGATTTTAAGACATCTCCTCTCTGGACGGAGCTGGAAGCAGTGATTCTAGGCACCAGTCCAAGGTGAATCAAATCAGTTGACTTATTTCTGTCTGTCCATCTGTGGAAGGCCCGTCATCCTCCCAGCTTCAGTGCCTCCCCTCCTCCCTCCATCTCTACCTTGGCAGCATTTTCCACACCAAGGTACCGAATGGCTTCAGGAAAGACATTGGTACCTTTATGCCCACGGATGGCTGAAAATGCTTCTGCTATCTGCTTTATTGCATTACAAATGATTTCCCTGCCTTTATCTTCTCTGCCTCCTGTCTCAGTTTGGAAGATGGCTATAAAACCACCTGGCCAGTAGCTGCTGCTTGTCAGTAAGTAGGACACCAAAGCACACGTAAGGTGAGCATGTCCTTCCCTGCAGATGGAGTGGGAGCAGCTAATAACGGACATGATTTTCCACTAGCCTAATGGTGGTTCCAGAACAGCTGGAGGCTCCGGCAGAGAGCAGTGAGGCATCGAGGTCAGTCACAGCCACCATCAAGAAAACAGCATGTGGGTCTAAACAGGTTGGGGGACTGGTCCCTGACAAGGCGGCACCATGCTGCAGCCTGACAGAAACAGTGACGGGGTAAGCAGTGCAGCCTGAAGGTGCTTCTCCAGCTCCAAGCCATACAAAGCCCTCAAAGAGCTCAGTGCTCCTGACAAGGCCTGAGCAGGTTTTCAACAGCCTCACTTCCCTATGCTACCCCACCAGACACTGACTCACTGTCTGCCCTTGGGGACCTATGGAGGGACTCTGTCAGTCTCTGTCGACGGGATGACCAAGCTGCTGCGCAGCAGACACAGAGGGGCTCGCGTGCAGTAACTGCCTAGTTTCTCATCCAAAGTCAGCTCCGAGGATTGCCATGAAAACCTGGCATGTCCTACAGAGCCCTGTTAAAATCAGCTATCCCAGAGCCCCAGAACCTTCAGACATGATGAATAAGGTTAAGTTTCACCTTCATAGAACCTGACAGGTTCTAAAGTGGCTGGCTTTTGCCAATGTTTTCTATCCTCCCAGGATTGACCAGTCTGCAGACGGCAATGGGACAGTCACCCACACTGCTTCCCAGGGAAACCTGTCTGTAACCTGGTGAGCCCCCTGAAGATGACTAGATCCCAGCTGGGAGGGAGGAACGAGAATCTCAACATGCAGTCCAGCTGCTCAGGGGACTCTAAGCTTTGCCACCCTGAAGGAATCAGAGCCTCACAGCACTGCCTGGGGGAAGAGAGCTGACAGTACAGAAGAACCCAGAGCCACCTTCCTCCTGACACCAGAGGACAGCATTCCTTTTGTAATTGTTGTAATTACAGCAATCCCCAGGTGGAAATGTAAGAGACAAATGGCAGCTTACAGGAGCCAGTAAGGCACAAGCCTGAGCCTGCACTTGTTCCTGAACAGCCTGCATGTGGCCTTCCTGTCGTGTGTGACACCCCAAGGTACTCAGTCCTAAGATCTGACCCTCTACAGAGAGAAGCTAAGCAGTGTGACTGAAGTCTCCAGTTGGTATGGGGTGGAGGTGAACTGCTGACATGGTCAGGAAGCCAGCTATGCCGTGCCACTAGGCAAAAAAAGAGTGACAAGGGCAGCCCCGAGCCTGGGACACCTGTACCTCCAGTCAGCTCCATCGTGAGCTTCTCGTTCTCAATCATCTTCTTCTTCTCCTCCAGCTCAGCAATGAGGTTCTCCTTCAGCTCCACCTTCTTGTCTTCAAACTCCTTCACTGCCGCCTTCTTCTCTTTAATATAGTTCCTTTCCACCTGTTCAGTCTGATCAAAAGAGAGACATGGGCTGGAGCCGTGTGGCCATGGGCGCCAGCCTGAGGCTAGCTCCGACCTCAGGAGCAGAGAAACACTGAGTCTCCATTTCACTCATACAGACCCCCACGTGGGACCAGGAATCTTAAGGACAATTACGGCAGGTACCCAAACTCAGCCATGGAACAATGCTCACCTCCAAGGCACTGCACTGTCCCCCAGACCCCTCCCCATCATGAGTCTGAGACTTTAACTTCAAAACAGAACTCAAGTCTCTCCAAGAGAGCAAGGGGCCCCTTTTGGAAGGACACAATTTCAAGTGAAAAGAGCCCATTTCAGATGAAGTTTCTGCATTCAAAATTAATTATATGATATTGAAGCCAGACAGGGTGCAATTATGTTTGATCCTAAGAACAAAAGCAACTACAGAGCATTCATTAGGCACCTGAACCCTCAAGTACTCAAGCATCAAAATTAAGCTATTAATAAAAAAACAAAAAATTGCCGAAAAGCCCACTGTGAAATCTCACCAATGTCCTGGGCAATGGCTGTGGGCTGTGTAACTGAGCACACGCTCTACCTGGCTGTGACTGTGTGTGCACAACTGATCTTAGTACAAATGCCTTCCAGTAATGTGAATCTGACAAACCAAAAAGTGCTTCTTATGCCCTTTGGGCCCCAGGGGCAGCCTATCATTCAAGAACAGGCCCTTGACTCAGCACCACAGCACAACACTCTGACATGAAAGGAAATGTTAAACACATCTTGCCTTCTGCCCAGTGATGTGCCAACACAAGGCAGATCTGCGGAGCCAACTCAGAGATGGGGCTAAGAAGGAACCACCTAGCAAACCACCAGGCACAGTCCTGAGATACTTCAAACGGTCGCAATGTGAGGGAAAGGTCAACAGACAGGCTGCGGGCTAGACAAGATGGGTTAGTGGGTGAGGAAGCTTGCTGCTCTTCCAAAGGACCTGAGTTTGGTCCCAGTACCTATGCTGGTCCCAACTGCCTGTAACTCCAGCTACAGGGGATCCAGCCCTCTTCTGTCCTCCAGAGGTACCCACACACATGTAGTTTTCACTCACTGACACAAACACACATAAATTAAAATTTACATTAAAAAAAACAAAAACAAAAAACAGTGAGGGGTGGCATCGTAACCCCATGTGGTAAGGAGACTGAACAACACTCATAGATGGATGAAAGCTCTAACACCAAGCACCCCGACCAAGTGAGCAATGGTGATACTTTCCAAACCATTTACTTGCTGACAGAAAGGAAGGAGAGAAGACCAAGAGTCAGACTCCAGCCTCGGAGGAGCCTGCAAACCCAAAAGATCCATGTGTACTTACTTCCAGCTGGAGGAAGAGCTCTGAAAGAGAGAAAAATGCAGTTAGATTCGCCAGGCCACCATCTTTCTGAAAAGGGGTGTCAGGATTGACTGAGAGGCTTGGGCAGTTCTGCCCCACTAGCCTGACCAAATGCAAAGCTGTCCTCTGTCACTCAGGCCCACCCAGTAGGACATAGCAGTGAGACACAATGCAGTCACTTTAGAAGCTGAGTCCACGTGGAAGCTTTCAAAGTGGGGTACATGCATTACAAGAAACTCCAGAGGACAAGGGGTCTGGGCTCAGCTGGGATTTAACTCTGGTTGTTTCCTCGAATTCCACATCCAAGAGAGCGCCCTCCTGAGGCCTTCCCCAACAGTCCCAAATTCAGCAAGTCCCACTCTAGGCTTCCTTAGTGTCCACCGTGCGCCAGACAACCACTAACTGTTTACTTGCGCGGTGGCTGTTCTTGGCTGTCAACTTGACTACACCTGGAATCAACTGAAACCTGAGTGGCTGGGTATGCCATGCCTTCAAGGGGTTCTCCTTCTAACTGGTTGGAGTAGTGGGAAGACCCACCTTTAATCCGGATCTTCTGAGTTGGGAAGATCCACCTTTACTCTGGACCACACCTTTTGGTGGCAGCCTCTATAAAGGACATGGAAGAAGGAAGCTTGCTCTCTTTGCCTGCTTGCCCTTGCTCTCAATGGCAAGTCCATTCCTTCCATGGCATTACAGCCTACGTCTTCCAGATTCCAGTGTCTACAGACACCCAGCCTGAAACCACTACTGGACTCTCGGACTTTCTGGTGGGGGACAGTCATTGTTTACTAGCTGGACCACACCCCATAAACCACTCTAATAACCCTCTTTATATACAGATTCATTCTATCAGTTCTGTTCCTCTAATACAGACGAGTATCCCCCACCAGGATGCTCTAAGCTGTGATAAAGACAGCAATTGAGTCAGGCTTGATGGCGCACGCCTTTAATCCCAGCACTCGGGAGGCAGAGGCAGGCGGATCTCTGGGAGTTCAAGGCCGGTCTGGTCTACAAAGTGAGTCCCAGGACAGCCAGGGATACACAGAGAAACTCTATCTCGGAAAAAAAGAAGACAGCAATTGATGTAAAATGCATCTGAGACTTCCTGTCTTTGTAGGTGAGTGTGGGCCTACAACATTTGGTCCACAAAGACGATGGGTAGACCAGAGACTTCTGGGTGTCACAAGTTCCATGGGTTCCTCTGCAAGCCTCAAATCCTACAGACCCATTTCCCATGAAAAGCACATTCACATATACTCCATGGAGCTGCCAGACTTCCAGAACTCCAGTCAAGAGCCCAGCCAGACATTATGTGTGACGGACGACAAGCATTCAGAGCAAACAAGCCACTCCTCCCAGAAGCCAGGGTCACTCCAGCTCGGGGGAACTGTGGGCACAGGAGCCCACTGCATGGTTCGTTAACTCCCATCACTACTTAATTTTATGGGTACCCTTGGTAAATGAAATGGTGCATTTCCTAAGCCAGGGACAAAGTGCCGGTCGGTAACTTCATGTCGCTCAAAGTGCCAATGTGCACAGATGCTTAAGCGCCCTGAGCAAACACTGTGTACAGCAGACCAACAGCATTCCATGCTGCTAAGTGCTTAAAGCACATAGAGGCAACACCCTCTTCTCAGGTACAGACAAGCTAAGAAAAGCATGAAGGACTCCAGCCTTGTCTACCAAGTGGACACAAGCAAGGAACAGCACACTGCAGAAGCCACCCCGACGCCCTGACTCCTGGAGATTAACTGAATAACTCTATCTATGGAGCAGCAGCCTTGGTCCTCCTCTCCCCCAGTGGAAGGTTCGAGTGCTATGGAGAAGCTCTTCGCAGTCTATCGGCATGGGGAAGTGGAAAGCGTGAAGGGGCTGTGTGCACACCACAGTGCCTACCTGCATTCCGGATCCTCTCTCTGTATTGCTGATCCAGTTTCTTCATCCTCTTCTGATACTCCTGTAACGTACCTGATGGGACATTCAAAAGGTACAGGGTGACTCAGAAAACCAACTCCCTGTGCACACGGCTCCTAAGTCACTGTCTATCACCAGAGAGGAGGTACACAGCAGTCAGCACCAGACACCATGTGGAGCTTGGGAGTGAGGACAGTAGAAGGACACAGACACCCAAGTGACGCTGACTAGAGATTTGTACAGTCTAAGACAACGGGCCTCACTCTCCTGAAGAAGGCTCATCCTCTTACAGTGAGGTCTAGGTTATCCAGGAGACCTTTCTGTGATGGTGGAAAACTCCCTCTGCAATGGCCAATACAGCAGCCAGGAGCCAAGTGGGGCTACTTCAGCACTGAAACTTGATCAATACAATCCAGGAACCAGGAGACTGATTCTATTCAAAACAATGTGACTTAATCCTGTGGCTCATGGCAGTCAGGGGGTGCAGGTACAGATCCTCAAACCTCTGCTGGTTCAGCTCTCCCCAAGGCAGCTGTCATGAGCCCCCAACTTGATGTAGGAGCCGGCAGAGGACCAGGGCCCCTGAGCACACCTCCTGGCAAGGAGGCACCTGTCGGGAAGCTACAATGTGCTGCAGGGACAGCAGCTGCCCTGCCTGGGGTCACAATGCAGTCAGTGCTCTGCTCCAGGCCCTTCTTTCTTCACTTTGTAGATGAAGCAAGACATGGGACATAACCCAAAGTCACATTTGTTAGAGAACAGTGACACTGGGTTGCAAACTTGTCATAGAACTTGGGAAGATGGCTCTCAGTCTCAGGCTGCCAAACCTTTAATGGCCACTTACAATTGACCAAGAAGAGAGCATGGTGTGGTTAAGCATGGACTTGACTTAGGACAGAGAGGAAAACTCTACGTGTGCGTGTGTGCGCAAAGATCAGAGGACATCATTTGGGGTGCTTTCTCTCCTCCCCCCATGTGGACTGTGGGCATCACACTCACGTCATCATGTCATGAGGCTTGATGGCAAGCTCCTTTACTCACTAAGCTACCCTGCTGACCCACAAGACCTTCCTAAAGAGACAAAGCCCATCTTAGGCACGATGGTCTCCAATCTATGTCCCGAGGCCCCAAGGGAAACCTCCGGTCAAGAATTTGCTCCAAACTGAAAACAGTGAATATAAAAGTGAGAAACTCACTTTCTTGACAAGAGACGGCAGAACATACACAGACGACCACAACAAGCCACAGTCAACCCTCACACTCCCAGAGAGAAGTAAACTCACAGACATCAAGGACTTGCAGCACAGGAAGAGCAGGCAGCCACACACCTACCTTCCTGTAGTTGCTGCAGCTGCCTCTTCAGTGATGACAGTTTGTCCTGATACATCCTGGAAGAGAGGAAGGACTCAGCTCACAGGCAGGACCTGGGGGTGCAGTTGGTGGTCTTCGGGCAGAGAAGGGAAGTCTGAAGAGGTTCGACGTAAAGGGATCCCAAAGAGACACGTCCCTGCACTGAAGCTCGGTGTGCACATCCCTATGAAGCCGTGAGAACGGCACACACTAATAAATTCCTGAAGTACAGGGTAAGCAAGTGTGGACTGAGAAGATCAAGACAATGTGCTGCTCTCATTTGGACTTATGATGCAGAAATGTGTTAAACACAATTTCTGTACCAACACCACAATGAAGTTATAAATGGCAAAAAGGGGCTGAGGTAACAGTTCAAGGGAGTAAGAGCACTTGCCACCAGGCCTAATGGCCTGAGTCCCACCCCTGGGACTGACACAGGAAAGGAAAGAACCAATTCTTGCAATTTGTCCCCTGACTGCCACAGTTCAGTGCAGCATAACCCTCTTGATGCACAAAACAAATACATAAAAATGTAATTTCCAAAAGGGTCGTGAAGGGCGCAATAGGAAGGCACCCTTCCCATGCCTGACTCTACAGAGAACACAGCAGAGAACAAGCCCACAACACTTTCTGTCACTACCTTTTCAGGGTCAGAAAAATAATGCTAATTCGGGCTCAAAAGTTAAAATGCAGATGGATCTGCAGCCCGGCTGGGCGAGGGCTCAGAGTACACTAAGCAAGCAACGTGGCCTGCTCTTACCTCTCACACTGATGGTTACAGGCAACTTCACACACCAGCAAGTCTGCATGAGCTGTGAGTTCCGAGTGTATCTCATCTGGGGCAAAACTTTTGCTTCTACATGAAAAACAACCCCAGTTTCTCAGTGACAACAAAGGCCTAAGAGAATATCCTTCAACAAAACCTCTTCATTCCTCAAAAAGGCCAACAAACGCAACACACCCCTCTTCAGAACAGTGAGAGGCCTGTGAGCCTCTCAGGGGTCACCCCTTCTCTCAGGTCCGGCTCTGAAACACAGCTCAGGTTCACCTCACTGGAAACATTGTTTCATCACAATGGCCAACTAGCTTAGCAAGCATGAAGGAGGAGGCACAGTCAGTCACCCAGAAGCTCAGCTCTAAAACTGTTGCTGAGGGGGCTGAAGAGATGGCTCCGGGGTTAAGGGCCCTGGCTGCTCTAGACCGGAGGGCCTGGGTTCATTTCCAACTCCTACGTGGCAGCTGACAGCAGTCTGTAACTCCAGTTCCAGGGGATCCAACACCTTCTTTTGGCTTCCAAGAGCACTGTAAACATGGTACACAGAACATGCAGGCAAAACACCCATACCAATACAGATAAAAAAAATTAATAAATGGTTCTTAAAAAAAAAAAAAAAGGCCGGACGTGGTAGCACATGCCTTTAATCCCAGCATTCAGGAGACAGAAGCAGGCAGATCTCTGTAAGCTCAAGGCCAGCCTGGTCTACAGAGTGAATTCCAGATAGCCGGGGCTACATAGAAAAACAACAAAAAACAAAACAAACAAAAGAAAAACCCTGTTTCTGAAACCTAGCAAGGAGAAGACACCCAGATGGTGTGTGAGACCAAGTCTTCAGAGCCCAGGGCATCAATCCCCACCAACAGAGGAAGGAGCCAATTCTTAAAACCGAGACAGTCTCTCCTGTAAAGTGTAGAGTGTACAGAATGAAAAAGGAAACGGGTGGGGACCAGATCCATTGAGATCACATCCAAGGAAAAGTCTGTGAGAACGCATTTCCAACTGGCCAGACTCAACCAGTAAAAAGCTGGCACAGTAGAACCAGGCAGTTTCGGATGCAACTGAGAGCACACAAGAATTATTAATTCATCAGCAGTGGCCACACCAAGCTGAGTTGCTCTTTTGGGTTGAAAATGACAGATTCCAGCTGGGCATGGTGGCGCACGCCTTTAATCCCAACACTCAGGAGGCGGAGGCAGGTGGATCTCTGTGATTTCAAGGCCAGCCTGGTCTACAAAGTGAGTCCAGGACAGTCAGAGCTGTTACACAGAGAAACCCTGTCTCGAAAAAAAACTAAAAAGAGCTGGGCATGGTGGCCCATGCCATTAATCCCAGCACTCGGGAGGCCGAGGCAGGCGGATCTCTGTGAGTTCCAGGACAGCCAGGCTCTGTTACACAGAGAGACCCTGTCTCGAAAAACCAAAAAAAAAAAAAAAACTATAAAGAAGCCAAGTGTGGTGGCACACACCTTTAATCCCAGCACTTGGGAGCCAGAGGCAGGAGATCTCTGTGAATTTGAGGCGACCCTGGTCTATAGAGAGTGAGTTTCAGGACTACACAGAGAAACTCTGTCTTGAAAAACAAAAAAAAAAAAACAGAAAGAAAATGACAGATTCCAGAGATGACCACACACATTTGAAAGGAGAAACAAGAGGAAGAAATGAAGATCACCTGGCCTACAGGAGCTCAAGGGTTCAACACCATAAGCCTCAAAATAGATCCAATCACCACCTCCTGAAAAAAGCAGTGCCTCATAACCTGTAACCCAGCGCTTGGAAGTGTGAAGCAGGAAGGCTGCGGTGAACTCAAGGCAGCCTTAGGTGATAAAGTGATTTCCAGATGAACTTGACCATCAAGTAATATCCTACCTCAAACACACCTGCATTAGCCAATGCCATCCATCTGCGCATAGACCAAGGTGGGGGTGGTGCAGCGGTGTGCACCTGGGAGGCTGATGCAGGAGGACACCTGGAGCACAAAAGTTTGAGACCAGTCTGGCAACATGGCAAGCTCTGGGTTTCCTTTCTTGTTGGTGGTGCTTTTCTTTAAAAAATAAAATAGCTAGGCAGTGGTGGCACATGTCTTTAATCCCAGCACTTCAGAGGCAGAAGCAGGAGGATCTCTTGAGTTTGAGGCCAGCCTAGTCTACAGAGTGAGTTCCAGGAGAGCCAGGGCTATGCAGAGAAACCTTGTCTCAAAAAACTAGGAAGGACGAAATAAATAAAAAAGGAAAGAAAGAAGGAAGGAAGGAAGAAAGGAAGGAAGGAAGGAAGGAAGGGAGGGCAGGAAGGCAGGCAGGCAGGCAGACAGACAGACAGACAAATAAAATGAAAGGCAAGGCCAGGTGTGGCGGTGCACACCATGAATCTCAGCATTCTGTGAGCTGGAGACCAGCCTGGTCTCCAAAGCACTCCCCCCCCAAAAAAAAAACAAACAGGGATCTAGCTTCTCAGATGGGTACATATGACTATGGCTGAAGACAAAAGAAGGGCTTAAGTGTAAAAGTAACTTTTAGCTGCCTGATGTAATTGTCTTGGAGGTTTATTGCCTCCACCTGCTGATCTATGCATAGTCCTGGAAGCTACTAGCCTCTGTACAATCCAATCTAGGCCTAGAATGCTATTCAGCCTGAGACTTACTGCTGAATAAGCACCCTTTCTATCTTTCTGAGCGCTGCTGGTTGGTTCACACTGGCTTCTCTCAGTTCTCTGAAGTGCTCTGTTTGGCATCAAACTAACTCTAGCAATCTGTTCTAATCTTCTGGCTCCTTCTGTCTTCACCTGTGTCTAGCTTGTTGTCTCTTCAACTTGGCTCTGTAAAACTATCCAGGTAAATCTGTCTCCTCTCCTTCTCATTCTCTGTGCTATTCTCTTAAGTAGCTTCCCTTTCCTTTCCCTTCCTGTGAGAGTTGGGCGTATCCTATTCTGTCAGATCTTTCTCTGATTCATCACTCTGTCTGCCACTCAATTAGATATCACTTTCAAACATGGGTGCTTCCTTCTACAAACTAATTTTACCTTCATTGTTTGGGATTAAAGGCATGTGTCACCAGGCCTGGACCTAAGCTTCTCTTTACCTGAAACTTCCTCTATACTAGGCTTGCTTTGAACTCAGAGATCTGCTTGCCTCTGACTCCTGGGTGCTAGGATTAAAGGTGTGCCTCACCACCACCCGGCATGTCTGCATTCCAGCCAGATCACACAGACCTAGAAAGTCTTTTTGAGACCTCTTGCAAGAGCAGCCATGTTCTGAATTAAAATTTCCCTACACTTAGTTGAGGATGTGTGAAAGCAAACAGATCAATGTGGCAGGAAGGAGCAGCAGCCTGCTCCAACAGCACCTCCCCTGGATTTCCAGGACACTCAGGATACCTGGCATATTGCTAACAATATGGGACAGGGGCTTGGACTCTGCAAGATCCCATTTTTCTGGGCGCCAGTTTCACACCAATTCTACAATGGCCTTATCGCCTCACCCCATCATTCCTATCACGGCTCTTCTTCCCTACCCTCAGAAGAGCCTCAGGACAAGAAGACTCTCAGATGTGAATGGAATGGGTGGGGAAAAGTACAGAAAAATTCAAGCTTTGCAAACACTAAGGTCAAAAATGGAGTCTCTATGGAGACTCTGAGCTGACTCCATAATCCAGAGAAAAGGCACAAAGCCCTACTCACTGTTCCTTCATCTCCACATAGTCTTCCTCATCATGCTTGGCCAAGTCGGTCTCACTGGCATCCTCAGTGTCTGATGAGATGAGGGAAAAAGTGATGGTTAAGATCAAAATTCATAGAACTGGTATCATGACAGCATAATTAACAGGCTTCTGGAAGAATAATAAATTTCTACCCAATGTGGGCCTACATGAACCTACTAGTAAAAATAATATATATATATAGTGTGTGTGCGTGTGTGTGCTTAAAACAAAAAAGAAAACTGCCATTCCAACTTGAGTTTGTGCTGACAATCTGCTTTTATATGATATATAGCATAAAAGAATTTTAATTCAGAACTTGGATGCTCTGACAAGAGATCATACCCAAAGACATTCTAGGCCAGTGTGATCCAGCCTAGAATACAGACATGCCTTTAATCCCAGGAGATAGAGGCAAGCAGATCTCTGAGTTCAAGCCCAGCCTGGTATAAAGCAAGTTTCAGGTAAAGAAAAGCTTAGGTCCAGGCTTGGTACACGCCTGTAATCCCAGCACTCAGGAGACAGAAGCAGCAGATCCCTGAGTTCTAGTCAGTGCTGTTCAGCCAGTTGGATTGAGTCAGTGAGTTGAGAGGCAGTGCAGTGGAGCTGAGTTTGTGGCAGTTCAGTTCATGAAATGCAGAGGCCGTTTTACCAGGAGAATTTTTTTTTTTTTCGAGACAGGATTTCTCTGTGTACCAAGCTCTGGCTGTCCTGGACTCACTCTGTAGACCAGGCTGGCCTCGAACTCACAGAGATCCGCCTGCCTCTGCCTCCCGAGCGCTGGGATTAAAGGCGTGCGCCGCCAGGCCCGGCTTATGTTCTAATTTTTAAACGGGTCTAGCCAATAGCTGAATTCAATGGCCCCCTACATCGCCAACAGGGGAGGGAATCAATTGTCTTCACTCCACCCCCTCGTGGCCATTAAAAGCAATGCAGCGTTTCACAGTGAACTAAATGCAATCAGTTGCTTGAACTTACGCTGCTGCGTTTTGAAAGGATATTGCAGACTCAACCCTCCACAAAGTCACCTCCTTTCCCTCAGTGGAAGGCGCTTTCACAGAGGTCCTGTCCAGAGCTGGCTAGCTATGTCTTAAAAGAGCCAGCTAGCTACGTCTCTAGGCACTTGAGAGACAAAGATGAGTGAAACGATTTTTTTCTTGCAGTCGAGGTAGCTTTTGCTTTTTACAGCCCAACTTTGTGCCAGAATACTCCACTCCACCCTTACAAAGGCCTCTCCTTTCAACCCCTTGTCTTCGCCATCTACCTAGCTAGCTCCTTCCTCTGGGTGTCCCTCACATTCTCCAAAGGGTAAACAAGTTCCAGATGGACAAGTGAGGTTCTGGCGAGCAATAACGCAAATGCAAAATACGCGGGACTGGAAACATATCTCGACCCCCCGTGCTCACAGTGGCAAAGCGGATTTCATTTAACCCTCAAAATACCCAGGAAGTGAGGACTCCATGCTACTCCGCAGCAGGTGGGTAAACAAGAGGCTGGGAAGCTTAGGGTCACAACGCTGGGGTAGGTGACCAGACAATTGAGTACTTACACCTGGCGGATCCCAGGTCCCCAAGTGGAGCTAGGAGGATTAAGTATTTTGAGGAGAGAAGCAGGGAGCGAGGAAGTCAAGGTGGGCATCATTCAGACCCAAATGCACTTCCAAAGGATGATTTCCTTCCCTGCCAACCAGAGAGCACCTGAGACACTGGGCGGGAGACAGTCTTAAAGGGACCCCTGGCAGTAAAGAGCTCCAGCGACCTCTGACCCTAGCCCCAGGGCCCCAATCCCAGCCCTGGAGGCACCTTCGTCCGACTCCCGGCCCCGGCAGCTGCGCTCGTCGTCCTCGGCGCTCTCCAGCTCCTCGTCGTCCTCCGGGTAGTACTCCGGGGCGGGCGGCGCTGCAGCCGGGGCGGGCGCGGGAGCCAGCAGCCCCGCGGCGCTCATGTCGCCGCCTCGGGCCGCGGCGGAGCGTGTCCCGCGGAGATCGCGGCTGCCTGGCTGCGCCCCGGACCGCCCCCACCTCGCGGAGCCGGAGCCGCGGCCACCCGGTCTCCCTTGGCGCCGAGCTCCGCCCCCGGCGCCCGCGCCGGGCAACGGGGGCCTCGCGCAGCGGGCCACTTCCGGGTCGTGGGCTGCCTGGCGACAGCCTGATTCTGATCCAGTCATCCTCGAGGCAATGGGTGAGACGCGGGACTCCACATTCTCTCACACAGCAGCGTCTTCATCACTGTCTTAAGAATCTTCGATCGGCCACGGGGGAGGGGCGGGCCCAGGTGTCTTTGGAGTCAGGCATATCCGTGGGCAGCCCTACTTGCAGTCAGGACCCCGAAGTTGGGAGGACGCTTTCGGAAACGGCCGCCAGGCGGCGCTCGGAATCACGACTAAAGTATGGTTGGTCGCGACCTGATGGGCGGAGGCTTTGCAAAGCCTTGGATAGGTGGCACAGTCTCTGAAATATGCAGGTGAACGACTTGAAACGGTCCCTTAGTGGTTTTGGAAGCCTGGACGGCCAGAGTGTGTGTGATACAGAAAATGGGGACTGTGGTTCCGCCCCTGCCTTAATGGTGGCTTTATTGAGAATTAAAATAAAGGCAAATTGCTGCCATAACATCCACGGGTAAGGTGAATGTATATGTACCCAGGCCTTACCAGTGCTTTCTTTTGAGTAGATTTACTGGGTAAGCTTTCTCCCAACTTTACAGTAATCAAAAGAACTCTCATTTTCCTTTCAAAAAAAAAAATGGCAGGGCGTGGTGGTGCACTCCTTTAATCTCAGCACTCGGGAGGCAGAGGCAGGTGGATCTCTGTGAGTTCGAGGCCAGCCTGGTCTACAAAGTGAGTCCAGGACAGCCAGGGCTGTTATACAGAGAAACCCTGTCTCAAAAAAACGAAAAAGAAAAAAAGAAAATGGCTGGGCTTGGTTGTGCATGCCTTTAATCCCAGTACTCAGGAGGCAGAGGCAGGCCGATGGCCTTGAGTTCAAGGCCAGGGATACACAGAGAAACCCTGTCTCGAAAAAAAAGAAAATGGTGGCATCAGTTTAGAATTCCAGATTCAGACTGTCCACGGGATAACTGCCTTGTGTCTCTTCAACTCTTCAAATGTAATTTTTAAGGTATTTTTGCCTAATCCAGTAACTTGTTAACCTGCTTATTTTCAGGTGAGCATTTCCCTACAGGAACTATATTTACTAAAATTTAAAAGCCAAATATGGCGTAGTGGCACACGCTAGTCCCAGATCTCAGATCAAGGTCAGGACATCCAGGGCAGTGACACTGAGAAGCCCTGTCTGGAAAGCAAACAAACAAAAAAGCCCAGAAACTGAGATTTTCCATGTGTTAATTTGCTAGCCATGTGCTCCCCACCCCACAGAATATAGACACAGTGTTACAGTTGAAAGACCCCTGAAACGGGGACACCGCCCCTGGGGCCCAGCGTCCA
>CAJQZJ010004765.1:488282-520260 GCA_907164525.1 Lophiomys imhausi
TGACATTTTACAGAGAGGCATAAGCTTATCTTAGGCAAACAGTGACATTTTACAGAGAGGCATAAGCTGGGGTCTTTCACAGTTTTGCTATTTAAAAAGAGAGAGAGAGAGCAAGACCAAGGCTTGCCTAGATTTCAGAGTGAGTTCAAGGTCAGCCAGCTCAGTGAGACCAAGTCTGAAAACAAAAAGAAAAAAAGCTGTGGACACAGTTGAGTAGAGCACTTCCCAGCATGCTGGAAACCCTGGCTTCAATCCCTAATTCAAGAGGCAGGAGATTTGTCCATAAGTAACTCCAGTTAACTCAAATCTGCACACAAAACGAACGAGTAACAAAGCTGGGCAGATGTGTAAGCAGTGGAAGACAGGGTGGAATCCAACACAGTGTTCTGATTCTCATATCCTTTGTGATCAAATTTACTTCAAAATTGGCCCCCAGAGAGACTTCTAAAAAAATGAGAACATTCGTTCTCAGTCCTATTTATTTTGACATTTTCTATTTACTACCTTGTTTTAATTAAATCTTGGCTCTCTTTGTAAGGGATATTTCCTCTGTGTGAAATGCAATAATTTCCAAAATGCAATGCTGGGATGACTTTTGCAGAAGTTCAGGGATCTGAAACCCCTTCTCAACCAGAGCATTCTGCAAGCTCAGCCTCAGCAGAGGTTTTCAGAGCTGTCTCTCCTCCAAAGGATGAGGGGTCAGCTTCTCCTCCCCACTCCTCCCTCCCTCTCCCTCAGTCTTTCCCTCCCTCCCTCTCTCCCTCCCTCTGTCTCTCTGTCTCTCCTGTGTGTGTGTGTCACTCGCACATTGGATCACATGTAAAACTATTTGTACTCAGCCGCATTATTGAACTGGAGCTCCCATTAGGAATACTATTCACAAGGCACATTTTTGGGCTCAGAATTCATTGATACAATGAATCAAAAGGTAGTTTTGTTACTAAATAGTTACAAGAAGCTGGGCCCATTTTTTTTTTGTAACCTTGCTTGTGTTTAGCTTTTATTTCTGTCTCCCTGATTCTTCAGCAGCCAGCCTGCAATCATCATGCATTTCTGTTTTATATGTATTGCAGAGACACTAACAGTTGAATGATGACAGTTTGCCCCTTATCTTCCATGGAGACTGCAGAGCTGGCCCGCTGAGCAGTTTACTAACTGCTCTTTAGTGAAGGGGGGAATCTACTTAAAAAAAAATCCATCATAACTTTAGGCTTGACCAACTTTTATCATTGCCTATGAAGTGTAAGTTTCCTTCAAAATAAAATTTCACCCAAATATGGTATTCAGTCAGACTACTCAGGAAACACCGGCCTCAGAATGAGACCTAAAACCCAAACCCTGCAGCCCTGTGTTCACAATTTCAGGCCCTCCCTGGTAGACTCTGTGTTCCCTCCATCCAGATTTTAAAGGTGCCCATTGATTGGGATGCAGATTTGCAATCCTACAATGTTTACGATGCAAATTTGCATCCCTGTGAGCCAAAGGCTAACCTGTCCACACAAAGTTCTAGACCAACCTGGGCTACATACTGAGACCCAGTCTCAGATAAATAAACAAATGAATGAATAAATTTGTAATAGAGCGTTTACTAGGAGCCAAGCGTAGGGTGAAAATGTGTCCCTGCAGAAAGCTATTTTGAGCTTCTACCGTCAACAGAAACAACACAGCCATTTATTTTCCCCAAAATATGTTCGGGTGCGCTTTAATCCCTGGCAAGCACTGTGTTTCAGCGTGGCTCAGGATGGATCCAGGTTATTGCAGGTCGCACTTGGGCCAAAGCTCAGCGGCCTTTCGCCTTTGGTTCATTAAAGCCTGTGGCCCTGAAAGTGGGTCAATTAAATATGCTCGCTGGAACCTTACCAAAGCCAACGGGGTACCCTTACCCCAACTCCTTCTGTAACTGTGGTAATCAAAACTCACAAAATTAGTGTTTCCTTTTTCACTTTTTTTTTTTTTTTGGCTTTTTATCTTTCGAGTCCTGGCTGAGTTCCAACTTGGGATGATCTTCATTCCTCTGCCTCCTGGTACTGGTGTGCACCTCACACCCGACCACAATGAATGGAAAGACTAGACTTTTTTAAATGTGCCCGGACCATGCTGGACATTTAGCTGAGCAGAGTCCTCATCTAGTCCACAGATTTTTTTTTTCTCTCCAGCAGTAAACTGAGGTCCACTAAACACAAGGCAAAGAAACGCAATTCCCGGCAAAGAAAAGCCTCCCTAAAGGTTGACTAGGAGCTGTGAAAGGTCCATCGAGAGACCAGGTCGGCTCCACATGCTCTCCCACGGTGGTCTCCCAAGAAAAGCCAAGGCGTGGGAAAGAGAGCCACGAACTTTGACCCGCGGGCAGCACAAACAAGGCTGACCGCGCTAACCCAAACTGAGAGAGCTTCCGCGTTTTGAGAGAAACCCGCCCACCAGACCCGCCCACCGCCAGCTCCGCCAATCCCCTGGATCCATCGACTGCTCGGGCTTCCCAGGGAAAGCCAATCAAACGCCTATATGCGGCCTGGGCCCCGAGGCCGCCGATAAGGGTAGGTCAGTAGAGAGCCTATCAGAGCACGGCTGTGGGCGGAGTCGAGGGCGGGGTCAAGTGGGGGCGGGGCGCGCTCCGCGCAGTCCGGTGCGATTGGCCACCCCTGGCGGCGCCGCACCTCGGACAGCAGCAGCGGCTGCCGCAAGGGTCCTGCGTGGAGAGTGGGGCGCGACGAGGACTCGCGGGCGGAGGCTGCACGTGGGGACCCAGCACGCGAAGACCTAGTACGAGAGCGACTCCGGGCAGGAGTGAGAGGAGGCGGAGGCGCCGGGGCTGCGGGTGACAGCGCTGAGGTGAGAGAGCGGGCGCAGGAGTGACAGCCGGAGTCCCGGCTCGAGGACCGGGCGCAGCGGCCGCGAGCATCCCAGGAACAGAGTTGCTAGCGGTTCTGCCAGTGCAGTGGGGCACCGGGAAGGACCGGGGTGGGGAGTGAGGAGAGGACCCCGAGAGAGACCGCGGGTGAGTGAGAGGACCAGGATGGGAACAGGGACGGCGGGTTGAGGAGTGGACTCAGAGAGGGACCGCGAGTGACGTGATCCCGAGAGGGATGGGGAAAGCAGGATCAGGAGGGGGCAGAGAAATACCGCGGATGACCAAGGGGACCTCAAGACAGGATGAAGCGACTTGAAGAGGGAGCCCGGGCAGTGGGATGAGTGAGAGGACCCCGGAGAGATTGCGACGGTGGGATGAACGAGGAGATCCGTCTCCAGTGGACCAGTGGGAAAAGCGGACGGGACCCAGAGAGGGACAGGAACAGTAGAATGAGGGGAGGAGACACTGAGAGGGACCAGGACTGCAGACTGAGCAAGTTGACTTGAGAGAACCCCGACAGCGGAAAGAAGGAAGAGGGCCCAAGAGGGACCAAGACAAGGAATAACCAAAGGAGACCTCAAGGGAGGCCAGGCAGTGGTTCTGAAAAGCATACCCTCGCAATGGTTGAGCAACGGGAAAGGTCCCCAGAAGGAGCCACGACAGACGGATGTGGGCTGAGGGACACAGAACAGGGCCAAGAAGGGCAGGTGAGTGAGGTACCAGAGAAGGGCTTGCGGAGCATGAGTGTTGATTTCTGACCTAGCAGGTAGGCGTCTGGGGAAAAGCACCGCACCGGCAGCTTGGGTCCCGGTGGCAATGAGTGGGGACAGCAGCAATGCCGACACCTGGACACCGATGTTCCACTTCTAAGAATCCGAGGTCTCCCTGAGGGTTGAGTTCCGGGACGCTGGGGGGGGGGGGTGTCATGTGATGAGCATGGATCTCAAGGGCTCGTGGAGAGGTAACTAGAGGATTTGTAGAGATTAAACTAACTCTTCACCTCTTCTAAACAGCAGGCTTCTCTTTCCTAAAGTTAGACCTGAGGATTCCTTGATGACGGATGGGGGGAACACTAGAGGGGCTTGCTTCCATTCACCCCATCCCAAGCAGTTGGAAGAAGAGATCTTTTAGAAGATCCTCACCTTAGATTAATTAGGATGTTAATTTTAATGTTGTGTGCTCTTACAAGCACCGGTTTTTTTTGTTTTTGTTTTAGCCCTTCCTTTTCACTCCACAAGGAGTTAAGAAACTTTTTCCTAGTTGGCAGCCTGTCCCTATCAGTGTTTACGATGCAGATTTAAGAGAACCAGAACAGGTCTGTAGTTGAGCCTCTCAACTTTGATGTGTTACACACAGTTGGAAGGTCTCACACAGTTTTTCAAAACAGTAACTGGGGCCAAAAAAATGAATGGCACTTTCTAGGCACGCTAATGAGCTAGAGATGCATATGCAAAGCAAACGCTGTAGGTCTATCTCAAGTGTGGGACAGAGAGCTGAAGCAATAAATGGTAGCAGGTGCAGGAGAGCCTTCTATGATGATGCATGTGAAAAGGTCATGACCCCAGTGCCAGTATATGTTATGTTGACATGGCCCTTACCTTCTGGATTCTCCCCCAATGCACTTTATTTGGTTATCAACTTTATATTTGAAGACTTTTAAGGAAACATGATGTCCCCCCCCCGCAATTTCTTAGGGGGTTACAATTGACAAACCAATGAGCTTACTTTGTAGCATTTTTATGTATTTCTTATATTTCAGGGTTTTCTAAAACTTTTTCTCTATTTCTAAGGTTGTTTATCTTCTCTTCATCACTGTTTTGTTTTAGAAACTTAGAAAATGATGGTTTTAGGGAAATAACGAAGACTGTAACTACTATTCCATTTCTGTTATTTAAATGACTCCTCTGCATCAGGTTTAGAGTGGATGGTGTTTGAAACCCTTTCACTGGGCAGGATAGCAGGGCTCAGGATGCTGAGGATAGTTTTGAGTTGGAGGCTACCCTGGGCTACATACCCAAGGAGTACCAAGCCGACCTGGGCTTTGAGACCTCATCTCAAAAGACCAAGGAAATGTTTTGCTTATGTTTAGCACTAGACAGCACCACTAAACCTACACTGTGTTATTCCTCATAGACACCAAGTCCAAAGCCCTGGGTTTGGTCCCCAGAACAACAGAAAAATAGAGACTTATCTAGATCTGCTGTTGATTTGCTTAGGTGCACAGCATCAAACTCAGGGCCTTGGGAGTGCTAGGCCAGCGATCTTCCCACTGAGCCACACTGCCAGCCTCAATGCCATTTCATTCAAGATGCATGTCCCTGAAATGGTTTTCAGTGGGGCCATGGCAAGTGACAGGCTTGTTCTTTTACAGCAGTTCCAATGCTGAGAGTGTGAAGGTGTCATGGTGAAAACCCCACCCAGTAAAAATCCGCCCCTGAGATGAGCACACGCTACTGAGGGCAGGCTAGCACCAGCAAGCGCAGATTTTTCTCAGAATTCAAGGAAGAAGTAAAGTTAAGGAAGAGGGCATTAAGCCAGTTAACCCCTGTCTGTTCACCATTGGGGTGAGGCATGCGGCCTTGAAGTGCTCTGAGTGGGAAGCCCCACCCCAGTCCTTCCAGGAAGTTCCAGAAGTGTCTGAGTGAGAAAAATTTTCCCTCGGTCTTGTAAACTCACGTCTGACTGGTGCTAATGGTCATTTTTAAAGACAAAACAATAAATGTATTTCCTTGTATGAAAAGAATGTACCCTGCTCCTCTCCTGAGTCATTACTGAGGAAGCAATGGCAACCCCTTTATGCTACAATGTTGATCCAGGCAGGAATGGTAGAGACAGACTGAGGGGAGTAGAATTCTTAGTGATAAGAGGAGCCTGTAACTTTCATCCCTGGGGAGGGCATGTAAGAGGGTAGGAATTTGTGTGACATCTTTGTTTGTTCATTTAAAATGCCTGCTTCCTGTTTAGAAAATAAAATGAGAAGAGATTCAGATGAGCACTTACACGTTCCTGTTCTTTACCTGTCCTTAGTCTCGGGCTAGCTGGAACCCAGGAAACCTAATAACCCATTTCACACTTTCCTTACTGCTTGAGTCCTGTACAGTGGATCCATTGTACTCTCGGAGGCTGCCTAGCTATCTAGCGTGGCTTAACAGGCAAGCCAACCTGAACAAGCGTTTTCATTGCTTGCCAACATTCATAAATACATGGGTCTTCAGTAGAGGAGGCTGTAGGAGTGGAGCAAGTGCTGGAGAGTCAATGTACGAAAATCACCAAGTCTTACTTTGAGTGCATTTTCTACCCATTGTTACATACAGATGCATCTTTCTTTCATAATTTTCTCCCAGTTTATTTTTCTTCTTTCTCTCGCAAAAAAGAACACAGACAGATACACACATACATATACACACAGAAAGACATATAAACACACAGACACACAGACAAACACACAGAGAGGCATATATTTGCACAGAGATACACACATACATAGACAGACAGATACACACACACACACACACACACACACACACACACACACACACGGAAAAATCCTGTCTTAATATGTTTTGGAAATTCCCGAGAAAATACCTTTCAACTTGTCTTCCTTTGTGGAGAGGAGAATTTCTATCACTCACAGTATATAGTTTTTGAGTTGTTATTTTGGGGGGCATATTTTGGCCTGGATGACTTAACTTGTGGGCTAGCTTTGTCACCCATTTAATTGCCACTTTACTGCTTGTGGGGTTATAGTCAGTTCCCAGCCAGTGGAGCATTCCATGCCCATGTCTGTCATCAGGGGTCCTGTCGTCTTACCTCTGGCCTCCACAAAGAAAGTGAAATTGACCCCACCTCCAAAGCTTTATTTTAATATTGTAATTAATGAATTAAATATTCATTGGAAGAGTTAACTCCAGTATCTTCCACTATTTTGGGGGAGTCCTTTTATCCCCAGGTTAAACTGGCACTCTATAGTATATACTCATTTTTTTATTATATTCATTTATCTATTGTGTGTATGTATAGGCTCATGTGTGTGGAGGTCAGAGGACAACTTGCAGAAGTCTCTCCTTCAGTCATGTGAGTCCCAGGAATCAAGCTCATGTCCTCAGGCTTGCTGGCAAGCCCCTTTACTCACCATGCCATCTCACCTGCCCTAAGCTTATTTATTCTTTGTTTTGTTTCATTTTTGGGTTTTTTTTTTCGAGACAGGGTTTCTCTGTGTATCCTTGGCTGTCCTGGACTCTCTTTGTAGACCAGGCTGGCCTTGAACTCACAGAGATCCTCCTGCCTCTGCCTCCCGAGTGCTGGGATTAAAGGCGTGCGCCATCATGCCCGGCCATTACAGACAGCTGTGAACTGCTGGGACTTGAACTCGGGTCTTTTGGAAGAAGAGCCAGTGCTCTTAACTGCTGAGCCCTCTCTCCAGCCCTAATTATTCATTTTATAAGTAAGGACTTTCTTTTTATTTTAGTTTGTGTCTGTGGGTGTTTGCCTGAATATATATATCCATGTACCACATGTGTGCCTGGTGCCTGTGAAGGCCGGAAGAGGGGATCACATCTCCTGGAACGAGAGTTAGAGATGGTCATGAATCATTTTTAGGTGCTGGGAACTGAACCCAGGTCCTCTGCAAGAGCAACCAGTGCTCTTAACCACTCAGCCTTCTCTCTGGCTCTGCCAGCCCTGTATTTATGTTTCTGTGTTTCTCTTTCTTTCTGTCTGTCACTGGCATATGCCCATGGCAAACAAGGGTAATGGCAATTCAGATACATCTTGCTTCCCCACTACAATAGATCCCACTGATTAAAGCAGAAAGCTTTCTTTTTTTTTTTTTTTTTGGTTTTTTCGAGACAGGGTTTCTCTGTGTAGCCCTGGCTGTCCTGGACTCACTTTGTAGACCAGGCTGGCCTCGAACTCACAAAGATCCACCTGCCTCTGCCTCCCAAGTGCTGGGATTAAAGGCGTGCGCCACCACCGCCCAGCTCAGAAAGCTTTCTTAAATAAACTAATAACTTAATTGGTCTTGGCAGTAAACACACTAAACAGAACCATAGTTCATGGCCAATTTTCTCTTCTGTTGAGAACACAAGCCTTTTGAAAAATTTTATTTAGTTTTTAATGTTCAGAGTATCTTTCATTTCTTTTGACCACCTCACACATGTATACAATGTATCTTGGTCATATCCATCCCAATACACTCTTCTCTGTCTCTCCAGACGCCTTCCAAAATGTCTCCCTCCCACCTTCATGTCCACCATCCTACCCCCAACACTCTCTTGTGTGTATGTGATCCGCTGAGTCCAATCAGTCCTGCCTGCTGGAATGCTGGCTGATCTTTTGGATTGGTCCTCTGTAGGTAACACAGCTGCCGTGAGTTCAGGAGCTCAGTAGTGGCTTCCTCATGTCCAGACGGCATCACTTCCCTGCCCCCTCCCTGTCCTCCAGCTCTCAAATTCTTTCAGCTGCATCTTACTCAGTGTTCCTGGAGGCCTGGGAGGTGTGGTTGATACAGATGTCCCTTTTAGGGTCATTATGCACTCACCTTTGTCTCAGCACTATGCCCCGTTGTGAGTCTGCTCTTCACTGCCTCCCACTGCAGGAAGAAGCCTCCAGAGCAGGAGCCACACAAATCATGGGGCTACACATAAGATTTTGGTTCTTGGATGTGTAAATGCACATATTTTATTTTACTGATTTAGATGGTGGAGCTCAAACTCAGGAACTCCAATATACCAAACTCAGGGGCTCCAGTACTACAGCCCCCTCCACAGACATTTTCAAAAACAATATTGACATGGTTTTTAAGTGATCTGGGTCAAGATTTAATAGTAGAGATAGAAAGTTAAAAGATGCTTTGTGACACTTTATGTTTTTATTGTCTCTGCAAAATTACTTTTCTGGTTTGGTTCTGTTTGTGACAGGCTCTTACTCTAATAGTCCAGGCTGATCTTGAACTCTCAAGCAGCATCTCAGCTTCTCAAGTTCTAGGATTACAGGCATGAGCCACCATGCCTGGCTTGCAAAATTCTTCCAACCATTGTATGCAAGGCCCCCATTTTCCATATGTTTCTCACTGACCGGCCTGTGAGCTGAGGAAATAAATGAATGGGCCTTACTCATCTTTGCATACCCAGGTCACATGTGAACCGTGAAGTAAGAGGTGTGCTCAGTAAGTGTGTATAAGAATGAGGAAACAAATTACTGATCAGCAAATGAATAGGTCATATTTATGTCTCTTTTCTAGTTCTCATTGATGGTTTTTAGCTCATTAAAAGGATGTGAAGAGGGGAGCCCACTGAGATGACACAGTCTATTAAAGCACCTGCCCCTAAGTCTGATGACCAGAGACCAATCCCTGTAACCCACATAAGGGTGGAAGGGACGAAATGTCTCCACAGAGTTGTCTTGTAATATGTGTGTCATGCATGCCTACATAACATACATCAGCATGCACACAGACAAAATAATAATGAGATTCAGAGCAGAGTTAGGGTGGATATGATCAAGATTCATTGTTTACATGTATAAAATTGTCAAAGAATAGACTAAGGATATTCTGTGGGCTGGAGAATGACTCAGCAGTTAAGAGTGTAACCTGTTCTTAGAGAAGACCCAAATTCAGTTCCCAGTACCCACATCAGGTGGCTCACAAGCTCCTGGAACTCCAGCATCCAATAACTCTGTCCTCCTCAGGTATCTGTATATACACATTCACACACCCTCACACACACACACACACACACACACACACACACACACACACACACACACATTCACACAGACACACTCTCACACACAATTAAAAATAATAATTTTAGCACTCGGGAGGCAGAGGCAGGTGGATCTCTGTGAGTTCGAGGCCAGCCTGGTCTACAAAAGCGAGTCCAGGACAGCCAGAGCTGTTACACAGAGAAACCCTGTCTCGGAAAACCAAAATAATAATAACAATAATAATAATAATAATAATAATAATAATAATTTTAAAGGTTTTATATTAAAAATAAATACTTTTTAATAGAGAATGTGAAGAGAGATAGGATTCTGTTTGGAGGACGAGAACACATGTTAGCATTTCGTTGTCTGATACTGTAGAGGAAGGGCATCTTAGACTCATAGAGACCTAAGCACCTTTGGCTCTGTTACTGTGCCATCTGCCTGGCCCTGAGTAAGTTGGTGACATTGAGAGCATCAGATTTTTTTTTCATCAGTGAGAATATATAGCTCTCCAGACTTTTGGAATGTTAATGACTGAATGGCCCTGTGTTAACTGCCAAGCACAGCGCAAACACAGATCACTCAATCAACGAACAGTGGAGGTTGCTTCTTTTAGCCCTTGAAACTGTTTCTGTAGCATCTTTGCTGGACTCTCAGGGGTCACTTGCTCAACTTCGTGACACCCGACTCTAGAAAGAACAAGGAATATATTTACATATAGGGAAACTGAGGCGCAAAGAAAGCAAATGACTTTCCAAGATCATGTAGATGATAGCAAGCCTCACCCAGATGAGCTAGATCCAATTTGTTTGTCTGTTTGTCTTTCTGTGCTCCAGACAGAGGCAGGTGCTCTGGGAGCTCCATGAAGACCAAGAGCTGACTTTTCTGCGCCTTCCACCCTCTCCCCCTACCCACTCCCTCCACCCTCACCTTCCCTCCTCCATGGTCCTATAAGGGCCTTAGGGTGCTAGGACAGGACTCTACTGTGTCAGTTGTACAGTGTCTCCTTTAAGATTTTTTTTGGGGGGGGTCAGGTTTGGTGGCATATGCCTTTAATCCCACCACTTGGGAGGCAGAGGCAGGTGGATCTCTGTGAATTAAAGGCCAGCCTGGTCTACAAAGTGAGTTCTGGATAGCCAGGACTACAAAAAGAAACCCTGTCTCAAAAAAAAATTTATAATTTTGTGTGCATGTTGTTCTGTCTGCTTGTATGTGTGTAGGTCTCTTTCAACTGAACCATCTCTCCCTCCCCTCCGGCCCCCAACCTCAACTCTCTGTTCTTTCAATATACACAGACACTTTCTGGGTTCCCCAAAGCAGGACTCTGATTTTCTTCATCTGTTTGGAGCCAATGATCAATCTCCTGGCTCAGTAAACTCAAGGAAGATTTAGCAACACGTTCTTGGGGTTTGGCATCCCATTTTTCACTCATTTATTTATTCTGTGTGTATGGGGGGGAGGTGTAGCACGGCATGCATGTGGGAGTCGGAGGACAACTGGTTGGAGTTGGTTCTCTCCTCACACTTTTCCTCTGAGCCTTCGTGCCTACCTCTCGGCTGTGCACTTCTTTCCTTGTCATGCCGTCTTTGCCCCTGGCCTTTCAATGCCTCTGCCCCTCACCTTCTAGATTCCTTTTGTTTTGTTTTGTTTGTTTGTTTTTTGGAGTGCTGGGGCTGGGTCCAGGGTCATGCACGAGCTGGACAAGTGCTCCACCACTGCACTGTACTGCCATTATTGGTGAGACCTCTGACTGCCCTCCTTGCCTCTCTCTTGAATTCCCTAAGTCCTTTGTGTATGAATTCCCTAGTACTTGTTCTAGAATATTCTCTCTGATAGTCTATTCTAGGGTTTACACTTCCCTTTTCCTCTGTAGATGTTCATTGTCCTGATTTTAAAAGGACAATCTTTTATGGTTGTGACTTTGCAACGGATATCTTAATTGGATTGTATTAAATTGTAATACTTTAGATTCAAGCTAACATTTAAGTATAGTCACACAGATAATTATAGAGTGCAGTTGTCGCTGCAGGTAACAATGACAGGGACAGTTCCAAAGGAAGACTCTACCTCCAAGCATGACAGTCGGAAAGTCTGACATCTGGAGCCCAGGACTTGGAAACATCCTTGGTCATTTTCAGCCTCTCACTTTGACTGTTGGTTTTTCAAGGCAGGGTGTGTAGCCCTGACTGTCCTGGAACTCACTCACTCTGGAAACCAGCCTAGCCTTGATCTCTGCCTGCCTCTGCATCTGGAGTTCACTTTGACAGTTAGAGTGGAGTGTCTGTTACTTTGTTTCCTTGGATGGTATTTTTTTATTATCTGGGTCCTTTGGAATTTTGTTCTACTTTCTCTGGGTATTAGCAACAAATAAAATACGATTCTCAAGTTGGAGAGAGGGTTCAGTCTGTAAACTGCTCATGAGAACCTGAGTTTGGATCTTCAGCACCCAATAAAAGTAGATGTGGACTGGTGAGATGCCTTGGCAGGTAAAGATTCCTGCCACCAATCCCTGGGATCCACGTGGTGGAAGGAGACGACTGACTCTCATAACTTGTCCTCTGACTCATGGTTTGACATGTATACTCATAGGCACACACACAGTAACACATACATATACTCAAAGTAAATAAAATATAATTTAAAATTGTTTAGATTTTTTTATGAGCATGAGTGTTTTGCTTGCATGGATGTCTGTGCACCACATGCATGCAGTGACTGGGAAGGCCAGAAGAGGGCGTTATATCACTGGAACTGGGATTACAGACAGCTGTCTGCTATCATATGGGTGCTGGGAACTGAACCCTGGCCCTCTGCAAGAGTAGCAAGTACTCTGAACCACTGAACCATCTCTCTCGCAGCATACCCCCCCCAAAATTTTTTAAAGCCAGATGTGGTGGGCACATCTGTAATGCCTAGGGAGGTGGAGAGAGGTGGTTGGGGTTTCCTGTCCAGCCAATTTAGCTGACTTGATAAGCTCCAGGTGTAGCAAGAGACATTGTCTCAGAAAATAAGGTGGAGAGCACTTGAGAAAGACATGCAAGCCATGCAGGCTTACCAGAAGTGCATGTGCACACATGACACATACGTATGCACACACATGCATAAACGTGCAGTGAGAGACATTGTCTCAAAAAAGGTGGAGAGCGCTTGAGAAAGACACTGGCATTGACATAACTCTGGCTTCCACATCCAAGCCATACAGGCTTACCGAGAAATGCATGTGCACACATGACACACACACATGCACGCACATGCATACACACACCCACACATGCAAGCACACGCTCATGCACACACGCACACACTCACACACATAAACGCAGGCACTTCTCTGTTATGTGCAAGAGCAGATGGTGGTGACTTGAGTCTGTCAGGAAGCCTTCACACACCGATCTTCCAGAACAAAGGCTTTTCTTTCTGGAATGACCACTTGGTGGCTGAGCACAAATAACCTGGGGGGGGGTCCCCCACCTTTTGAGCTGAATTCTTCTCCCCAACTCTTGCTAACTTCTGCCAGACGTGCCAAACATTCTGTTTGTTTTGTTCATCTTAAATCCTGCCACTAGCATTTTTGGTCCACAAAGAAGGGGGTTCTTGTTTTACTGATTGTTAACACCCCAACTCGTCACTTACTGAATATTTGTTGAAGGACTAATAGAATTCTGGCTTGAGCAAGTTCTCCAATTGGTTGACTACAAGTTTCATTATTTTGAGCATAAGGAAGTAAAAATCCTGATGAAGGAAGATATAGTCTGGAAGCATTTTCATGTCCATTTTCCTCTCTGGACTTCAGGTTTGTGTTTTGGATTAGCCTTCCATTCACTCTATTTTTGACCAGAGAAGCCAAGAAGAAGGCATCTCAGGCTGGAGAAAAATCTTTGAAAACTGTTCGTTGTATGGTAACCTCTCCAATGCCTGTGTCACCTCCTTAGGTGACTTAAACCCACAGTAATAATGAGCCCTGGCACCTGAGCATTATCCCCTTGGAGACTTTTCACTTGGTTCCTATTGGTTATGATATTGACACTGGAAACTGGTCAGATAAACTATGTTAACTGGAGGGCTTATTAGCTTTCTGCTTGCAATTGCATTTGAAGTGTTTTAAGCCTGAATTAAAATAACTGAGCACTGACAAGATCTCCCTTTTGCCTGCTAGCGCCCACGCCTACTTCCCACACCCACCCACCTCCAACGTACATTTGAAATACTGAGGACACAAAAACCCTCACTTCCATGTACCAGGTTCTGAAAAAGGTTTCTGTCTCTTTTTCCAGTGTCTCCCCGTGTAAGCCAGGCTGGCCTTGAACTTGTCATCCTCCCAACCTAGCCTTCCCACTTCAGGGGTTACTGACTGGCATGAGCTGCCAAGACTGAAAAGTCTTTTAGGCTTGGAATGCAGCCCGATCACAGTGCGCTTTATAGTGGACATCAGCTGCTGTCAGCTTTCCCAGTTGCCATCTAAGTGTCCTCAGTCTCTGCCATATAAAACTTTTCTTTTGGGGGCTGGAGAGATGGCTCAGAGGTTAAGAGCACTGGCTGCTCTTTCAGAGGACCTAGGTTCAAATCCCAGCAACCACATGGTGGCTCACAACCATCTGTAATGTGATCTGGTGCCCTCTTCTGACCTGTAGGCATGCATGCAGACAGAACATTGTATACATAATAAATACATCTTTAAAAAACAAAACAAAGGCCGGGCGGTGGTGGCGCACGCCTGTAATCCCAGCACTTGGGAGGCAGAGGCAGGCGGATCTCTGTGAGTTCGAGGCCAGCCTGGTCTACAAAGCGAGTCCAGAACAGCCAGAGATACACAGAGAAACCCTGTCTCGAAAAACCAAAAAAAAAAAAAAAAACCAAAACAAAACCCTTCTTTCCCATTTATATATAAAATCCCCAAACTCCAACTTCGTTCTGTTCATCTAGTGCCAAGAACCATGTTTTGAGTAGAGCAGCGGTTCTCAACCTTCCTAATGCTGAGACCCTTTTACAGTTCCTCATGTTGTGGTGACCCCCCCAGCCATAAAATTATTTCGTTGCTACTTCATAACTATAATTTTGCTACTGTTATGACTTGTAATATCTGATATGCATGATGTGTCTGATATGAGACCCCAAAAGGGGTCTCGACCCACGGGCTGAGAACCACTGGAATAGAGACCATGACTTGGAATGGGCCCTGGACTGAGCCGAGGGCCTTAGGCTGGATCAGCACGGTACCTCCCGCTGAACTGTCTCCTCAGCCCTCTGCTTCTTTTTCAAGGATTTGGGTTTTTTAATTTACATGTGTGTGTCAGTGCGCATGTGGGTGGGTGTGCCCAGGGAAGCCAGAAGTCAGCTTTGGATTCCTTGGAACCAGAATTGCAGACATCTGTGTGTGGATGCTGGGATACAAGCTCCCGATCTCTGGTACTGCTGCAAGCCCTCTTAACTGTAGCGCCCTCTCCCCAGTCTCTCCCTCCACTGGACAGTTTTTAGACAGCCTCTCACTAAGTTGGCCAGGCTGTCCTTGAACTCACTCTGAAGCCCAGACAAGCTTAGAAGTCCCCTGTAGCCCAAGTGAGACTTAAACTTGGGATCATCCTGTCTCGTCCTCCCTACCCGCTAGGACACACTCAGTAACGGTGAGTTTTAGAGAAGTCATGAAAACCGGTCAAAATAAACTGTCCCCAGCCCTTTCAAACCAGGCATTCACCAGTCCATAGTGAACCTTGCTGGACGGTGCTCAGTTTGAGCCCAGGGTGGTACCATCCTAGACCCTAGTGTTCTCAGGGTAAGGAGAGAAAGAGAGAGAATACCGGCAGGCAGATTGGCACCACCCAGAGGCACATGCACCTGCAAGGGCCAATGGGCGTCGGAACAGGAAATAGCGCATGCAGGCTGCTGGGCCTGATAGCACCGTGGGGCACCCTGCCCATGCTTCTTCATCTGTAGTTCCTCATCAGGATTTCATGGGGTTTCTTGCAGACTTTCCATACGTAACCTTCAAACAGAAGACGCTGTAGATTTGAAGAATAAAATGTGAACTCGACTGGTCTTCATTCTCAAGGAACCCGGTAAGTGCCTTGCGTGCCGTTTTCTCTGCCTCCTAACAGGGTGTGTCCTTTGAAAGCTCCCAGAGCACCCAGGCAGAGGGTTGAGGGGTGCACTCACATAGCACAATGCTGACTATGCCGATGTCTTTATGGAGGCCAGTAGTCTGGCCTGGCCTGGCTTGCTGTTTACATGTTTCTGCCGCAGCAGACATTGACACAATGTCATAGATTTTTTTTTTTACATGATGTTTGTTTAGCTGGTCGCCTGTTTGTTCTCTTTTGGTGGGAACTGGGGTTAGAGGGGTACTGGAGGTACTGGAAACTTGTTTTAGAACTCTCCTTCCCCAAATGTCAAAATGCAACAAGTGCCCTTGAGACTCCCGGTCTGACCAGGAAGTGCTGCTGAAGTCTCACTTGAGTCTCTGTTAAGAACTTCCTTTCTAGGATGAAGGCGCTTGACAGCCTAGGGGTGTCCTTGTCACTGAAGTTGATCTCAGGTTTATCTTTCCTGTGTGCCAGAGGCAGTCTTTCAAAGAAATCCACCTCTCGGGCCTATTGACTGCTGGGCGAGATTACATCTAAAGTCTCTTGCATGTCGGCTTGCACGCTGAGGGGCCTGCATTCAGGCGGTCCGCTGGGAGTAAGCCTACTTGGTTTTTAGTTTTGCACCAAACGTCTTATTTTAAAGTTGCCGGTCACACACAGGAGCTATTTAAACTTCCTGTTGAGTTTGAGTACTTGGGACCTTCACTCAAAGTCCAGCTGAGAAGCCTAAAGGCTGAGACTCGTAGGACCCACAGGCTATGTTCAATTAGTGGTTTGATATAGTTGAGTTTTTGCGTCATTTTCCAAAACTTGGAATTTTTCATTTTCCCTCTTTCTTCTGAATGAGTAAAGTGAAGCCCAGGCTGCCAACAGAGTGTGACTCTTAGCAGAAGAGCCCTTGAAGAAAACTTTATAAATATGCTAAAGGTCATCTCTCTGAAGGTGGATGCAGTGTACTCTAATTGCCCCAACATTAAGGTAACATTTCAAGACTAAACTACTCAAAATGGCACAGTGTCCTTCCCAGACCTTAAAAATATCACTTCCTATTTTTCTTATTTCAAAGAAAGGGAAAATAGGGTAGAAAGAGGAGCTGTTGCTCATGTATAATTCCAGCCATACAGACCTGAAGAACAAAGGTTTGGCCACATTACTTCATTTTGCAATTTTTTGAAATCATTCTAGCAACTGGGATTAGTTACTTACTAAAGTAGAAGGGAAAATACCTTAGCCTTGAGGTCATTAATTTCTGGGACAATTCTATTCCATAAAGTCAGATGATACAGCAAGGAGGTAACTTTTCATTGACAGCCCGTTCTTTTGTATGTTAAGGTTAGCCTAAATAATTTCCTGAGGGAAAGCTGCCTTTGTGAGTCTTTCATCCACTTTACTAGGCCATCAGAGCGAGGACTGAGCAAAATGTCCATGCAGTCCACAACAGATCTAGCATCCTCCATATCTGACGTGCAAATTGATTCTTGTCATTTTGTGTAGGAGGCATTGTTCGTTCAAGGACATATGTACTGGATATGGCTCATGGCAAGGGGAAGGGTCCATCTAAAGAAAAGAGGAAATTAAAAATTTTAGATAATCTTTGAAATATGATGCCAAATGGTGTGTATGTGTGTATATGTGTGTGTGTGTGTGTCATATAAATTGCAGCCTCTCTGAGAGCCTCCAAGATGGGCTGAAGTAGACTTCAGTCCAAAAGTGTCCTCCAAGTCAGAGCTGGGAGTGGGGAGAGGAAGTGGGCGGGGCCTCAGCCAACAGCTGATGGCGGATCTTATGGAGTGAGGGAAGGTGGAAATGGCTGGCTGCATCCCTCCTATCTGTGCCTGTTGATTTAACCAGCATTGGCAGTCTGTGGGTTCCATCCAGATGACAAGGCTCATTCTCCCGAGTAAGTTGACACGGCACATGCTGACCTTTCTCTCTGATTTCTGGTGGTCACAGTCCTTATCTCTGGCCTACAAAGATCACATGGACCCCTTTTGTGTAAGGTCACATGTTAGCAGAAAGGAGGGAGGGGGCAGCTTAACAGTGAGAATGCTGTACTTCCTGTTTTAAATTATTACAGAGTTAATCCCCACACATTGGAACCATCACATAAAGAGTTAAGTGAGAATGAAAAACCCCTGTGTAGGAGCCTGAAGTTGTAGGTTATTCTGCCTAGACCCTGGTGACAACATAAAAAGGAAGCTTTGCAGAGGAAACATAACATCTGGGCCCAGATGCTTAAGAGTTGCAAAGGCAAGTTATTTTTAGAAGTGTCTTAGGAATGTGTGTGTGTGTGTATACACATATATTACAAATATATATATGCATAGGTCATGTACATATAATCCATGCACATATACACTATATAGTGTGCATATATACATACATGTATATATGTCCGTGTGTGTGTAATTACATGTAATATATACACATATGTATATATACATACATATATGTGTATTGCACTGAGAAATTGCTTTCAAAGATAAACTGCAGTGCCCCCAGATTGTCCCGTCACTGGACAGTCTGAGGAAACACTTTTTAAAGCATTTCATTGCCATCTGCCAGCCCTCATCTCCCCTACACCGACCAATATCACCTCTTTTCATGTGTACCACCTGACCTTGATGTAGTGTTCTGCCAAGCGTGGCAGTAAGACACCAGCTCTAGCAGGGTCCCACCCACCTTCGGCAGCAGTTCAGGGAGTCAGAGAGCTTGTCAATTGTGTTAACAACCCAGTTCTTAGAGGATGTCCCACCCTGAGCCCTGCAGCATGGCTCATGGTCAGCCTCTGTGTATTACTTTTGGTTTTAGTCACCCACTTTTGGGCTTGACCCAGGAATGTGTCTACCACCTGCTCGTTCCATCACTTCACACACCTGCTAACCTCTCGGAAGCCTTGGTGTCGCAAACTAAAAACCGACACAGACACAGACATTCATGTTCTCACTTTGTTCCAGGCTACCCAGGCCAAGGGGGTGGGAGGAAGCTGGGGAGGGAGCAGAATTGGCTGTAGATTTAGTAATTATTAGTCAAAATGATTATTCAGTCCAACAAACTCAGCTTTAGCACCATTTTTCTCTTCATCTCCCTCCCTATTGAAAATTTCCTCTCCATTTTGATATAACCCTGAAAAACTCAGGAAAGCAACATGGCAAACAAAGTATGGGTTAATCTTCAAATTATTTATTTTTCCTGTGTGCTTCAGGTTGAGACTGTATTTCAGCACTTCAGGTCAGCCAAAGAAGAAGAAGTCTTAGAGTTTTCTTTAGCAGAACCAGAAGATAAAGAAGGTGTTTTTTGGGTTTTGTCTTTTTACAGTCTATCTCTGGAGATTGCTTTCCTCTAAGGAGTCGGTACACTTTGATGCCACAATGAGCACATTTTCATGGAATGGTGGCAAAGCAGATGTGAAATTTGGAGACATGGACAATAGATTGACTAAATCAAGAAGCTGTGCCCTTGTTGAGGGTTATGTAGCCTGTGGGAACATGGCCTGACACTTGAAAGCCTAATCTCCACCTGTAGCACGGCTCTCCTGTCTCCTGCTTCTGGATTCCTCTATGTGTCTTCCTTCTATCTGGAAGCCCCTAATTAGACCTTCTCAACACTGCTGTAAAAATACACTGTCCCCTGTGTCCCTTTATGATTCAGACCCCAGTGGCCTCACCACAACTGCCTCTCTTTTTTTCTGGCCTCTCACCCACCCATCCCAACTCATACTGAACAACCTTTTTGCTCTTTGGTTTTTGTTGTTACTTGAGAGAGGGTCTCACTGTGTTTAGGCTAGGTTGGCCTTGAACATTCCATCTTCCTGCCTCGGTCTCTTCAGTGCTAGGGGTGCAGGTGAGCGACCACTACGCCCCCACTGCACGGGCCTCTTCAAATGCCACTCCCAGCACAGGGCTCCGTGTGCCAAGCCTCTGAGGTCCCCACTTTCCACAGCGGTGTTCTCCACACCCTTTCTAATCTGTCCCCACAGTGTCTATCCAGCCTCACTTCCTCTGTTGTCCGGTGGGCAGTCCCTTCTGCTCTTTTGCAGTCAGATGTTCCAGGCTTGCCCAGGTCCTGCCTCTGGTACTAGTGGTTATTTCATCAAATTGTGTCTCTACCCCTTAGACCCAGTGTCAGGCTCACTTCCTGTTTGGCTTTTCCCTGCCTATGTCTGCTTTCTGCTGAGCCAGGGTTTCGTGTAGCTCAACCTGATAACTCTCTATCACCAAAGCTGGCCTTGAACTTCTGGTTCTCCTGCCTTTACTTCCAGAGTACTAGGATTTCCTCCAGGGTCTCACTACATAGTCCTGGCCAGCCCAGAACTCCTTATGTAGACCAGGCTGTCCTTGAGCTCCCATAGATCCACATGCCTCTGCCCCCTGAGTGCTAGGAGCTTAAAGGCGTATGCCACCACCAAGCTTAACTTCGAGATAGCTTTTAATTTACCGAACCAAAGAACGAAAATGCATGTGGCCATGTCATTCACCCTCAATGACGTTACTAGTGTACACACTGGGGTTTTCATAATCAGTGCATATTAATTATATTTACTAATTAATGGCCTTTCCTGTGACATTTGTTCATCAGGCCTGTATCATGCTTCCAAATGTTTCCATCTTCAACCTCCCTCTATCCCCACCCCCTCTTTTTTTAATTTCTCATTTTCACAAAGTGAACAACATATGAGGCACTTGTCTTTCCTTGTCTGGCTTCTGGGGACCCTGGTTCTATTCACTTTCATGCCCATGATAGGAGTTGGTCCTTGGTAATGCCTGAATACATGCTCATCTTCCCCACCCGTCTCACACACGGGCCAGCACCAAGGCTGAGCCCACAGCTGAAGTGAACAGGGCAGCAGAACACTGAGCGCAGGTCTGCAGCGTCTGATGGCCGACTCCTTCAGGTGGATGCCCAGGAGAGGCACGGCCCAGACCACACTTCTCTTTTTCACTGGGGCTTTCTGCTTTTGTTTTGATGTAGGGATTCATTATGTCTCTCTGGCTGTTCTGGAACTTTCTGTATAGACCAGATTGGCCTCAAACTCAGAGATCCTCCTGGCTCTGCATCCTGAGTGTTGGGATGAAAGGGATGCAGTACCCCACCTGTTCTTCTGTTTTTAGTTTTTTGAGGAACCTTCTTCTGTTTTCCACAGTGAGGATGCTAATTTTCGAATGTGAACCTTTGAACACAAGGCCCTATTCCATACCTGAATCGTCTACTGTTCTTTTTTTTTTTTTTTTTTTTTGAGATAGGGTTTCTCTGTGTATCCTGGCTGTCCTGGACTCACTTTGTAGACCAGGCTGGCCTTGAACTCACAGAGATCCGCCTTGCCTCTGCCTCCCGAGTGCTGGGATTAAAGGCGTGCACCACTACACCCAGCAATTACAGACAGCTGTGAACCGCCATGCCCAAGTGCTGGGATTTGAACCCAGGTCCTTCGGAAAAACAGCCAGTGCTCTTAACTGCAGAGCCATCTCTCCAGCCTCTTGTCCACTGTTCTTAACACGACACTATGGTGTCTGACTTTGATTCGAAGGGAAAGAAAAGAGGAAAACTATTCTATGTGTCTATATAAACCCAGTCAATGATCCTGTTGGTGTCGAAGAGACTTGAATATTTTTATAATTTGGGGCAGGTCTATCTTTTCCTTAACTAATAAGCAGAATATTAAACTAATCTGAGCCTGGTGGCACAGGCCTATAGTCCCGGGTACTTGGGAGGATGAGGCAGGAGGATCGTAGGTTGAGGACCTACATGGGCTTTAGAGACCGGCCCTGAATAACTTGGGAAGATTCAAAAATTAAAAAAAAAAAAAGGTGGGCTGGGGGTGCAACTTAGCAGTAAAGCTCTTGCCTAGTATGAGGCCCCACATTCAATCCTGAGTCACACACATACACATATGCACACACAATCTACACACACACACAAACACACACACACATACATATAATCTATCAAACATAGCTTGGTAAAACTCAACATTTTAAAGTTGACAATTCAGGTTTGTAGTGTATCTGTGATGCTTCTGTACCCATCACTGTGATCTTGACTCTGGACCACTTCCTCGGCCCTGACAGCAGGATCCCCACTGGCAGGCACCTACAGTGTCTTCAGCACCAGACAATCACTAACTTTCAGCTGGTTCTGGACATTTCCATACCTATGGAATCGGACCATATGTGGCTTAGGGTGTGTGTGACCCTCCACTTTGCATGATGTTTTCAGGACGCATCCATGGTCTAACATATGTCACGTGTGTTAATACTTCATTCACTTTTAAGACCAACAGTATCCCAGTGTGTAGGTGACCATATTCTGTGTACTTTGTGACCATATTCTGTGTACTCATCAGTTGATGGGTATTTGAAATGTTTCCACTTGTTGATTGTAACATTAGTGTGAGAATCCACATATGCATTGGTGTGTGTGTGTGTGTGTGTGTGTGTGTGTGTGTGTACGCACAGAGACCAAATGAATGAATCATCCTCTGACACTAGAGTTCTGGATAGTTGGGAGTCTCCCCACAGGGGCACTGGTATCCAGGAGAGCATGAAGCACTCTTTATGGCTGAGCTCTCTCTCTGGCCCCCATTTGTACATTTTCATATGAGCATCTGCTTCCAATTCTTTGGGTTATGTTCCTAAGAGTGGGAGTGCTCATAATTATTTTTCTAAAATAATAGAAATGAAAATTCTTTTAAAAAACCCATCTATCTTAAGTGCTCTACACACATACACAAAATATTATTTAGTTAGTTACTTGGTCTCCTGGATCTTTTTGTCAGAAACAAGATAGACACAAAACTTCAATGTGGGTCCTGGACAGGTGGTCTTTAATTATGAATGAGTGGCCTCAATTGCCTGCCACCATGAGGACACTGTGAAACAAGACTAAGCATCCTGTTGGTAGTCACAGTTAATGAAATTAAGGAGTGTCCACATCATTTAAAGGAAAGACACAGGGTGTAGAAGCCATCAGGAAGTTGTCAGGGGGCTTCCTTGCACAAAAGAGAGCAACTCACACAATGGAGACGGAATTTGAACGAAGTCCCAAAGGCTGGCTAGCTTTTCATCAGGTGTGGCAGGACATAATCAATGTGTGCTCAGCCGAGTTCAGAGGGTGTGAACAAAGCCTAGGGTACTTAGGGACAGTGGGGAATCAAAGGCCTTTTGAATCACATAGCAAGATGTTTGAACTTTGAACCACAGATAGTGGGGAGCCATTTAAGCCATTTGAATGGAAGAGACCAATGCAATCAGAGCCTTTGAAGGAGCACTCCACAGCTAGTTTGTGGAGTGACTTCAAGGAAGAAAGAGATTGGGAATGAGAATCTGGACCGAGGTTCTGGACCGAGGACAGCCTCAATGGAAAAGAAGAAAAGCAGCCTGGGAGAGATTCGTGAGGGCATCAGATGCTCGGGAGAGAGCTGGCAGCACAAGAGTGAGTGAGAATGAGAGGACAGAGAGAGGGGAAGTTGCTCAGCGCAGGTCTCCTGTGAGGAAGGAGCGGCTGTCAGCCACTTCAGGTCTCACAGACCACAGGGATGGAGTCTGTGAGGAGGACCTGGCCAGAGGTTCCAGAAGATACGACCTGAGAAGTATCCTCCTGGATGGGGAGATGAGCAGGTTGGAGCTGATGACCAGAAGTATCTTCCTGTCAGGGAAAGCCCCTCCCTCCCCTTAGTCCAATGTAGGCCAAGTCGAAGGGTGGGTAGATACTGGTGGAAGACCATGAGAGTGGTGAGTCAACAAGCAGGCCACAGGGTGAGGGAGTCAGAGGCCATTTGTTGTCCTGGTTGAGAGGTGGCTAACATGAAGAAAGAGGACTGGGGGTGGGGAGAGAACTGGGGAGCTGAAAAAGCTAATGGACAATGGTTTCCAGGTAGGGTGTAGACTACATTAGGAATCCATTCTAAACTAGAATGAAGGACCATCTTGACTAACTTCAGACACTTGGAGAGAGATTGAACTATCATTCCATCCTCGGTAAATGCTCCTCTTGTAGGTGGGTAGGAAACAGAGCTTCACTTATTCTTTTAAATGCATTTTCTTCCCCAAAGCATGGTTATGTGGTGTGGTGTAATTGTTCCAGTATTCAGTTAGACGAGCCCAGGGTACGTTTCTTGTCAGTGTCTAAACTTTGTATTTTGGACCCTTATAATAGTGGGAAATCAACCACAGTATTCTGTTTAAAAATTCCGCCATGTTAACATTTTTATACTGATGTTTTGCGTTTCCTAAAAGGCGTCTTGGAATGATAATATTTTTGTACTTTCTGTAGGTAGTGTGAGTGGAATTAAAGACAAGTGCTCTTTGATCTAAATGAATGGTCCCAATTGGCTGCCACCATGAGGAGGAGGACCCTGTGTACAGCACAGCAGGCATTGAAGGAACTTTTGTTTTGGTGAACTGGGACTGGACTGTGATAACATTTGAATCTGCCCCCAGAGTAGTGATGACCAGATGCCACCTGGAACTGTAAAGTCTCTGTATTTCAGACACTATAAAAAGCAGTTCCTTATCAGTCTTAAATTGGGGGTTCCTGCCAAGAAAGCCTGGTGAGTAAGTAGCCATGGAAGCCGAACCTGGTTTCCCCTAACTTTCCCTCTTTCTAGCAAAATAGGGGCAGTCTCTGACCCAAAATAGTTCTCATAGATTTTTTTTTTTGTTTTTTAAGATAGGGTCTCACTGTGTTCTGAGTTCTGGCTGGACCAGAACTCGCAATGTATACCAGAGTGCCCTTGAACTTTGAAATCTGCCTGTCTCTGCCTCCCCCTGGACTGCTGGTGGCCATGCTTTACCAGCAATACATTCTGCTTGCTTTGATCAATGGGGTATATTTGTAAGTAATTACAAGATACGAATTATATCTATCACAGATGTATTTTGCATGTAACACTCCAGGTTTCTTCACAGTTTTAAAGAAGTATGTACGATGGCTAATGTCATGTAACTTTTACCTTAATGTATATCAACATATACTCCTCTTTTTGTCATAAAATGTGATTCTTCCATCTCATTTGCGAGCCTGCATTATTGCACAGATAATCAAATTCCTTTTTTTAAGTCTTTATTGTTGCACATGTTGAAAATAGCTGCTTAGGGTCTGTCTGTCCACCCCTCCCCTTTCCTCTCTCCCTTTTTCTTTCCCTGCCCCCCTCAACACACAACATGCACACACATACACACAACACACACACACTCACACCACACACCACCACCAATTCTACATGCAAGAAGATTGCACAGCAGTTAAACCACAAAGCACTTGATTTTCAGAAATATGGATTCTCTCAGGTTTCTTCAAAACTGGATGAGGGAACAACATTGTTACACTATGTCCTGAGAGAGACACTCACTCCCTTCCTGGCTATGTGTCCCCTTTTTATTCTCCATCCACCAGAAATGCAAGCCAGGGTCTGACAGTTCCCCGAGCTTCTAGGATTTGAAAGGGTGCAGCCCTATCTCCCTGGACACATGGCCTTTTACTTGGCCTTCATCTGGTCCAGACCAGCTCCTGCCACATTCTTCCTGACCCCTATCACCACCCTTCCTTCCTCATACCCTGCCTTTTCTTTTTCTTTTTCTTTTCTTTTTTTCTTTTTTTTTTTGGTTTTTCGAGACAGGGTTTCTCTGTGTAGCCCTGGCTGTTCTGGACTCACTTTGTAGACCAGGCTGGCCTCGAACTCGCAAAGATCTGCCTGCCTCTGCCTCCCAAGTGCTGGGATTAAAGGCGTGCGCCACCACTGCCCGGCTTCTTTTTCTTTTCTTTTTTTGGTTTTTTCGAGATTGGGTTTCTCTGTGTAGCCCTGGCTGTCCTGGACTCACTTTGTAGACCAGGCTGGCCTCGAACTCGCAAAGATCCGCCTGCCTCTGCCTCCCAAGTGCTGGGATTAAAGGCGTGCGCCACTACTGCCCGGCTATACCCTGCCTTTTCTATGTCAAGTTTTACATTCAAACTTCTTTGTTTTAACCTCTCTAACATGTTGACTAAGAAAGAAGAAATGGTGGACCTGTCCCAAGTAACCAGTTCCTAGTTAATGACTGCATTATTTCATGACTATTTCTTACCTATTTTGACTATGTTTCAGTCTGCTTATGTAAAGCTATGTATTTATAATTATGTGTATGCATGTTTTACCTGAATGCATGTCTGTGCCCACATGACGTGCCTAGTGCCAAGAGGAGGGCATCAGATGCTCTTGAACTGGAGTTAGAGATGGCTTTAGTCTAGTGTGGGTGCGGGGACCTGAACCTGTATCCTTTAGAGGAGCAGCCATGCTCTCAGCCACTGGGTCATCACTTCAGCCCAGAAGTTCTCAACCTGTGGGTCACCATATCAGATATTCACATTGCAGTTCAAATACAGTATCGAAATTACAGCTGTGAAATAACAACGAAATAATTATATGGTTAGGGGTCAACACAACATGAGGAATTGTGTTAAAGGGTTGTAGCATTAGGGAGGTTGAGAACCACTGCTCTCCAGCCCCTTATTTATTCTTCTTTTACAAATATTTGTTTCTTTGAGGGCAAACACACATGTAAAGGTCAGAGGACAACTCATAAGAATTGGTCTTTCCTTCTACCATACAGGCCCTGGAGACTGAACTCGGGCTTTCAGGCTTGGCAGCAAGCCCCTTTACCTGCTAAGCCATCTCACTGGCCCTGCTTGATTTTAAGTTTCAAGCTTTTGTCCTGATCTGATCCTGCAATATAAACTGCTTCCAAATAGTAGATCTGGCTGTGTGGGGTTTGTTTTTTAGCATTTTACTTAATGACTAGGGGCTGACTAAGCCTCAGAAGCTTGTGATCCTCAACTGGCTAACACCTTGGAAAATCAGATTAACACGCTGATTACCCTCGGCAAGGTGAAGGGGTGAGTGGGCATTAACAAGAGGACCGGGTGCTAAGGATGCACATTGTGTGACATAATAAAAGACCAGACACAACGGAGAATAAATGTCACCAGCAGCTCCAAGCTCTGGGAGAGCAAGACAGAAAGAGAAGCAGAGCTCTGAGTACGGGGAGTAAGCACTGTTCCCACAGCCCGAGTACTCCCCACAGCAGCACTAACCCAGCATCAGTCAGGGTTTATTGTGCAGATAAGGGAAGCCTTTGAAAAATGCTTTCTTCTATTGGTTTCCATTATGAATAGAGGTGGGGAGAGCATGTGAAAGCAGTTAATACAATACCATCGCTGAACAGGCGTGGTGGCTGGCGCCTATCTTCAGTCTCAGTACTCGGAGGCAGAGGCAATCAGATCTCTGTGAGTTTGAAGCCAACCTGGTCTACAGAGTGACGCCTAAAAATATAGTGAGGACTAAAAAAAAGAAGTTCTCATTGCCTTGTGCCTTTCATGTTTTAACCATGTGGTAGCATGCTCGTGCTAGAGGCCCATCTCTTCCATGTGGGCCCATCCCTGTCAAATATGTGAATTGCTGCTGTTCCCTAAGAGGCAGGTGAGGATGGTGGGTGGGTTAGAATGTGGTGCTCGGGTCACATCCATGCTTTTCCATGAGAATATGACAAATCAAGTCTGTCATCGTTGTATAGGAACCCAGAGGCTCACATTTGCTGTGATGCCCATTTTCATGCCATGGCAAAAAAAAAAAAAAAAAAATCTAGATCTTGGATTTGTGGGTTGAGATAAATCAAGTAAAAGGTTTGAATGGGACACCAAGAACCCAGGAGCAGTGAGTACAAGGGACACTGGGAGACAGTGAGGGACATGACCACATGGTAAAGATAAACTGAGGTCGAGTCACGTGTTTGTTTTGATGTTCAGAAAGTGAAACCTCGGTCCTGATCTCTCTGCATTACTGTTTCCTTAAGCAGATGGAGTCACAGGTTTTGTGCAGTGTCACCCTTAAGCAGACGGAGTCACAGGCTTTGTGCAGTGTCACCCTTAAGCAGACGGAGTCACAGGTTTTGTGCAGTGTCGCCCTTGTACTTTATCCTATCACATGCAGATAGACTTGTGCACGTGCCAAATACCCAATATTTTGTAATTCTTTTCTTACATTTAATTTTATTTATTGGGAGGGAGGGGGAGGGCGCCCATGCTTGTGGAGGTCAGAGGACAACTTTGGGAAGTCAGTTTTTACCTTCCACCATGAAAACTTCAGGGACTTAATCAGGTCCTCTGACTTGGCAGCAAGCATCTTTACCCATTCAGCCATCTAGCTGTACCCACAGCAAGTGTTTTAAATTGTTTTCCTGGGCATCCTAACCATTAGGTTTAATATCATGTCAAATGTGCAGGACCCTGAGAATCCTGATGTCATAAAATAAATAACTTTTGCAGCTAGATGTTGTGGCACATGCTTTTAATCTCAGTGCTCGGGAGGTGGAGGCAGACGGATCTCTGTGAGCTCGAGGCCACCCTGGTCTACTGAGTGAGTCCCAGGACAGCTAGGGCCACACAGAGAAACCCTTTGACGTCCACATCTTACCAGTTGGCAGTCAGTGAGCCTGTAATCCTTGGTCCCTGTGAGTAGAGTCTGGCATTGCTGATCTTCTCTTGTCGCTGTGGAAGGTAGTTTCCCAGCCTTCATTAGTCCCAGTCTTGAACCTAGTGTAGTACTTTATCATTTGTGTGACAAGACCGTAACGCCAGCATTACCAGCCTTCATAAAAAAGGACAGCTTCAAAGTCACGGCGTGCGCTGCTAGTCATCATTTGCTCGCATCCTGGTTAGCAGATTCGAATGTGGCCTGTAGCTGTGGGCTGCCTCCTCCCAGTGACTCTCTCCCTGGGAGGACCAATATCACTTAATAGCAGATCAGAGAACCACACTCTCAAACCCTGGGACTGCAAGCTCATTTCAAAAGGAAGCAAGTATTTGGCCAAAATAAAACAGTGAAAATGTTCAGCAAGCAAATGAGAGATCGGGGAAGGGCATCAATAACACAGCCTGCAGGACATCCCTGATAAAAATCACATTAAAACCAGAGAGTGTTAGAGGAAGTGTGTTAAAAGGAGGCAAGGAGACCCTGCGTGGTGATGCACACCTCTACAGGGGTGGCCTCGTGTGGTTGTCACCGTTGATTCTGGGCATCCTTGATAGCCTCTGCACACTAACCCTGTCAGATATGTGCCTCAACATATTTTCTCTCAGTCTGCAGCTTTTCTTCCTTCTCATCTAATTTAACCTAAAAACAAAGGTCTGGAGGGTTTTGCTAGATGCCTTTTCTCGATTCTTCCCTTAGTAGACTCCTGCTTTCACTGTTAATTCTGATGGCTCCTGGAGTCTGAAAATCCGTCTGCCTTTTGTTCTAACCTCTCTATACTTCAGGGTTCTGTTCCAGTCTGTTATCTGCTTCTTTGGCGCAGTGACCCAGGTCAAGGCTTTCCTTGTTTGTTTGTTTCAATCTACCAATGTCCAGTAGTTTCAGCAACATTTGTTGAAAGGTTATCACCTCGGGTGTACCTTTGTCAAAACTCTGAGGGCTGGTGAGATGACTTAGTAGTTAAGACCCTGACCTGCTCTTATAGAATACCCAAGTTCAGTTCCCAGCACCCCTCCTGGATGGCCCACAACCTCCTGTAACTCTAGCTCCAGGAGATACAAGCCTCTAGCCTCCTTAAGCAACTGCACTCACATGTACATACCACACACAGACACATAATTCAAAATAAAAATAAATGTAAGAGAAAAAATCAGGTGGGTCCATATGGAGGGTGGGGGGGTTGAGGTGTGTGTGTGATGGGGTAGTATGGTGTCTGTGTGGATGGGTGGGTGTGGTTGGGAGTTTGTGTGGCATGTGGGTAGGTGGTATCATGTATGCACATGTGTGTGAGTGGGTGGGTGGGTGGTATAGTGTATGCACGTGTGTGTTTGTGTGTGTGTGTGTATGCAGGTGGGTGGTATGGTCTGTGTGTGTGTATTGAGTTTCTCTTTATCCTGTATCTCTCTATCAGCAGCAACCTGCCTCGATCAGTGTAGCTGTAATATATTAGTATGTAATACGATGCCTTTGATGTTTATTTCTCTTTCTCAGGGTTATTTAGCCTTTCTAGTATGTTCTCCTTGTGTATAAACTTTAGAACGAGTCTGCCTGTGTGTACAAAATGCCTTACTGGGCTATGGTGGGAATTCTGTTAATATCACAGGTCCGTTTGGGGAGAATGGACAGCTTCTATGTTGGCGTTCTTGCTCTGTGAGTAAACATGGTGTCTCTTCACGCAAGCTTCTTTCTTCCGTCTGCACCATGTGGTTATCAACATACACTTTCTTGACTTCTGTTTTGTTTGGGTGGCGGGAATCAAACCCAGGGATTCATAACCAGTGTGTAACCCCAGTGGACCACACCTCCTCCAAGCGGCATCTGTCACAGACTCCTGTGTCTGAGTTCTCACGAGATTAGTGTCATTTCCTTTTCCTGTGAACTCTGTGTTATTGGGTTTCATGGTGACAGTGATCTCACAGGAGGAGGCAGCCAATAGCCTTCCCTCCCCTTCTATTTTCTGAAAGAGACTGCACAAAGCCAGTGTGAATTCCTCTTTGAATACTTCGCAAAATTTTATTGTAAGGGGCCTGGAAGTTTCTTTTTTTAGGAGTCTTTACAAACTCAATTTGCTTCCTGGGTATGGAGTAATCCAAAGCATTAATTATCTATTTCACAATGGTGGACTTTTAGGGGTAGTTGCGGACAAATTGATCTGTGTCTTCTAAATTGTCGAAGTTGCTTCATGACTGGTCTCTTATTACCCTTTTTTACAGCCTTTTATCTTTTATTGTGTGCATGTAGGAACTTGCCTGCATGTGTGCCTGGGGCCTGTAGATGCCAGTAGAGGGCATTGGACCCCTCAGAACTGGAGTTATGGGTGGCTGTGAAGTACTGTTTGGGTGGGGACTGGGAACTGAACCCAGGTCCTCTGGAAAAGTGTCCGCAGGTACTTTGGATCTCTCCAGCTACTCTTAGCTTTTAATGGCTGCATACTCTGCAACAATGTTTCCTCTCCTACTTTGGTTGTTAGTGATTTATTCTATTTTACCTTACTTTATTGAAATAAGAAGTCGTGACACAAAATCTACCTTTTAAACAGATTTTTGCAAGCTTGAACATTAAAAACATGTGTACTCATGTGTAAAACACAATATTGTCAAGTGTTTTTACACATTGTCATATGGTACCTGTACTTAGGTGTTAGAGGCAAGTTCAAGACCAGCCTAGTTTTCGTGATGAGTTTCACACCAGCCAGGGAACCTCAGCTCCCCACCCCCGAAACAATGAAATTCATTCAGTGTTGTAAGCAATCCTCTTGAAATCATTCCTCTTCCATGTTGATTAGCAACTCCATATTCCTCCCTTCCTCCTTTCTTCCCACTTTGACAAAGTTTACTACAAGTTTAACCTTGTTGTTTCTTCTGGGCATACGCCATTGCAGACGCTCACGTCTGACGTGCTCTGAGTGACTGTTTCATTTACTGTAGAGCTGTGGGTCTCGACCCCTTTGGGGTCACATAAGGGGTCGCATATCAGATATTTACATTATGATTCATAGCAGTAGCAAAGCTACAGTTATGAAGTAGCAGTGAAAATAATTATATGGTGGGGTTCACCACAATATGAGGAACTGAATCAAAGAGTGGCATCATTAGGAAGGTTGGGAACCACTGCTCTAGTGTCTTAACACTCCCCCATCATGCCGCGGTGCATTCTTTACTTCTTCTTAGGGTTTAGTCATATTCTTGTGTGTGCATGTGTGTGTTTAATGCAGCATGTTTTTGTTGGATGTTTAGGCCTTTGTACCCGTTACATGCTGTGATGGGTGATGTCATGGTCATGGAGTGCTAATGTTTGTTTTCTGGTGTGATAGTGATGAGGAGGAGGACGTTGTCATCATCCTAGACATTGAGGGTGTCATGTTGGCAGGCATTGGTCCTGCTTAAGTCCACTTTACCAGGCATTTGCCCTATAGCCATGGTCGTGTCTGCGCTTGTGGGCGATGATTTCAAGGACAGTTTGGTTTTTGGGTCTTCTTTTCAGTGTTCTTTCGTTGGCCTCATCCTTCTGGCTATGCTTCAGCCCCTACTGGATCCCTGCAGGACCCGTCAGTAGACACCAATCCTCTGGTCCTCTCAGTTACCCACCCTCACCAGGTAGAGAGTGGAAGATGCTGATGCTGAACACAGAAAACATCTCAACTCCATCTCTTATAATGCTTCTGAGAGGGGGATGCACCTGCCTAGGCTACCTTCTCCTGCGAGGGAAGGGTCAGGAGCAGTGGGGACAAGGAGGTCCTCTGGGCCGAAGAATAAAAGGCTAGGAGGTGCCTGGCCTCTGTCTTGCTGGCCAGAGATCACCAGTGTGAGGTGGTTCTTTTTTTTTTTTTTTTTTTTTTTT
>CAJQZJ010004765.1:520360-535432 GCA_907164525.1 Lophiomys imhausi
TTTTTTTTTTTTTTTTTTTTGGTTTTTTCGAGACAGGGTTTCTCTGTTTAACAGCTCTGGCTGTCCTGGACTCGCTTTGTAGACCAGGCTGGCCTCGAACTCGCAGAGATCCGCCTGCCTCTGCCTCCCAAGTGCTGGGATTAAAGGCGTGCGCCACCACCACCCGGCTGAGGTGGTTCTTTGAGACTAGCTTGGCATATAGGAGTAGAGTCATCAGTGGCCCAGAATCTCAAGGGTAGATGGAGAGACACCTGTTGCCACCTGCTGTGGGGCAGGAGTGGGGCAGCTGACCCAGGTTCCCTTGTTGCCACTTTGTGCACAGGAACATGGGTCATCTGCCGTTGTCTCTCTGCCTCTCCCGACCTTAGACCAGAGAGCAGACTTCTCCTGTTGCTTGTTGGTGGTTCAGGGAGGCAGGTCTTCCTCATTCCCAGACTGGTACATAATGACCAGGACACTTATCACAGTGTCTCTGTGGTCCCGAGGTCCCCAGCCAGCCAGCCTCTTCCTGCCATCGATAATCCTCCTACAGTTATCGGTAGAATCCCTTTTGACAGAAACCTATATGGCCTGGTTTTTGAAACATTTAACACATTTATCTCTTGTGTTTGCATGTGTGCCTATCCCATGGTGGAAATGTGGATGTCAGAGGACAACCTGTGGGAATTGGTTTTCTCCTTTTATCATGTGGTCCCAGGGATCAAATTCAAGTCATCATATTTGGTGACAAGTGTCTACCCACGGAGCCATCTCTCTGGCCCACCATGTGAGGTTCTAAAAAAAGAGCAACATGGATTAGCATGAACCACTACTGATACAATGGAGATCCTGGTACCATGTCTGTCACTTCACAGCCTTGTGGAATTTTAGTCACCAGGAAGCTCTCCCAGCTATGAGACTTTCTGAAAATAAACAAATGCAAGAGGAAATTTAAACTGTGTGATTTGGTTTTGTTTTTGTTTTACAAAGCAGCACAGAAGGGGCTGAAGAGATGGCTCAGTGGTTAAGGTCACTGGCTGCTCTTCCAAAGGACCCGGGTTCAAATTCTAGCACCCACATGGCAGTTCAAAACTGTAATGGTGGGGTATGCCTTTAATCTCAGTACTCGGGAGTCAGAGGCAGGCAGATCTCTGTAAGTTCAAGGCCAGCCTGGTCTACAGAGCAAGTTCTAGGATAGCCAGAGTTACTCAGGAAAACCCTGTCTCAAAAAAAAAAAAGGCACAGAAAATGGTGACCTTCTGAAGCACTTTCCTGTTATTTATCTGTGAACAGACAGTTGAATCGAAGGCTTTGCACGTGCTAGGCGAGCTCTCTACTGCTGAGCTTTGTCTTGAATCCTTTTTGAACTTTTTAACATTTTGAGACAATCTCAGTAAGTAACCCAGATCAGCCTCAAACTTTTCAGTTCCCTTAACTTGGTGTCTCAAGAAGTAGCTAGGATTACAAGCCTGAACCTCCAGACTTCAGTTCTGTTCAGGTTGAGCAAGAGTGGGCTGGCCAGGGTCAGGTGGTCTCATGGAAGCCCTTCCCCACAGGTACCGGTCTACCAGGATCATTTTTATATGTAAACAATGGTGGGAGCTTTGGTTGGATTGATCATTGCATGATATAATATGAAGTTAGTATTATCCGCCCATTACTTTTCCAAAGGCAGAGTTCAAGAAGAATTTTTGTTTAAAACCAGGGACCAGGCTGGGCTCAAACTCACAGAGACCCACTTGTCTCTGCCTCCCTCGCTAGTGCTGAAATTAAAGACATGTGCCACAACCCACACAGGGTTTGATTTTTTTTTTTATTTTCTTTTGTGTTGTTTGGATTTGTCCAAATGAGAATTTTGAGAAATTTCAAATGGTTAAGTAAATACAGGAACTGCCTTAAACCCATCCAATGGTTAGACCCTCCCACCTCTCCACACTGTTGTGTAAGACTCTGTTTTCGGAATATTATATCATCCAGCAGCCGAAGCTAGCTAGCTGAGCAATGACAGACAGCACAGCAGTTCCTCTCTGCGTCCTGAGGAAGGAATGCACCAGGAACTGTGTCTTGCTGTCCTTCACCTTGTTCTGACAATACCCTGTATCAAAAGGGGGGAGGGGCGCAAGACACACCGGCAGCAGGCCTCGATGCTATTGCGTGAGCTTTGATAGAGTGTTTTTCAAGTGGAAAAAAAAGAGAGATTTTTACAGGATGAGTATATGAGTGAAAATCAGAAAGTGAGATGAGAGCAGAAGTGTGCGAGCAAAGATGGTTGTGGGACCAGGCCCGAGGAGATTGAGCCACACGAAGAGTACTGGCTGCTCTTGCGGAGGACCCTGGTGCAATTCCTGCACCCACACGGCAGCTCACAACCATCTGTAACTCCAGTCAGGGGATCCAACGCCCTCTTCTGGCCTCTGTGGCCCACATGCAGCCAAAAATCCCACACACATAAGGTGGAATTTTCAATAATTAAAAAAAAAACATCAATCAAACACCAGTTCATCTATTTTTCAGTGTGGTAACCAGATTCCTTCATAGATTCAAAATCCCTTTACTTACCAATAACATATTATGTTTTATAGCAATTTATTTTATTTTATTTTCTGATTCTAAGGATCAAACCCGAGCCTTGACATACTAAGCAAGTGCTCCATCCCTGAGCTAGAGCCCCCCCCTATCTTAACGCAGTCTATAAAGCACTGAAGCACTTCCTTGTTCAGGCTTGACCAGGGTGTTGTGGCATAGGTCTTTAATCTCAACACTCTGCAGGCAGAGGCAAGCGAATCTCTGAGTCTGAGGCCAGCTGGGGCTACCGAGTGAGAACTTGTCTCAGAAAAGGGGGAGAGGATGCTCAGAGAGTACCCTAAACTCAGGCCATAGTATCCTCATCTTATGGGAAGTGGGAAGCTGGATGTCACAGGGCTAGCACATGGTATAGCCCAAGAAGACAGCATTTCCTTCTCTGTGGCGTGTTCTGGGACACCATATTGTCCGCCTCTCATGCTCACTGGCTCTCTGAGTTACTGCTGCAGTAGAAAGCCACTCATCTTGCTTCATTCCAAAGGATAGAAGGGAACTCCAGGTTACCTGTCTGTTTTGTACTAATTACTCCTAAAAAAAAATACCTATCACCAATAATGTCCAGAATCTTTCCCTCATCTAATATAAAGGGAGGTCTAGACCCCTGTGACCTGTACTCACTGAGACCCAGGTGGCACTGGCTCTATCTTGCTCTTTGTACCCAAGGAAACAGATGTCTCCCACTTTCACAAGTTTTGCACAGTTTCAGACTTCGGAAGATAAATGGTGCTGTCAATCCAGGGTTTCACCTTTTGGACCTCCTACCCCTTTCTGACTCTTCCTCCTTTTTTTGTTTCTTTCTTCTCTTTCTTTTTTCTTCACCCTTCTTTCTATTGACCTCTTCTTCCATTTGGACTTTTTTGGGTCTAGGTTTCTATTTACTTTGCTTTTTTTCTTTTTGCCCCTGCACTATAAATCAACCTGTCTGAAGTTTAGTGAGTGACTGCCTGGCAGCATACTTCCTCTTTTCGATGATTTCTTTTTTGCCTGGCTATCAACTGGGCCCAGATGGAGCGTATGCCCACACCACATCTTAACCGTCAGGCCTGGGCCCCAGCTATGACAGTACAGCTTGGGTCAAGAGTCCTAACCCTGCCTTAAAAGAGCATGAAGCTGCTTCATCATGTGTTGTTTCTTTGTTTCTTAAACTAATATAAGATATAAAAACTTTACATGAAAATAGGCACCATGTAAGAAGGCATGTCCTAAGCATCATTTGAAAATGGACCTTTTTTCTATCACAAGTAAATATGATTAACTTCGAACATCTAAAAAGACATCAAAGATTCTTTGTAGAAAAAAAGAGACATAAAGCCTTACCAGGCTTCACTAACATAATATCAGTTAAACAAACCACTCTAAAACCATTTATCTGTAGACTGGAATGTAATCCTTACGTTAATTTTTCTCATCAGTTATTTTGACTTTTCATGAGTAACATTTTCATTTTATTTTGTCTCTCTTCCAGACATCCCTGCATAGAAATAAACTGTGCAGAGAGAAAAGAATGGGGTGAGGGGAGACAGGAAATGAAAGGCAGATTTTACTTTAGGATTTCTGTCATTATTTTGTAGGAAGTGCCTCACCACTGAAGTATTGATACAGTTGAGTCAAAAAAATATACAAGATCACCAAATGTTTGTCCATATTGTGGATCCAGAATTGTAACCTAGTGGCAGTTACTGATGATCTATTATCTTCTTCTGTCTTTATTTGGGAGAGTTAGAAGGCAAATAACCTATTGCTATGCCTAGCTTCTCAAATCAGACACGTGGGCAAAAAAATGTATACCAGAAGTGGTTGAGTGCAAATATTTATGCAAATCTCCATTCTTGTGTGGTGGTCCACCCCCTCAGCATCACCTCAGAGAATTCAGCACGACCCATAGAGGAAATATCACACTAAGGGAGTATTTGTTTCCTGGGTCCCTTAGTCTTCCTTGTTCTGCAGTAGTTGGTAGTTAATGGGAGGTTAGTTCCTATTTTAACAAGGCAGGCTGAAGTCAGAGCAAACAGCAGGCTCCCCATCTTCATGTAAACATCTCACTCCTCCACCCTAAGTGCAGCATACAGAAAATGACTGAATGTCATTTCTGACATTTTGTTGAATTAAAAGAAAACTTTGATTGGTGTTGGATCAGATGCCCCAGAGCTGGAATTATAGGTGGTTGTTAGCCTCCTGATGTGGGTGCTGGAAACTGAATCTGGGTTCTCAGCAAGAGTGAGGTGCTGGTTAGTTTTTTGTTTGTTTGGTTTGGTTTAATCAACTTGACATAAACCTGGGGCATTTGAGAAGAGGGAACCTCAATGAAAATTGCCTCATAAAATTGGCCTGTAGGCAAATCTATGGGGCATTTTCCTGATTAATGATTGATGTGGGGATGCCCAGCCCACTATGGGTGCTGCCATCCCTGGGCTGGTGGTCCTGGGTTGTATAAGAAAGCAGGCTGCTTTCCAAACCTCTGGGCAATTCCCCTGTCCCACTTCCTGTCTTATCATAGTGAAATTAGGATTGCAAATATGCACCAACACATCCAATGTTTTTGTGGGTTTCCAGGCTAAAACTCAAGTTGTCAGGCTTGTGCGGCAAGCAGTTTACCTGTTGAACCATCTTGCTGGCGTTCATAGTTTCTTGTGCACGTGCATTTGCTTGTTTATATGTATTTAATTTATTTAATTAATGTATTTAATATGTAATTAATTAATTAATTAATGTGTATTTTACTTGTGTGTATCTGTACCCAGGGAGGCCAGAAGATGTCAGATCCCTTAGAATTGAGGTTACAGACAGATGTGAGCTGTCATGTGGGTGCTGGGAACTGAACGCAGGTCCTCTGGTAAAGCACTGGCTACTCTAAACTGCAGAACCACCTCTCCAGCCCTCCTGTTTGCTAGTTTTTGATAGTAATACTCTAGTTGTAGAGCTTTGAACTCCAATGGAGGGTAGGGTTCTGTGCTGTGCCCCCAAGTAACTGGGGGATGGGGAGAGAACATTACAGTGAATAAGCGTGTGTTTCCTCTGTAGACTGAAGCTCCCTGAACATAGGGCTCCCGGCTACCATCTCTATTCTGGCCTCCAACACAAAGTCTGGGATTTGGGGAACTCTGCTCAGGACCTTCTTCAGTATATGCACCAAGTATGGTGGAATGCATATGCAAAGCCAAGTCAGTAAGGGGATTTTCTGTCTGAAGAGACCCTTTCTGAAAATGAACAGAAAGGTCATGTTGGAATTAGGAAAATCACAGCTTTGCGGGTCCGTTTTGTGTGTCATTCCTTTGGGGACAAAAATGAAGCCACCCAAAGCAAAGGGACGTGTGAGCTGCTGAAAAGAATGGAGATACCCGGTGGTACGTGGCCTCAGAGTGACTCTCGGGGACACGTACAGCAGAGGCACCAGGTTCCAGCGAGCTGGGCTTATTTGTAAGCATCATGTGTTTAGGATTTTTAGAGATGTCCCTCTCCTCCCACGAAAGGAACTCCAGTTTGAGAACCAGTCTCCAAGGATGTGATATTGAATGACCTTAACTCTCTGGCATGGATGGAGTTCAGTATTTTTTGGCAAATGATCAAAACAGCCTACACAGAGCATTTACATAAGTGTTTGAGAGAACGATCTGCCTCCGTGCTATTTCCCAACATGTGTAAGTTGTTTTCCCTCCCAAGTGGCATGTGCTCACACTGGATAAGCAATAGGTTCAAACTCGGGCCATCAGCTTCCACACCATGATCAAAAAGTGAAGCAACCCTCGCTGGTACTGGTTTGGAACCTTCTTAGACCCCCCAGCTCCTTCCATCAATTTGGATGGTAGTGCTGGGCCGCAGGGCCCCTTGGGAATTAATTGGCCAATGTACAGAAAAACTCAAAGACAAGCGGATGATGTGACAGGGTGTGGTCAGCAAAGGCTTTCATGATTAAAGCCAGATGCAGGATCCACTTGGCTAATTTGCTTGCTTGCTTGCATTCAATCACTGTAATCCCAAATTAGCCCAAATGGGTCTCTTACATAAGAAATACTGATCCATTTTATGATTTGACTTTATAGTGCTGTGGATTGAACCCAGGGCCTCTTGTGTGCTAGACAAGAACTCTACCACTGAGCCACACCCTGGCCCCTTCCAAAAGAAATCTATCGAAGGAATATTTTGGGGTAACCACACAGCTATTGATTTAGGCTGAGTTTCTATAGTTTCAGTCAATAAGTCACCTATTGGTATTATAATGTGACTCTAATTTTGAAAACAGTTATGATCATTATATATACGTATTTTAAAAGATTTATTTTTAATTTTTTTCTGTGTATGTAAATGTGCCCATGTGTATGTATACAGTTGCCTTCAGAGGCCAGAAGACTATATTGGATCTGTTGGAGCAGAAAATATAGATGGTGTGTGGCACCCCTTGTAGGTGCTAGGAATTGAACTCAGGCAGTGATGGCGTACACCTTTAATCTCAGCACTGGGGAAGCTGAGGCGGGCAGATCTCTGTAAGTTCAAGGCCAGCTTGATCTCCATAGCAAGTTCCAGGACATACAGGGCTACATAGTAAGATCTTGTCTCAGAGAGCAAGGGCAGAGAGGACAAGGAAGAGGAAGAGGGAGGAGTGGAAATGAGGAGGCTAAATGGAAGAGAAATTTCTGAGTGTTATAGGACTCGAATATGACACATTTGCCTCCAGGATAAATGGAGAGACCACAGGACTGTGTTACCAGCAGTTAGAATAGTGGAGATCCTAAGAGAACCCTACACACTGTCTATCATGCTGGTAAAATCTAAGAATAAGGGCTTTTAACCTTTTCCTCATATAGTAGAACTCTATCCGTGATTATATAGGTGAATAGTATAGAGAGGTTGTTGTTTTCCGTGTAAAACAACTAACATTCCCTGATAACTTTTTTTTTTTTTTTTGGTTTTTCGAGACAGGGTTTCTCTGTGTATCCTTGGCTGTCCTGGACTCACTTTGTAGACCAGGCTGGCCTTGAACTCACAAAGATTTGCCTGCCTCTGCCTCCCAAGTGCTGGGATTAAAGGTGTGCACCACCACCGCCTGGCCTCCCTGATAACTTTTAAAATGTGTCTTTAAGTTTGGGACACTGCCAGCCTTTCATAGTCACAGGTCCTACAGCAGTGGGTTCAGACATCCATAGAGTGCAACCATTCTGCTTGCAGGGCCACACGTAAGGAACTGAAATGGTCACAGATCTTGTTTCCTAAAGTGGTGACAGTCCTGGAGCGAATTTCCTGTGGGTCCCCAGGGACTGGTACAAACAGACAAGTGGCTAGTGACCTTCCTGTAGGGCCACCACCACCAAAGTTTGTTTTTTTCTAGTAATTTGGTGTGTTTTCTGTCAGTTCTTCCTATGGGAATTTGAGCCAACATGAAATTGTCTATCTATCATTCCTTCCTTCATTTTTCCTTCTTGTCAAAATTGGAGCCAGGATTTCTCTCACATTAAACTGGTATTCTACCACTGAGTCAACTACGTCCTTACTCTCACTGGCTTTTCTCAAAAATGGGCACCCTGATTTGCTCCACTCTGAAAACATGCTCATTTTTGTTTGGTTTTGTTTTGTTTTTCAAGACAGGGCTTCTCTGTATAGCCCTGGCTGTCCTGAAACTCGCTCTGTAGACCAGGCTGGCCTCGAACTCATAGAGATCCACCTGCCTCTGCCTTCCCAGTGCTGGGATTACAGATGTGTGCCATTGCTGCTCAGTTTCTGAAGCGTGCTTTTTATATTTAATAATTTATGCAGAAGCTCATCACATGATTGTTGGTTTGTTTGTTGTGAGACAGTCTTACACTCTAACCCAAGCTGACTTGGATCTCACTACACAGATCAGACTGGCCTCGCCCTTGTGTCAACCCTCTTGTCTCTGATAGTTATTACTATTATTATTATTATTTAGGTTTTTCAAAACACGGTTTCTCTGTGTATCTCTGACTGTCCTAGACTCAGTCTGTAGACCAGGCTGGCCTTGAACTCACAGAGATCTGCCTGCCTCTCCCTCCCTGAGTGCTGGGATTAAAGGCGTGCGCCAGCACACCCGACTGATAGTTATTTTTAACCTCTGAACTGTTGGGCTGTTATTTTAGTGATGGCGCTATTGAGTGTCCATGCTGTCTGCTTTCCCTTGCTGTGTGACAGCCTCCTCTTCGTTCATTCTTTCTGCCAAAGTGACATTAATTTTTGTAATACTATTTTATCAAAATCATCCATTTCTCTGTATCACCTACAGGAAAACTCTAGGTTTTTGCCCAGGGCTCTGATGCCAAGGGGCTGTTTCTTGCCTTGCATTTCCACCCACATCCCAGTTTTTTTTTTTTTTTTTTGGTTTTTTCGAGACAGGGTTTCTCTGTGTAACCCTGGCTGTCCTGGACTCACTTTGTAGACCAGGCTGGCCTCGAACTCACAAAGATCCACCTGCCTCTGCCTCCCAAGTGCTGGGATTAAAGGCGTGCGCCACCACCGCCCGGCTCACATCCCAGTTTTTACTTCCCAGTGGCAGCTATTTTCCAGGTTTATAGATGTTGCCTCTATTTACTCTTTTCTCCATATTTCTAAATAGCATATTTATATTGTCATCTAAATATTTCGATTTTAGGTGACAGGAGAATTTAGCCTTTGTGTACACACACACACACACACACACACAAACACATGCGCACGCATGCGCGCGCACTCTTCTCCTACCTTCCAGATCTGGCTGCATCATCATTTCTGGTTAGCCCAACAGATAGACTTCCATGATGATGATATGTGTGATTCACAGCTGTGGTTTTCAGTAGACTGATTAAGTTTGCTTTATCCATGTGACATTTCGTTTTCCCCCGGAGTAAATAACAGCTTCATTTCTTCTATTAACTTGTATAATTCATCCTCATATTCTCTCCCAGAACCATAAACATCTCCTCAGTAGGTTCAGATCTGCCCACTAGTCTCCCATCTCATCCCCCCTAAGCCTACCAGCCACAGTGAGATACCACTTCACACTAAACCCACGTGGCTTGTCATGTCTCAAATGGGGACAAGACTTACATATGTCGACTGTTCTGGAAACTGCTTTTAAAATCCAGCAGACTTAAGATCATTACTCTTTTGAAATGGGTTCTCTCTCTACTACCCACAGTAACCTCAGGCTCATAGAAGTCTCAAGTCATCCTCCTACCTCAGCCTCCCAAACAGCTGGGACCACAGACACACATGGAGGGGTCTGGAGAATAGTCTTTTTAGCCACACTGCTGTTCTTTGTGCCTCTGTGGTCGCTATTGTTCTGATGATTTCTTTTCAGACATACTGGAAGTTTACACCTTACACAGAAAGTAAATGTGTATGTTTCTAGATTCTGCATCACATTTAAAATCTAAGATCATAAAACATTCAGCCATGTCTGAGTTGGTTAACTGGTTGGAATTATTCTCTATAAAACTCAAAATTGGTTTGGCATAGGTGCTAGCTTTGTCTGACCTGAGTGGCCAGTCACCTGCTGTCATGTCTTTTTTTTGAGACAGGGTTTCTCTGTGTAACAGAGCCCTTGCTGTCCTGGACTCCCTTTGTAGACCAGGCTGGCCTCGAACTCACAGAGATCCGCCTGCCTCTACCTCCCGAGTGCTGGATTAAAGGCCATTAAACCATTTTTATTTTATTTTATTTTTACACAAGGTCTACTGTGTAGCCCTGCCTGATGTGAAACTCACTGTGTAGTCAGGCTGTGCTGAGAGACCTGCCCGCCTCTACCTCATGAGTTCTGGGACTAAAGGTTCGCACCACCATATCCATCCTTTTCTTTTCTTAGAAAGTTATTACATTTTACATATTGATTGTGCATGTACGAGTGTGCACAGACATGTGGGAGGGCGTTTAGATCAGAGGACAGCTCACGGCTATCAGTTTTCTCTGTCTGTCTGTCCTGTGGGTTCCAGGTGTGGAACTCAGGCAGTCTGGCTAGTGGCAAATGCCTTTACCTGCTGAGCCATCTAACTGGGCCTACCAATTCTATTAACACCTGAGAGCATGAGTTCTTGGTTTCTTCCTCTGAATATCCTGGCTATGTGCTTGTGCCTCCGATGTTTGTTTTTCCAGATTGAGTTGGAAAACTGTAACCCACAAACCAGATCTGTCTGTCCCATCACCTGCTTTTATGCAACGTGGAAGCTAAACTTAATTTAACTTAACTGTTGGGCTAAATCTTTTTTTTTTTCCTTGAGACAAGTTCTCACTACATAACCCTGCATGGCCTAAAACTTACTATGTAGGCCAGGCTGGCCTTGAACTCATACACAGCCACCTGCCTCACCTCCAAGTGCTGGGATTAAAGGCCTGCACTACAACATTCTGGGGGTCTTTTTCTTTTTCTTTTCTTTCTTTTTTTTTTTTTTGAAAAACTTTTTTTTGTATTTTTTTCTTTATTTTTTATTTCTTCAAGTTACATCTCAATCGCAGTCCCCTCCCTATTCCCCCTCCAGGCCCACCCTCCCATCCTCAACCCCCCATCCTCTTCCCTTTTTTTTTCTTTTAAGTTTAAGGTATATCTTATTTCCCCCTACAGTTTCCCCTTTCAGTCCAACAAATGGCTCTTTCTCTTATAATAATACATACAATACAAAACAACAGAGGTAGTAAGGCCACAGTTATGAGGGTTATATGGCTTAGCGTACATTCCCAATGTCCAGTCCATATGTATTTGGTACCTGACTTTAACATTCTACTATCTAACCATCTCCATGAGTTTAAAGTTCTATATCTGACTCAACATTCATACTTACTTGCAACACAATTTTAAAAGTATCTTCTTAGATCTATAACACTCTCTTGACTCCTAAACAACTCAAAATTTAATTATGAGACTCTAGCTATCCTGGGGGTCTTTTTCTTGATGTAATTTTTTTCCTTGTAATTTTTTAAAATGAAACATTGATTATAAAACATAGTGGGGACATGATGTAAGGCCTTTCTGTCACCATCACAGTCAGGTGAATGGAATGATGTAGGAAACGGGAACTAGGAAACAGGAACTGTGTACTTGACAAAACCAAAGGAGCCTGGGGAAGATGCTTCCCTGGGACTGAGGGTACAATTTAAAAAGACCTTGTTATTTGCTGTAGCATCTTCAGTTTAATTATGGGTTGAAGGCTAAAATCCCTCATTTTCTCTTTAAAATTATTGTTTTTAATTGAAATAATACAGTAACGTGCAAAATAGAAAGTGGACAACCTCAGTCAAATGAAAGTTCCCAGTCTAGCTAGGCATGGCGGAACAGATCTTTAATCCCAGAACTTGTAGGATCTCTGAGTTCAAAGACAGCCTGGTCTGCATAGATAATCTTGGACTAACCAGGGCTACATAGTGAGACTTTGTCTCAAGAAAAAAAAAATGTTACTAATCTAAAAATTTCCAAAAAGCTATCACATTTATTCCCACTCTATATAGTTTGTGCAGACTTTCCTAGATTTTTCCTTTATTGTGCCTAGCGTTCTTGTCACTATTGTTTCGTTTGCTTGTTGGCGTCCCCCGCTGGCTTTGACCACCTGACCCTCCACCTTTCACCTCCGGAGCCACCTGAGCCACTGGGATTGCAGGCGCTCCTGCCATCACAGCTGCATTGGCAAGGCTGTATGCCCACTACACTTCCTAGACTTAATGCTTGCATAGGACACCTTTCCTTCCTATGGATCTGCTTGAGTTGCATCAGCTGCGTGGTAACCACAGGTGGGATTAAACTGTTTCCTTTTCTGATGGGCACCTGGGCTGTTTGTAATTGTGTGGAGTCACAAAATGCGCTCTAATTATCCTTGAAAGCAGTAGCAGTTCATTTTCCATCCGTCGACTGACTCCGGCTCAGCAGCCCACGTTCTTCCTGAATTCTGAGCAGCAAGAAGGCCCCTCTCTTTAAACAGCTGCTTAATGGTTTGAAAGCGCTGTGCTAGCTGGAAGTTCTCTCTATTGTATTGTTTTTTTAATACTAAGATGGACTTCTTCTCAATGAGCTGGGGAGGTTGTGGGCTCGGATATCGTATACTCATCGGTCATAACTGGTGCTCAACCTGCTCCTTATAAAGCTTTAGTCAAGATCAGAAAGGGGCAAACATATCTGCCTTGGAACTAGAAGCCACTGGGCTGGGGTAGGGGACAGAGTAAATGGCTTATGTGCTGGGCAAGAATATACATTTTAGCAAGAGAAGAGAGAAGAGGATTAAGAATCCTATTGGGTATCCTGGTTGCCTCTTTATTGTTATTCACATGCTGGGCAGCGTCAGCTTTAAGAAATGCTGCTGTGATAAGTTGTGCAAATATATTTTTAAAGCATATGGTGGTGCCAGCAAGATGGCTTGAGGGTAAAGGGGCTTGCTGCCAAGACTGATGACCTTAGTTTGATCCCAGAAAGACACGAGAGAGAGAGAGAGAGAGAGAGAGAGAGAGAATATGAATGAATGGATTAGAGGCATGAGCCAGTACAATAACTTGAGCTGTACCTTTTTTTGTTTTGCTGTTGATTGGTTGGGTGTTTGTTGTTGTTGGTTTTTCAAGACAGGGTTTCTCTGTGTAACTCTCGCTGTCCTGAAACTCTCTGTGTAGACCAGGTTGGCCTTGAACTCAAGAGATCTGCCTGCCTCTTCCTCCAAGTGCTGGGCTTAAAGGTGTGCACCACCACTGCCCAACAGAACCACATTTTAATAAATAAATAAATAATTTAATAAATTATAGTAAATAATGTCACTGAAATATTAGATAATACAGAAGTTCTGTGCCAATTATTCTCGTCTCTATTTACAGGTCATTCCCATGTAGTTCGTAGTTTCGTTTCGTTTTGTTGAGTCAGGGTTTCTCTGTATATCCTTGGCTGTTCTGGACTCACTTTGTAGACCAGGCTGGCCTTGAACTCACAGAGATCCACCTGCCTCTGCCTCCCAAGCGCTGGGATTAAAGGTGTGCGCCACCACGCCTGGCCGCACTTTTTTTGTTTTTTGTTTTTATTCCAATTCTATCTGCACAGTACCTTGCAAAGACTGTTATTTTATTTTCTACAGTGCTGGGGACCAAATCCAGAGCCCTAGTTGGCTTTCTGTTACTGTGATTAACACCATGACCAAAAACACCTTAGAGGAGTAAAACACTGAGTTCAGCTTCGGTCGCAGCCCATCATCCAGGCAAAGCAAAGCAGGAACTCAAGGCAGGGAGCGCGAAACACTGAGTTCAGCTTAGGTCGCAGCCCATCGTCCAGGCAAAGCAAGGCAGGAATCAAGGCAGGGAGCGCGGGCACGGGAAGGCTGCCTGCTGGCTTGCTTCCTCTGGCTTCCTTGTGTAGCCCAAGCCCACTGTGCAGGGGCGCCTCCACCTATAGTGTCTTCCTGTATCAATTAGCAGTGAAGAAAATGCCATGCAGACATGCCCTCAGTCCAATCTGACAGAGGCATTTCTGTACTTGAGGTTCTCTCATCCAGGTGACTCTTTATGTCAAGGTGACAGCTGAGACTAGCTGTGATCGGAGGTAAGGGCTGTACCTGCAGGATGTCTTTAAATGCAAGATAAGGAATTGAATTGCATTCGAGTTAATAAGCCTGTTGGACAACAGCCTAGATTTCACACAAGACTTGTGAATGAAGCATGTTCAGAGTGACAGGTACAGAACGTGTGTGTGTGTGTGTGTGTGTGTGTGTGTGTGTGTGTGTGTGTAGATGCTAGAGATTCAAATGTCACCTCTGGGAGATGTGCATATTGTAGCCTTGGAAGAGCCTAGAATTTCCTTCTGAGCCTGGGTTTGGGTCCACCCCTGGCTGATTCATTTGAGGAGTGAGGCATAGCAACAGAAAGGTTTTGACAAACACTTTGTAAAAGGGCAGAGATGACGGGGAGAGCAGCTGTGGTAAACACCCCCAGGACTGAGTCACCAAAACAGAGCCGAAACTCCCTCCAAGTGTGATCTCCTAAGAAGCGGCCCTGGCCACTTTCATCGGAGAGTTTTGGTTTTCATTTCCCTATCTCTGCCCCAGATGACTGGGCTGTAGTCATTCCTGTCGTGTAAACTCAGCTGCGGAAGGGTTTGCTTCGGCTCAGGAAAGCAGCTGCTATTGAACCAAGCCTGGAAATGAAGCCCTGCAGGGCAGCCTCCCTCCCCCTTTGCTTCATTAATGGCTGCAAATCTTTCCATTTGCAATGCTTCCCTTCTCTCATAGTTTACAGACAGAAGTTGCAGAGCTGGCTCAGGGGTTACGAGCACTGCTACTCATGCAAAGGACCCAGGTCCCATTCCCATCACCTTCACAGAGCCTCACAACCATCTGGAATGCCAGTCTCGGGAGATACGGCACCCTCTTCTGGCCTCTGTGGGCACAAGACATGCACATAGTACACAGACAGGGAAAACAACCATACACATAAAATAACTAAATCTACAAATAAGTTTAGTTTATATGTGAGTTTTATTAGATGGCTTGTTTTGATTGTCGGTCTGCCTGCCTATCTATCTATATCTATCTATCTATCTATCTATCTATCTATCTATCTATCTATCTATCT
>CAJQZJ010004765.1:535442-552495 GCA_907164525.1 Lophiomys imhausi
TCTATCTATCTATCTATCTATCTATCTATCTATCTATCTATCTATCTGAGATTGGAGCGGGGCATGCCGTGACACACCTGTAGAGGTCAGAAGACAGCTTGCAGAAATCAGTTCTCTCCTTTCAGCATGTCTTGGGGATGAAAAATCTGGTCATCAGGCTTGGCAACAAGTGCCCTTACCATCTCCCTAGCCCTATTTATGAGTTTTAAAGCCCTCTTCTCTTTCTCTCATGACAGTCTCATGTAGCCTGGACTGCCTTGAACTCACTATGTACCCAAGGATGACCTTGATCTCCTGGTCATCCAGCCTCCACCTCCCAACTGCTGGGATGACAGGTGTGCACCACCACACCCGTTTATGTGGTGCTAGGGAACAGACCCCTTCATGAATGTTAAAGCAAGCACTTTACGAACCGAGCCTCATCCCAGACCCCTCCAATCATTTTTCATAAGGTTTCATTTTCTTTGCTCTTTTCAACTGGTTTCCTTTTTTCGGCATTTTCCCCCTTTCTTTAGGGACAGCCTTCCTCTCCACCAGTTTCAATTTCCCTACAAATTTAATACAGAGCTACCGGGGGTGGAGCCGCAGAAGGTCACACCTTGGGTTTGTTGTGTGAGGTGGTGATACTACAGGCCCAGGGTGAAGACAGGTGCTACTCCATAGCCCCAAAAAAATGTCGAGAGTGCAAGCTTGTGACACAAGCTGTGAGAGACAGGAAAAAAGAATATCTCATAGGAGTGAGATTCTCCTGTCTGTTGACTGAGTGGTGTCTGGGGCAATTAGCCCATTAAGGTTCTGTTTCATTTCTGCATTTTCAAGTCACCCCAGAATGAGAAACTATGTGAATACTTTGATTATAAAACACTTGTGGGTTATAACCCCTGTTGAAGTGGGTTCGTTGTTAACTGTCAGCTTGACAGAATCTGGATCACCTAGGATGGGTCTCCGGGCAGACCTGTGGAGGATCATCCTGATTGTGCTCACTGAGGTGGGGAACCACGTGCACTGTGGGTGGCATCCTTCCCTGGTGGACTCTATAAGTTGAGTTTGGTGTGGGGGAGGGAGCAGCAGCAAACCTGTGTCACTCTTTTCTGACTGCAGACATCTGTGACCAACTGCCTCAAGTTCCTCCTGCCTGGACTTCCCTACCAAGACGAACTATAACCTGGAACCATGAGCTACCATGAATCCTTTCTCCATTAAGCTGCTTCTGCCAAAGAATTTTTTTTATCACAACAACAGGGAAAAAAAGAAAACCAAGACAGCTATCAACCATAAACCTTAGCTTTTTCTTATAGGTCAAGGCCTCAACCTTGCTGAGGCTGGCCTTGAACTCCTGATCCTTTAGCCTCTGCCTCCCAAGTGCTGGAACTACAGGCATGATCCCCTGTGCCTAGCTAATCATAAACCTTTAGCAAATGTGTTATTTTAAGAAACTGTTCCCTCATCACCATCCACTACACCACAAGAACAATACCTTACTTTGTTGGGCTTGTGTGAGGCAAGGCTAGTCATAGATTACAGAAACAGTATATGTGACCTTTGTACTTCAAGATTATGACTTAGCTTTCTAAGTAGTTTCTCCCCAACCCTTCTTTTATTTCTTTCCCCACCTCCTTGTTTTGCATCATTAGGGACTGAATCTGGGGCCTCATTTGTACTAGGGACATGCCATACTGAGTGACAGTCCATATTGCTGAGTCTAGAAAACCATGTTGTTACAGAATTTAACTATGTTTCCTTCACAGGCTTATCTGGAGAGTGTTGTTACTGGGGATTGAATCTAGAGCTTCCAGCCTACTAGGCTGTACCACTGAGCTGCATCCTCAGACTTCCACAGACTTCTATGCTGTAAATGTTGAATGAAAGTATTGCATTTTAAAAATGTTTTTACATCTTTATTGTGTGTGTGTGTGTGTGTGTGTGTGTGTGTGTTGCCTTAATGTGTGTCTGTGTGCCACCTTGTGTGGCTGCAGAGGCCAGAAGAGGGCATCAGATTTCCTGGGACTGGAGTTATAGATGGTTGTGAACTGCCATGTGGATGCTGGGAATAGATGTCGGGTCCTCTGGAAGAGCAGGCGGTGCTCTTAACCACTGGACCACCTCTCCAGCCCCCCCCCCTTTTCCTCATTTTTAAACACTTAATAGTGTGAGGACTCCCTTGGGCCTTACTCATTTCATCTGCTTAGAATTCTCCTTAGTAATAATTTTTACCTAAAGCATCTTGAGTGAATGGTGAGATAATAATGCTCTGAAAAGATATTTTTATGATAAATAATAATTTTCAACCAGCAAATTCAAGCATTAATGAAAAAATATTGATATTGGGGTACTATTTCAGTTCTAAATATTCCAAACTTGTCTTTGAATCTTTTTGTCTTGGTGCTGAAGAATTTATTTATGAGTTACTTGGTGAGTAACACAGTTACTTAGGATATGTCTCAGGATTTAATTCTATGATCATTTTTCCTTGGATACTGTGGTCCTTTCAAAATTATAGCTTCAACTTTTCTCTTATTTTAGTTTTATATTTTTAATGCATTTTCATTATCTTCTTCAAGACTACCTGATGATTAATGTGACCATCTTTCATGTCTATAATTTCCTTCAAGTATGTGTGTGTGTTTGTTTTTAACTTTGTTCAGTATCTTCTGCCCCTGTTGTTTTCCTCAAAGGTTTAACAGTGTACTCAAGTCACTGTGCTTTTTGCAGGGTTACCAGTTCTTTGCTCAACTTCCCATGCAGAATTCATTTCAGTAGAGATTTTATCAGTGTTGACAAATCTTTTTCTTGGAAGTCAGCTCTCTTGACTTCCAAGTCCTATTTTATTCTATGTTTTGGCTCCTAGTATTGTCCTTTCACTTCTATCCTTGCCATGAGCTCCTGTCTCATGTAGCAATTGTTATGTCTAATTGCATTTTAAAAAATTAATTGGCAGTACCCTCTGATACAACTGTCCTCTGCCACATGGTACCTTTGTTTCTGAAAAATCTTTTCCACCTGTCACTTTTTCCTACTTATGTTTTGTTGGATTATTAAAACACTTCCTCTGCGTACAGCTACTGCTGTTTCCTTCCTATAATTATTCATGTCCTCATGGAATTGGTTCTCCCCGTCCTTCATGGTCCCTGAGCAGAAAGGTTCAAAGCTACACTTAAGCTAGGAGGTAAGGTTGGTGAGAGGTTTCTTCATTGTGTGGTAAAAATGGGAAACGATTTTTTCGTGAGTTCTTTAAGCCTTTACATACATGGAGATCCCATATTTTGCAATTTTATTGCATTAATTTCACAAAAAAAAATTTAATTTTGAGAGAGTTCATTAATTATACTGTGAGTTTCTGTTTGGTATCTGTGAAACACCCGCATGAAAAGCTGGCTTTGAAGATTCTATGGGATCCACACAGATTTTGTAGATAGAGCCAGCAGCTGTTGTTTTGGATAACTGGGGGAACATAATTACATATTATAAAATATCTTTTGCATGCAATGAGATTCCAGCATGACGGAGACTTCCTGTCTGTGCTCTGCCCGTTGTTGGCATTTTTCTTCCTCCTCTCTCTCCTATATTGAAGGAGGAAAGGACTGCCAGCACCCCTATCAGGCGGGCTAAGCCTGCTGCTAGGACTACTGAAGACAAACCCTTCAGAGACTGTATAGAGTAGATATATATGTTACAAAGATTAGTGAAATCCATCCCAGGAAAACTGTGCATAGTGGGGTGTGTGTGTGTGTGTGTGTGTATGTGTGTGTGTGTGAGTGTGTGTCTGTGTGTGTGTGTGAGTGTGTGTGTCTGTGTGTGTGAGTGTGTGTGTGTGTGTCTGTGTGTGTGTGTGTTGCTAGTAGTTGACCACAGGGCCTTGGCATGTGCTAATCACTCTACCCCTGACCTCAACCTCCAACCCCAGATAATTCCTACATTGCTTTTTCCTTTATTCTGTTTTCCATAAATTCTCATTACAGTGAGATAGTGACTGAGAACAGGTTGGTCAGTGCAGTTTTAACCAGTCAATGATACGCTCCAAGTTTAGCAGCTTTGTTAGGGCACGCTTTTTGTCTTTTTAAGATTTATTTATTTTTATTTTTTATGTGTATGAGTGTTGGTCTACATCCATGTCTGTGCACAATGAGCCTGCCTTGCCCACAGAGGCCAGAAGAGGGCATGGGATCCCTTGCAACTGGAGTTCCAAGAAGAGGTCAGGAGCCCCATGGGTGCTGGGAACCAAACCCAGGGTTTCTTCAAGAGCAGCCAGTACCCTTAACCACTGAGCCATCTCTCCAGGCTACTAAGGCACAGATTTAAGTGGAAGCTCCACAACACATGAGGAATTTGTGTGTTTGTGTGTTTGGAGACGTGCACACACCATACTTCAGAAGGGTCTGTGTACAGCTGGCTGAGTGTGAACAGCAGATAAAGAACGCTGGTAGAAAGAAGCATATATGGGAGCAAAGGAAGCAGCCAGTGGGAGGAATGGATCACAAGGAGCAGAAGAATGGAGTGAGAGCAGGTATGGACAGGGTGGTGCCCATACCCAGTCAGGAGGAAGAAGACGAAAGCACCTAGCCAGGATGAGGGAGGGTGGGTGGGAAGAGCGGTTCTAAGAAATAAATGAAGGAAACTGTTCAGCTGTCGGTTACATATACACCTGACAGCTGGGTGCCTGGGTGCCACCATGTTTGCTTCTCTGCAGTCTCCCCTGGTGCGGAGCCATGACGGTCAGCTTTGCACTGTCAGGTCACCTGGGAAGACAGTCTCAATGAGGTACTGTCCAGACTGGTTGGCTGGGTCTGGGGGTGGGTCTGGGGAGGGCTCTTAACTGCGTTAATTGAGGTGGGAAAACCCACCCTGAATGTGGGTGGCCCTGGACTGGGTGAAGACAGAGGGTGGCTGTCTCTGCTCCAGACTGTGGGTGACCAGCAGCTTCAGATCCCTGCCACTTCGACTTCCCGGCCATGCTAGGTTCCGAGTGGGAGTCATGACTTAGCGTAAACCCTTTCTCCAGTAAGTTGCCTTTGTTGGAGTATTTTATCATAGTGATGGAAACTAAACTAAGACAAGTATTATACAAAAAGAAGGGGCAAAAGCTGCAAGAGGTAAATCAGAGGCCCGTTTACCAACAAGGTATCATGATGCCATGAGCTATCAGCCTTTTTCTGGGGCCTTGTCTTCTGCAGAGCTGTATCTGGGTGAGGCCCTGGCCAAGTGGCTGTGATTGCAGTGGATTCCCCCCTCCTCTTATAAGGAGACTAAAGTAGTTGAAAGTGGTTAGATCCCGCAAAACACTTATGCACACAGAAGCTTTTGTGCTGGTATGCCAAGATGAATGGAGGCCAGACTTGACCCCAGCTGCCCGCTTTGAACAGCTCCTGGAATACAAACCAGAGCCATGGTGCGGTGCAGCCAGGACAAATGGTCTAGGGTCTTTAAAGTGCTTGGTGGAGCAGTCTGCAGTCTCATGTTTTTCTGCAATCATATGCATTTCCTGGGACAGGGAGTTGAGCATTTTTAGACTGGTTGTCAGAATCTGAAGTTCATTAGCAGTTCATTACTAAACCTTGACCTCTAGCCAGCCATAGACTGCCACCATGAAGTGTTTGGGAATGTGTGTTTGAGGTGGTGTGCCCATAGCTGCTCTCCAATGCCCTGTGAATAAACCACAGGGACACACCTGGCCTCACCCTTTCTTCGCTGAGGGCAAGCTGAAGTTAGCTCAGAGCAGAGACCCACAGATCACTCACAGAGTGGAAGTATGGGGTAGGGACACGGAGCACCATCAGTCTCACGGAGAAGTCAGGCCTCATTGCCTAGGGTCAAAATTAGACACCTAATTAGATTTCTGATCTTGGCATTGTTTTTCACAAATGATTTCAGAGAATGTGAGGACACACTGGGGTAGGGGAGGGACGGAGGGCAGAAGGTTGATTCATAAAGTGGTAACAACCAGTGCTGAGTCCTGGGCAGCAGATGCGTTTGCCGTATGGGCGGTGTGAGTGGGTGGCTCTAGTTGTGAGTCTCATCAGTATGGGACTTTGCTGTAATTACTGGAGCTTTTTCAAGCTGTTCTCCTGGGGTATGACTGCTAACCCCAACAGATATTTACGTTTCAATTAATCCAAAGGAAACAAAGTTACGAATTCAGATCTGTCTCACCAGCCACATTCCAGCTGCCTAACCGGCCACTTGCAAATGGCTGCCAGGGTAGACTCTGGGAGGGACAGACTTGCTCCCAGGTGCAGAGCGTATGTAAATTGAAAACAACAGATGGATGCTAAGCATGTTCTAGTTTATAATGAAATGACTGAATCCAAAGTGTAACAAGTAAAATGATGATGATGATGATGATGATGATGATGATAGTAATCACCTTACTATCTATCACGTAGCTGTTGTGATGGCCCACTCCTGTAATCTCAGAAATAGGCAGGAAGATGGCATGTTCAAGGCCAGCCTAAAATACATAAGAATATGTGGGGAGACACTGGAAAGAATCGGGGGAGGAAGGGAAGAGAAGGAGAGGCAGAGGGAACCTTGAGACTTGGTTACCCTTGCATGAGCAGGGTTACCAGTCAGAGGCTGCAGGGCACCTTAGATACTTAGGAGCTAGCCATGCAACCTGATACCTGAACGGTGTCTCCAGAACCCACCCACACAAGGAAAAAGCCCAGCATGGTGACACACACTTATAATCCCAGAAGAGGGGGAAAGGACCACTGGGGCTGGCTGGTCAGCTAGCCTAGCCTGTTTGGCAAAGCTCAGGGCCAATGAGAGAGACACACCCCTTCAAAAAAAACTAAGGTGGACAAGTCTGAGAAAGAGTATTCGAGGTTATTTTATGTTCTCCACACATGCATGGATAACCACACACGGAAACACACATGCCTGACACAGATATTTTTTGAGTGAATAAGACAGTTTTTTGTTAATTGTAGTCTCTAGGAAAATAAGTAGATTTAGAAATGACCAAAAACATTACGCGCATTTGTATTCCAGAAGGATCTAAGTCAAGATGGGACAAAAGTGAGAGAGTATGGACACCAGTAATTTAAAAAAGAGAGAGAAATAAAGAGGCCAATTCCTAGATCCTCCCAATAGTCTTTATTCTATGAAAAGCAAACGTTTCCATGAAAATATCTTTTTGGGGGGGTTGGGGGTTCAAGACAGGATTTCTCTGTGTAGCCCTGGCTGTCCTGAAACTCAGAGATAACCTACCTCTGCTTCCCAGGTACTGGGATTAAAGGTGTGTGCCAACACTGCCTGGGTTTTGTAGCAAAATTTAAGGCCCTGTGAAGAAAACCTCAGAGGTTCTCAACCTGTGGATCATGACTCTTTCACAGGGACCACCTAAGACCATCAGAAAACACAGATGTTTATATTATGATTCATGACAGTAGCAAAATTACAGTTATGAAGTGACAACAAAAATAATTTTGTGGTTGAGGGTCACCACAATGTGAGGGACTGTGCTAGGAAGGTTGAGAACCACTGGCTACCTAGTCCATCACCATGTTGTGTCCCTGCATCTGCAGTAGTGAGGAAAGAAATTGAGGGTGGTTTAGCCAGCTCTGTCACATGCACAGTGAAGAAGAAGAAAGGTCACGGGCTAAGTTCTTTGCTCATTTTCTGTATTGCCTCATAGTACTACACTGTTTGTAGTAGTTGGTGAATTGCTTAAGGCTTTGCTGTTGAGTAGCTCATGCGCCCTGTGCTATCAAACCTTCATAGTAAGCAGCAATTTGAATTAGATGATTTGTGTATGTAGTAAAGATGAGGACCCTGAGCCAAGCAGAGGCCTGAAAACCTGTTCCTGGTCAAGTTAGGGGTAGATGTGGGGCTTGAACCCTGTTCTGCTTCAAACAAGACTCTCTTCTCACCTTCTCAGGTAGCAACTGCACATGGTGCTGGTGTATGGGGTTTGCAGCCTGTCTCCAGATGCCATGTTTTTTCCCATTTTCTTTCTGCCTTTCATAACAACTAAAAATAAAGAAAAACTGGTCATGATTTATAACCACTGCACTTCACGAGGTGACATGTAGCCCAGGCTGGCCTCAAGCTTTTTGTATAGCCCAGGATGACCTTGAGCCCCCAATCTTTCTGCCTTAGCTCCCCCAGAGCTGAAGTTATAGGTATGCACCACATACCCAGTATTTTGCAGAGCTGGGGATTGAACCCAGGCCTTTAAAGGTGCATGCTAGGCAAGCTCTCTATCAACTGAGCCACATTCCAGTCTTCTGCAACTAAAAAAGAAATCTTCTAAAATTTCATTTATTTGTGTGTATATGTATGTATATGTGTGCATGCGCACCCTAATTTCCATTTCCACAACTTAAAACTATAGTCTGGGGTCAGGCATGGTGGCACATGCCAGTAATCCCAGCACATGGGAGGCTCTGTCTGTCCTGGAACTCACCATGTAAATCCGCCTCCTGTGCTGGGATTGAAGGCATGCACCATGCCTGGCCCCAATGTATTGTATCCTATTTTCCACATCTCTCATCTCCCTCCCATCCTGCATCAGCACCATCACCTGCCGTCGCAAATGGCAACTTTCCCATTTCCATGACTTTTAGTTTTGTGTGCTTAACCATTACACCTTCTCAGTACCCCTCTTATATTCTTTCTGCTCTCTCCCCCATAGTGCTCCTTGAGTCTTAGGAGGATGATAGAAGTATCTTATTTGGAGTCGGGGACTCATCTATCACTTATTCTTAGCACATCACACAGCTATGAGTCTCTGTATTCACCACCACACACTGGAAAGAGAGACTTCTCTGATTAGGGCTAGAGTAGTCTATATACTTATATAAACACACACACACACACACACACACACACACACACACATATGGTAGCTTGACACTGTCAGTTTGTTGAACAGCATTCAGCTCCCCCCTTGGACCTGTGATGTCTTCAGCTGTAGATTTTGACCAGGTTTACAGTACCAGGCACAGATTCCCTCCTGTGAAGCAGGTCTTAAATCCAACCAGAGAGCAGTCGATTACCTCATCACAGAAATGCCACTGTTACACAGGGGCCCTTATTGCTTGGCAGATTGGTCTTATAGCTCTTAGGCTTCATATCTGGGAATGACCAGGGATGCCCTCTTCCTTCCCTCAAACTTCACGGGATCTTCTGAGGCTGGGAAACCATGGGCAGGGAAGAAGCATCGACCTGAGTTCACATCTAATTTCTTTTCTTTCTTCTTCTTCTTCTTCTTCTTCTTCTTCTTCTTCTTCTTCTTCTTTTTTTTTTTTTGTCTTTGTTTTTGTTTTTCAAGACAGGGTTTCTCTGTGTATCCTTAGCTGTCCTGAACTAAATTGTAGATCAGGCTGGCCTTGAATTCACAGAGATCTGCCTGCCTCTGCCTCCCCAGTGCTGGGATTAAAGGTGTACACCACCTCGCCCAGCTCACATTTAATTTCTTTTTTTGTTTGTTTGTTTGTTTTTTGTTTTTTCGAGACAGGGTTTCTCTGTGTAGCCCTGGCTGTCCTGCACTCACTTTGTAGACCATGCTGGCCTCGAACTCGCAAAGATCCACCTGCCTCTGCATCCCAAGTGCTGGGATTAAAGGCGTGTGCCACCACCGCCTGGCTTCACATTTAATTTCTAAGAGAAGCTTTACAGTGTTTTGGGGTTTTTTGTTATATTCAAATTAATTAATTATTTTCCCCCCCAAATACTTGCTGTCGTAAGGTTGGAGATGGAGTTGTGAGCAAGAGACTGAAAACCCTGCCCTCTCAGAGTTTACCTTCTAGAAAGAGAGAGAAAATGTGCAATTAAGGAAAATACACTGCAGTTTAGAAGGTGATAATGGCGAAATTCCTAAAACAAGTTTTTTTTGGGGGGGGGAGATATACCTTAAACTTAAAAAAAAAGGAAGTGGATGAGGGTATTAAAGGGAAGAGGGTGGAAGGGTGGGACTGGAGGGGGGAGTAGGGAGGGGATTGTGATTGAGATTTAACTTGAAGAAATTTTTTTTTTTTAAAGTCAGAGGAGAATATAAGGGTGGAAGAAAGGAAGCTTCAAATTTAATAGGGTGTTGACAGCCTGTATCCTTACTAATGTCACAGTATTCATCTATTAGTGCTGAAGCTGATAGCTGTGAATCCCCTGATCTAGAAGGATGGGGTCAGGGAAGGGACAGATAGCGTGCACCTATGTGCTGAATCCGATGTATCCTATGCTTGAATGGGTGTTACTTTATGGGGGGTGAGAGTCTCACTCATCTTCTCCAAGAGATCCCTGCACTCACAATATGTTATCATGAACAACCCTTGCACAAAATGCTATTGCGTCATGTTGAGATTTTTAAAAAGATAAATGTATGGTCCTGAATATATGTCTGGATACCACGTGTATGCAGTGCCTGCAGAGGCCAGAAGAGGGCGGAATTCTCCTGAACTAGAGCTACAGACAGTTGTGAGCTGCTGTGTGGGTGCTGGGAACCAAACCCAGGTCCTCCGCAAGAGCAGCCAGTGTTCTTAACCGCTGACCCACCTCTCCAGCCCCTGATGTTGAGATTTTTGTTTGTATAAAATACATTGCTCTAACATTCTAAGCTTCTGAAAGGCCCTCAGAGTGAGAACAAACCTGCCTGTCCCCACATGTCTTTGTAACGCCCCCGTCTGTGGAGATATCACAGTGAAGGGTTGTTCTGTCACTTGCTCACTGTTCATGCAGTGTTTGCTGAGTGAAGAATGTGTGCAGACTGTGTTCTCTTTTGGAAGCCTGCCTAAGTAGCTCTTGCTTCACCACAGTTTTGAAAAACTTTAGCTTTCCTCGTCTCTCCCCTCCTCCTGGCCTTCTCGGGCAGGCAAGCCCAGATCTCCTGTTTACATAAAAGGAAGGGTTCATTTATTCATTCACAAAATACACCAAGGCTTACTGTGTAACTACAATTCATAAGGAAATGGAAGTTACTGGTTATATCAATGAGCTAGGAAAGGGTTAGGACAAGGGAAGAACAAGACCTGCTCTTGACCTTCTACTCACTGGTTTCTGGAGTCTGGCAACCCCTTTCTCCCGTCTTCATTTCCTTTTCTTGTTCTTCCCTTGTCCTAACCCTTTCCTAGCTCATTGATATAACCAGTAACTTCCATTTCCTTATGAATTGTAGTTACACAGTAAGCCTTGGTGTATTTTGTGAATGAATAAATGAACCCTTCCTTCATCTCTTCTCTGTCTGCTTTTATGGTTCTGCCTCCCTTTTGTGAGTGGGAGAGAGTGTTGAGACAGGACCAACTGGCCTTGAACTCATGACCCTCCTGCCTCGTCCTTCCAAGTGCTAGGATTACATTCATGTACCACCACACCCAGCTCTTTTCTTCTCCAACTGTCCTCAGATATGATGATGGTCTTTCAGCAGAGCTTCTAGAAGAAAGATGAGAGTAAAGAGGAGAAGGATCACAGGTGTACCTGGGCATTAAAGGCTCTCTATTAACTGTCATTTTTCTTGAAGCTTAATGCTGTGGCCACTCATCTGAGAATTTGTCTTTCATGGATGGTAAAAATGAGGATTAGAATTCTCATGTACTATGTGTGTGCCTGCTGCCTACAGGGGCCAGAAAAGGGCATTGGATCCCTTGGAACTAGAGTTGTGAGCCACTGTGTGAGTGCTGGGAACCAAACCTGGGTCCTCTGTAAGAGCAACAAGTGTTTTTGACCTAGAACACCCAGGTATTAGCTTGCCGCTCTCATGCAGCCCATCCATTATCCTAACACCTTCTAGTAATTTTACATTTGTGTATGAGTAACACTGAAATCTATGTTTAAATTCTGCCAATCTTGGGTTAGAGAGACGGCTCAGCAATTAAGAGTGCTTTCTGCACTTGCAGAAGACTCGGGTTCCATTTCCAGCACCAGGTCCAGGAGAGGTAGTGTCCTCTTCTGACTTTCTCAGGCACTGTATGCATGTGGTGCATATATAAACGTGCAGACAAAATCTTCACAGACATAAAACAAAAGGAAATCAAATTTCACAGGCTGCAGCACAGTGGCACATGCCTACTACAGGCCTTAGGAGACTGTGCCAGAGATTTACTTGACCCGAGGTTTTCCAGGACAACCTGGGTAACATAGCAGACCCTGTCACCTCAATCTTACATGCTGGAGAAATGACCCACATGGCTAATTTACAATTTTGCCCACAAATGGGGTAGGGGAGTTTATGTGGTTGATGGGTATTGTGTATTTGTTCATTTTAGTGTGTCTCTGTGTGTGTTGTTTTTGTTTGTTTGTTTGTTTTTGAGAAAGGATCTTCTATAGTCCAGGCTGGCATCAAATGCAGTACATAGGCAGGGACGACCTTAAATCACTTACCCTTTGGCACACACCTCCAGAAGAGTACCAGGGTTCCAGGTGTGCTCCTCCTGCTTGGTTTATGCACGTGGCACGGAATGAAGCCCAGGGTGTCGTGCTTACAGGGCAAGCATTTTACCCATTAAACTGCATCTCCAGCCCTATATGGGTTTTGTTTTTGCCAAGTTCCATGCCCAGAACCTGCCAAAAGACGTCTCCTTGTGTTCTGTTGGAAAGGACTGGGTCCTGTGCCTCTCCCTAAACCCATCACCACAATGGCAATTAACAGGTTGCCATGACTATCAAGCCTCACCCTGCATGGTGGGACAGGAAATGTCTGTCAGTGGAATGCGGGGAGGAACTGGTATCAGGTAGGGAGCCAGCAGGCAGGGTCTGCCAGGGCATTCCTTCTGTACTGGGACTTGTCCCAAGCATGCAGACTGTAACAAGCCATTTTCCCGCAAATAAACACCATCTTTTTCAAGCATGGGCTGCAACCTGGAGGAAATGTGCTGTGAGAGATAAGCTGAGGTGTTAAAAAAATATTGTTTTAACAGGATGTAATGGATCGTGCTTGTAGTCCCAGCCCCAGCGGGCCTGAAGAGGACATGATAAGTGTAAGCTCGGGGCTAGCCTGGGCTACCTAGGGGACCAGAAAAGGGGGTGGGGGAGGCAGGAAGAAGAAGGGAGAAAAGAAGGGAAAGAAGGAACAAAGAAAAGAATTTTTCCTGTTTTGTTTTGTGTTTGTTTATTTGGTTGGTTGGTTTTCTTTTTTGTTTGGCTTGTTATTTTGAGACAGGATTTCACTATGTAGCCCTGGCTGTCCTAGAACTTGCTGTGTAGACCAGGCTCACCTTGAACTCACAGAGATCCTCTTGCCTCTGCCTGCTGAGTGCTGAGAGTAAAGGTGAGCCCAAACACCATCAGCTCTGAATTTTTTGTTTGTTTTTTAGATATATACCATTTATAGGCATATCATTACACAGCCAAAAACAGGCACTACCATGTATCATCAATAATCCCATAGCTGAGACTTGATGGGGGGGGTAATGATTTGACATATGACAGTCAGCCTTCTTCTTGAAATAGTTCATCTAATATCCACAACATCTAAGGAGTATATCCCTGCTGTATCCCTGGTGAGAAAATATACTAGAAGAGGTTAAAGGTTAAATTGCCTAACCACCACTGAATGCCAGAGGCCCGAGCACAAATTCGAGCTGAGATCCGCTTGTGTTTGAGCCAGCATTCTTGCCTGGTGTGTTAGGCTACCTTCAGAGAGATGTCCCCGTGCCAAAATCTTCTAGGCCCACTCTGTCATTCGTCCCCAGACCTGGGGCTCTTGACCTAATTCTTCCTCTTGCCAACATCTTCACTTCACCTCCTGACACTTCCGCCAGAGAGTGATTGTAGTCAGTCCACAGTGTGAGGCTAGTGCCACCCGATCTCCTTCCCCAAAACAATGGGCAAAGCAGTATTTAGTTCACCCAGCTAGGAGAGGATAGGGACACTTGCTAGAAAAATAAAACATATGAAAATTCTTTTTAAAGGTATTTCAGGCTCACGAATGTCTGTAACTCCAGTTCTAGGGGATCCAACACCCTCTTTTGGCCTCTGTGGGCACCAGACATGCATATAGGCAAAATACTCATACACATAAAAGAATTTTAAAATGTATTCATAAATAATGCTGTCCAGTAAAATTAAAGGGATGGGAAGAAGCAAGTGCCACATGGTGACCTTGTCCTTTTGTCTTGCTTCCAACTTTGAATATTCTGACCACTACTTGTGACTTTTTTAAAAACATGTATTTATTTTCTGTGTATACACGGGCATGAGCTTCATGCCTGTGGGGGTTAGGGTCAGAGGACAAGGTTCGGGAGATGGTTCTATCTTTCCACTCTACAGGCTTGGCGAAGTGCCTTTACCTTTGAGCTGCCTCTCTGGTCCCTTCCAGTTCAACAACTACAGATTCACATAAAAAGAAGTACTTTGCTGAATCCCCATCCTTTGAGAGCTTTAAGCTTTGAAGAGGGGTTTATTGTATGCGGAGAAAGGCCCTTAACACTTTTTGACAAACGCCCCAATGAACCTTCATTATTAAATGTGGGCGCTGCTCTATGCCAGGGTTTCTCATTTGCATTTCTCATGTGCTTATTTGATTCAAGCCGTCACTGAGTGATTTTTCTTTGACATTTCCACCTCCTTGCAGCTTTAATGTCCTCCGTGGTGACTGGTGACATTGGTGGCCACCTGTGGTATTGTGTACTGATCTCAGATTTATCAAGCACCACCGTAGGTAGCACAGGCAGGCTCATTATGTAAAACATTTGTACTTGTCTCCATCTGATGACTCCTGCCCACTGGGCCACTGTCACAGGAACTGTTGAAGGACAGAACAGAACAGCAGAATTCTGAGAGGGAGGAAATTTGGAAAATATCCTTCAGTATGTTAAAGGCTGCCTGGATATGCACATGTGTTTCTAACGCGCACTATAGGGGGTTTATTCAGAAAGCCTGTTTGTGGACATTGCCCCTTAAGGCAGTTTTAGGCCTGTGAGCATCCTCCCCTGGAATAATTCTCCTGTCTTTGGACCGAACCTCCTAAGCCTCCTACATAGACAGTCTTGGAAGTCTCTCTTTTCTCACTTGATACCCAGCTCAGTCTTCTGGAAGTCAGGCAGAGCCTCTTGTGCCAAAGCGCAGTGACCAGATTTGCTCTTTCTCATGTGTCTTACATCTCTTGAGCTTTTGCTCCTATTCACCGAGTCCCACCTAGCGCTCCTTGTTCAGATGACTGTCATTTACGTCTCTAAGTTCTAAAGGATTCATTACCGGTTCCTAATCAGCGAAGCGATCACCTCGATTTCCTTTGACGAAGGTTTCCTGGCCAACATTCTAGATCAAGTACAAAAGCAATTCATACCCTGCCCTGAAAGGCCCTGGCCCAGTAAGCATGCCCCACTCACACACTTGAGATTTTAATTGTAGGTTAGGGGACAGATGGGGAAGGATTGCAAAGCCACCCACTGCCCGCAACTGCTCTGCAAGACAAGCTTGACCTTCTTCCCAAAGCATGCTGGGATACTCCATCACATTCTCTCAATCACATTCAGAACCCTTTCCCCCCATCACCCATGGAAGCAAACACTTGGAGTTCTTTCTAAATAAATTCAGTTTCAACCAGACGAAATAGAACTCTGTCAATAATTGAGAAAACCTCAAGAAACCTTAAGTACTTCAGATTTAGAAAAAGCAATTTCAGACTGATTTTGCGCCTTCTTTGGTGGACTGCTGAAAACTTGTATTTATTGTTGCTTTTTAAAGATGGCCACTATATTCCAAAATCAAGATAGCACTATGGGGTGTGGGTGGTGGTGGCAGTGGAGGTCTGAGCATGCCCTATGTTAAACTAAGAGAAGTTTGTATGACGTGCTGGCCCTTCCCAGGCTTTGGAAGATGATAGCATTTTGCATACTAAAAGGATACTTTTGAAAAAAAATCATTTAGTTTATTATATGGATATTTTGCCTGCACATTTACTCATATACCACATCCATTGTAGAAGCCAGAAGACACAAGATACCCTGGAACTGGAGTTATGGATGGTCGCACACCACCCTGTGGATGCTGGGAGCCAAACCTGGGTTATAGAAGAGCAGCCAGTGCTCTTAACTGCTGACCCATCTCTCCAGCCCCAGGATCCTTTTTTTTTTTTTGTTTTTCAAGACAGGGTTTCTCTCTGTAATAGAGCCCTGGCTGTCCTGGACTTGCTTTGTAGAGCAGGCTGGCCTTGAACTCACAGAGATCTGCCTGCCTCTGCCTCCCTAGTGCTGAGATTAAAGGTGTGTGCCACCATGTGTGGCCCTCAGGACCCTATTTTTTAATTGAACTTTTTTGGTGTGATTATCCTTTCAGTTTAATCTCTTATTTTTATTTCCCCATTTCCATGTGTTTGTACACATGTTTGCACACAAGAAGTATGGTGCACAGGCTTGTGCGTGTGTGCTTGAGAAGGGGGAGACCCAGGTTGACATCAGGAATTATCATCAATCATTCTTTCATTTTGTTCAATGAGGCAGGGTCTCTCAATCACATTCAGAACTCAATGATGTGGTTAGTTTCCTTAGCCAGCTTGCTCACCCTAACCCTTCCTAGGCTGGAATTACAGATAAACAGGCATGTCCACCTATCATTTATATGAGTTCTGGGATCTGAACTTCAGTCCTCACACTTGAGTGGCAAACACGTTGACCACTGGGCTAGCCCTAAAATCAGTCTCATTCCCTCTCCCTCCCTCCTCCTTCCTCTCTCCCTTTGTCTCTCTATGTGTCTCTTTCTCTGGGTGTTTCTCTCATCCACTCTTCTCCCCCCACCTTCCCTTTCCCTCCCCTCTTCTGAGAACTGTGTCTCACTGTGTAGCTCAGGCTGGCCTAGAACAAACTGTGTAGACCACACAGGCCTCAGAGTCACAGGGATCCAGAAGGCTGGGATTAGAAGAGTGGACTGTCTTGCCCAGCTCCTAATCTCATTTTTGAATCTCCAGTCACATGGTGCTTCACAGAAGGGTTGCTTCTAGCATGGGGCAGACTCACACAAATCTGACCCCTAAAGACCAGGGCACAGCGGGCCCTGTGGTTAGCTGCCACTCCTATCTTGTATAGGACAGTACAGTGCTTCACACGGGAGACTGCTATAGCACACAGCAAGAGCCTGTGTCTCTCCACATGTCAACACACACACACACACACACACACACACA
>CAJQZJ010004765.1:552505-592370 GCA_907164525.1 Lophiomys imhausi
ACACACACACACACACACACACACACACAATACATGTCCAGCATCCCCAGTGTCACACATTGCACTGTCGTTAATTCAGCTAAGTCGCTCAGCAATAGGAAGCCCTTAGAACCATTATAACCTTGTGCGTGTGTATGTATATATAATATGTTCACGAAGACATGTATGTGTGTCTGTTCATGCAGACGTAAGGGGTATGCATGCACTTATGTGTGCATGCATGTACATGTTGAAGCCAGAGGGCAGTGTTGAGTGTGTTTTTCAGTATCTCTCCTCCTTGCATGTTGAGACAGGGTCTCTCGTTGAACCTGGGGCTCACCTATTGGGCCCAGCTGGCTGGCCAGCAAGTGCTGGGGTTACAGGCAGGCACCATGCCTGGATTTTTAATGTGGATGCTGGGGATCAAACACAGATCCTCACACCTGCCCACTTGCTTCCCCAGCTGAGCCACCTCCCCAGCCCATCACCATTAGAATCTTATGGAACTGCCACATGGCTGACTGAGTCACCATTGTGTGATGTGTGACCATATCGTATTTATGTGTGTAAAATGAGCTCTCTCCGCCTGTTACCACTCCTTGCATTGGGCCACCAGCACGTCCTAGCTGGGCTCTGGGCTTCCATCTGCCGTCAACACTGAGTGACCCTTTAAGAAGGAAGTCAGAATGACAGACCTCTCCCGAGCTCTGCAAGCTCTGCGGTGGCCTCCTTCCCAAAGTGAGACTGGAGTCCTGGCAGCAGGACAACATGGAGCCCTAAGGGCTCTGCCCCTTAAGTCTCATTCTAACCCTGACTCATCACTTGCTTAGCTCTGCTCAGCCACCCACTGGCCCGTACAGCCTTCACAGGGCCTTTGCACCCCAGCTCCCACTTAGAAGAGGCCTCCCCTACATATCGCACCTGCTTCCAAATTTAAGAAGAATCAGATTTCACTTCCTCATGGTGCAAGTTGCAGTTTGCCCCACACCTCTGGGGTTTCTAATCTCATCTTAATTTGCACTTCTATTTTCCTTTTTTGATACTCTTTATTTCTATGTTTATTTTGTGGGTGTGTATATGTGGTGGTATGTATATGTGGAGGTGTATATATGTGGAGCTCTGTATATGTGGATGTGTGCATGTGGGGTTCAAAGGACAACTTGCTGGAGTTGCTCCTTTCCTTCTACTGTGTGGGCCCTGGGGATTGAACTCAGGCCCTTGGGCTTGGCAGCAAGCCCCTTTACCTGCTGAGTCATCTCACCTACTCCTCATTATTCTTTTACTATGCTAATTATTTACCATATTTATCATTAACTGACAATTTGTGTCTCTCCACTAGAATTTAATTTTTCCTTTTATTTATTTATTTTTTTAATTTATTTTTTTTTATTTTTATTTTTTTTGGTTTTTCGAGACAGGGTTTCTCTGTGTAGCCCTGGCTGTCCTGGACTCACTTTGTAGACCAGGCTGGCCTCGAACTCGCAAAGATCCGCCTGCCTCTGCCTCCCAAGTGCTGGGATTAAAGGCGTGCGCCACCACTGCCCGGCTAATTTTTCCTTTTAAAGAAGTGGGAAAGTCTCAAGAATGAGGAGCTTTGCTCTGTTTCTTTAAGTTTCTAGAACAGCACTCAGAGGGCCATAAATAAACAGCTGTAAGTGAATTATGGGTAAATTGAAAATGCAACTCAAGTTACCATGTCTAACCTTACCTTTTGTTTTAACAGGGTCTCTCTGGCTGCCTAGAGCTTGCTATGTAGACCAGGCTAGACTCACAGAGATCCACCCACCTCTGCCTCCTGAGTGCTGGATTAAAGGTGTGTGCCACCACCCTGAGCTTCAAACTTAGATTGTTAAAAAAAAAAAAACTGCATACTTTGCTTTAAGAATAGCAGAGAAAAAGAGGCTGTTTCTTTTGTTGTTGGTGGTGGTGGTTTGATTTAGTTTGGCTTAGGATGGCTTGGTCTTGGTGGCACTGGAACCAATTCAGGACTTAGGTTGGCTTGGTTTTGGTGGCACTGGAATCTAATCCAGGGCTTGGACATTCATGCTGGGCAAGAACCTGGAAGAGTCATTGAAGGAAAACTTTTCCAGTTGGGGTAACCACGATGTCCACAGTAGACTATTAATGTAATATCAGGAAAGGTGGGATATGTTATGTTAGGACAGAAGACAGATAAGGCTCTGTGGTACCGACAGTCAAAGTGGGGGGTTCAGGGGGAGTGTCTGTAGTTTAGTGGGTCTTTCTGTTTTATTGTGTGCAGTCTTATACATTTATATAGCACTTTGGGGGGGGGGGGTTCAAGACAGGGTTTCTCTGTATATCTTTGGCTGTCCTGGACTAGCTTTGTAGACCAGGCTGGCCTCGAACTCACAGAGATCCACCTGCCTCTGCCTCCCAAATGCTGGGATTAAAGGCGTGCGCCACCACCGCCCAGCATATATAGCACATTTTTGTGTGGAAGAGTCGGAAGAGATTGGTGTCTCATGAACAGATCCCCCCCATCCATGAGGAACCATTGACAGATGCTACCCTGTGCAGATAACTATAGTTGTATGTGAATCCATGAGCCATATCATGTTAGAAGAGAGCACTTTACCGCCGCTCATCCAACCCTCTGGTTCTTGCCTGTCTTCTAAGCCCCCTTCCTTTGCATTCCCTGAGCTTCACTGAAGGTTCCCTCTGAAAACTGAGCAGTCCACTCTCACTTATTTTCAGAACTTTGGCTTTTAACCACATCTTAAAAAGAACAATTTAATTTTTCCTTTTAAAGAAGTGGGAAAGTCATTAAAAGCTAAAAGATATGAGCAGAGCCCAGGAAACACTGAAGGATTGGTACATTCGAGGGGTGCTCAGGAAGCAGTGGACCCGAATTGGAGCCATGGCTTGGTATTATCTGGTGCTTGCTGTGGGTTTGGGGGCATCTTCGTAGTTTCAAAGGATAATGCCCTCAGAGCCCTCTGTGTTGGGGAGCCTGTGGGCACCGGATGGAACTAGACGATTTAGTGTGCTTGATGTCATTGTATTCATGACTTCTGGCTTCTGTATATACTCTTTCCAGTGTAAAGGCCTGAAGTATGACCCTTCTTTGTCCAGCTCTGCCTTGTCACTCTGCTGGTGTTAACTACACTCAGCTCCTTATAATCTCTCTAACCCCATGATTCCCTAAGAGCTTGGAAGCAGCTCAGGTTCATGTTACAGAACCATTGACTTTAGAAGAAAAATGTAAACTTATCTGTTAAAGATACTTTTATCTTAGGTATATGGGTAGTTTACCTGTATGTATGTCTCTGGGCCACACACACGCCTGGTGCCTGTGGGGGCCAGAAGAGGACATTGGATCCCTTAGAACTGGAGTTATAGGTGATTGTGAACCACCCTGTGGGTGCTGGAAATTGAACCCAGGTCCTGTGGAAAAAACAGCAAGTGCTCTTAACAACTGAGCATCTCTCTAGTCACCTGATTAAAAAAAAACAAACAAACAACAAAATTTTCCTGTTAATTTTCTATGTCTCAATTGCTTTTGGAAAAAGGAATTTCTAAGGACTGGAGAGATGGCTCAGTGGTAAAGTGTGCCTGCTGCTCTTTCAGAACGCACAAGTTCAGTTCCCAGCCCTCACTTCAGCTGGCTCACAACTGCCAGTAATCCCAGCTCCAGGAGATCCAGTGCTCTGGTTTCTATAGCCACATGCACACACCCGAGATACACACCCTCCCCAACATGTTCATAATTAAATATAAAATGTTTTTAAATCTTAAAAAAAAATTGAGGCATTTCCTCCAACTCCTGAGAGCTGCGGTCACCTGAGCAGGGCAGGCAGCAAGTGACCTGCTCCAACATGCAGCTGTGTTTGCCCGTGTGGGCTCCTGCTGCATCCACCAGGGGCAAAGCCAGAGCAGGAGGGACTAAGAATGTAGACATACTCTTTCAACATTAGAAACTGGGCAAGAGTTTCAAGGGTCTTTTAAAACATTTTTATTAGATCTATTCATTTTATTGTGTGTCAGTGTTTTGCCACATGTATGTCTATGTACCACATGTGTGCCTGATGCTCTTGTAGGTCAGATGAGGGCATGAGATCCCCTGGAACTGGAGTTGGGGATGGTTGTGAGCCACCATGTACTGGGAATTGAACCTGGATCTTCAGGAAAAGCAATAAGTTCTCTTAACTGCTGGACCATCTCTTTAGCCTCCCTTTTTTATTTAAAAAAATATTTCACAGCTGGGTGATGGTGGCGCATGCCTTTAGTCCCAGCACTGGAAAGGCAGAGGCAGGTGGATCTCTGTGAGTTCAAAGCCAGCCTTGTCTACAGAGTAAGTTCCAGGACAGCCAGGGCTACACAGTGAAACCCTGTCTCGAAAGAGAGAGGGAGAGAGGGAGAGAGGGAGAGAGAGAGAGAGAGAGAGAATATTTTACACTTTTGTTGAATATTTTAAATTATTTTTACATTTATTTATATTAACATTGAGAGAGGGAAGAGAGAGTACTCACGCCTCTGTGGAGGTCAGAGGACAACTTGTGGGAGACAGTTCTCTCCTTCCACCATACAGATCCAGGGATTGAACTTGGGTCCTCAGGCTTGAATGCAAGCACTTTTACCCACTGAGCCATCTTGCCAGCCCTTAAAACTTCTTTATGTGTGCACCTGTCCATGTGTGTGCACACACATGTGGGGGCCAGAAGTCAACTCTGAATGTTGTCCTTGGTGGCTCTGAACCTTAGTTTTTGAAATCGTCTTTCACTGAACACGTTGCTCACTGAGCTAAGCTGACTGGCCAGCGAGCCCCAGGGACCTCAGTTTCTCTAGCACTGGGAATCTGGAACACTCTGGTGTGCCTGACTTTTTACATCTGCAGCCACAAGGACTCACTTGGCCTGTATGTTAAGTGCTGGTGTGGTTATTTTGGGGTTTGTGGATATGTGTGTTTGTGTGGGTTTCCCCTGACCTGTGTAGCATGGGAGGTACATGTGGAAGACAACCTGAGTCTTGTATAATAAGTACTATATATAACATAAATAGTTACTACACCCTTCCTTGGGGACAGAGAACAGACACCGTGTGACCCAGGAAGGTCCCTGAGGAGTTCTTAGCTATCTAGACAAAGCCTACTATTGTTCATTTTTGCAATGGGCTTCTTGGTGTCCCAGAGAGGTGGGTGGAGATTATCTGAGGCATCCATGTGGGGCCCCGGGGTCCCTGAGGACGAGATTCCAATATTGACCAGGAAGGATGTTGTATACCATCTGCAAGGACCAAAGGTGGTGTTGTGTCCTGTGAAGACCAGGATGTGGAACTGGAGAGTGACTTAGGCTCTGTGACTTGCAGGATTTGATAGTGCTGGCTGATGTGTGTAGGGTAGGCACTATTCATTAGCAGCTGTAAAGAACATTTAGAATTAATCTATGGATCCCGGCACTCAGGAGGTGGAGGCAGGAGGATCAGAAGTTCAAGGTCGCCCTCACTACATCGTGAGTTCAAGTCCAGTTTGTGCTACCTGAAACCAAAGAAAGAAAAAAAAACATTTTTGGAGAATTGACAGTGATCTCGTTCAGTTGCTGTTGTGTTGGGCTGTTGCTATGGTTTGGTTTGGTTTGGCTTGGTTTAGTTTGGTTTGGTTTCTGGTTTGCAGAGCTTAGAGACTGTCACATGCAAGGCAAGCACTCTATTATTTTATCCCAGGCTAAGTTCACACCATTAACAAATTATGTAAATGTGTGTCTGTTCATGTGAGCACAGTGCCCCTTGATTCCAGAAGGGAGAGTTAGATCTGTGGAGCTGGAGTCCCGGGTGATTGTGAACCACGTGATGTGGGTGGGTGCTGAGAACTGAACTGGCCTGAGCAAGAGCAGTAACTGCTGCGCCATCTCTCCAGCCCCCATGATACATTTTGAGGGGAAACAATTAAGAAAGGACCAAAGTTCTTTATTCCTCTGAGGGACTCCGAGGCTGATTGTGCAGTATCCGCTGGTGCTTCTGTGTCCTGCTGATATGCCCTTGAGTGGTCATCTGGGTCTCATGGTGGTTCCACTCCTAAGTTTTCTAAGGAAGCTCCATACTGATTTCCATGGTGACTGCACCAAATTACATTCCCGCCTGCAGTGAATTAGAGTTCCCTGCTTCCCAGGTCCTCACCAGCGCTTCCTGTTGTCTCCTTTCTTAATGCCTGTCATTCTGACTTGGGTGAGATGGATTCTTAATGCTTATTCGACCACAGAGATGAATGAAATGATGGTATTTGCTGGAAAATGGAGCAATTGGAGATCAGCATGCTAAGAAAAACACATGCAGAAAGACAAATACCATGTGCTTTCTTTCATCTGTGTTTCCTGGAATTGCGTATCAACCATAAAACTGCATATATAAAATATGGACTTTATGTATGTAACACAATACATATATTTATGTGCTTATATAATATACACATAATTGTATATATATGTTTATATATGTATTTGTATATGTTTATATCAATATAACATATATAATATGTAAACATATACCTATGTATAATATGATATATACATCTGCATATGTGTATATCTGTGTGTGTGCATATGTATATTTAGTGGAGGCTGCAAGTCTAAATCCAGTGTGCTGCAGACCCTGTTCCTTCTTTGGGCTTTCTTCTTGTGTGCCAGACACATACTGGCTGTGTTTCAGGGCTTCTCCCTGACGCTCTTCTCCTGTCTCTCACTTCTAAGGACCACAGTCCCACCAGATTAGGACTCTGCCCTTGAGACATCATTTGACCTCCATTCTCTATGAAAAGACTCTGTCTCCAAACACTCACTGTTTCAGCATGGGAGGTGAAAGGTGGGAGGTGGAAGACACAGTCTGTCGCAGAGGCCAGATAGACCCTTCCTGAACAAGTGGGTCTGTACTTTAGTCAGACCTCAGCAGCTCATGCTTATGACCCCATCACTAGGAAGGCTAAGGCAGGAGGAAGGCTAGGAATTCAGGCCAACCTGGGCTACACACTGAGTTCCAGGCCAGCCCAAGCTACAGTGTGATACCCTGTCTCAAAACCAAAACATAAGCAATTGTGTATAAGTATGTGCGATTTGGTTTTGAAGTTCAAAGTCTCTAACTGATAGTGATTAAAGACTATTTTCCCAGTCAACAAAATAGAAGGAGGGGAGAATTATTTCCAAGCCAACAGCCAAGAAAGCACTTGCTAATTGCCGTGACATTTTGGAAGAACGGAATGCTGGAAAATCCTGCACCTACAGTGGTTTCTTTGGAAGGCTCCCATCTCTGAGTTCTGCTGTCCCCAGTGGCTGCCTCCCTGAAGGTACAGAGGGCACACGTACCATATAGGTACATAGGCATTTGGCTCAGGAATTCAGTCTGGGCTGTCAGGTCCCAAGTACCTCTGAACCCACTGAGAAACACCTCAATGTCCCTGAGCCCCACTTAGATCCACTCCCAATCAGAAATGCTATTTAAACATTGACTCTTAAAGCACATGCTTAAATATGTTGACTAATTTCAGTTTGTTCAATGTGATGTTAAGCTCTACACACTTCAGTAAGAGGAAAAAGCAGGTGGGGAGATGGAGGAAGAATTCCTAAAACAGAAAAAGGACAAAGGCTTTGTTTGTGTATAGGTTTTTTTTTTTTTAATTTGGGACTTTTATTTGGTTTTTTGTTTATATTTTTCTTTACAATGAAGCAAGTGCACAGCAATCTTTTGAAAAATTAAGGAGCCAGGCAGGGTAGCACATACCTTTAATCTCGGCCCTTGCGAGGGAGAGGCAGGTGGATCTCTATAAGTTCAAGACCAACCTGGTCTATATAGTCAGTTCCAGGTCAGCTAGGGCTGTATAGTGAAACCCTGTCTTCAGAAACAAACATATATGTATATATTTAACAACATTTTGAAAATCCTAGACTTGTGTATAACATGGACCTGAGGCTGGAGACATGTCTCAATGATAAGAACACATGTTGCAGAAGACCTGGGTTCAATTCCTAGGACCCACATCCACACAGTGCTTACAGCCATTTGTAACTCCAGTCCTAAGGGATCCAATGCCCTCTTTTGGCCTCTGCCAGCACCTGGTATGCCTGCGATACACATCTATACATGTAGACAAAATGCTCATACACATGAAAAATCATTTTTAAAATTAAAGAAAATAGGCACCTAAATTTTATCATTAGTATTCATTCATTTATTCATCACTTGATTGCCCTAAGGAAGTCATTTTAACATTTTGACCGTATATTCAATGAGGAGAATATACTTAGCATTCATCCAGCACTCACTAAGAATTCAGCTTTGGCGTGGTCCTTGGCTGTGTCTTCTCTCCAAGTCAGCACTGCTGCTCTGAACATCTTCCCTATCTGGGCCAGCACTCCCCTAGTCTCACCCAGCTCCATCATTGACCTTGACCCTTGACCTCCATTTCTTTTTGCTTACTATGTGTCTCTTCTTGGGTGCCCATCTAGTGTTTTTTAACTTCATCTGGCCAGAAGCCCTCATCTTTCTCACCAGCAAACTTGACCCTTCTCAACTCTCGGCTTTCACACTTGGTTAACGAACTTCCCCTTGTTACCTGCTCCTAGAGCCCTGGAGCTACCCCAGAACCCCCATATCTTTTTTGGGATGTACAAGCCTGACAACTCTCAGTTACTTACTGGGCTGTTACCTGTTTCATGCATCCAGATTCATGGATGCACAGGAGGGTGTCTGCCTGGTTTCAATTTTATTGCCACATGCTAGAATATACTATCTTTCTTGTTTGGCATCCCTCACCTGCCCTCCCTGCTCTCATCTCCTGCTATTCCAAACTAATTCTTACAATAAACATTTTAATCGGATCTCACTGCAAAAGTGATGTATGGACAATGAGAAAATACAATTAATGCAGAAGGTAGAAAGAACAAAAAAATACATATGTTCCCAACACCAGTGATAATCACTATTGAAATTTGGTCTGTATTCTTCTTTTTCTATAACATCACAGCTTACTAGACCCCCTTCACCTGTGTCTTAGGACCTGTCAGTCAACTCGTGTCCATTTGTCCTTCCTCCCTGCACACCTCAGCCTGTGAGCACCATTCTACTCTCAGGTCCTATGAGGTCAGCTTGTTAAAGGTTGTACAGATTAGTGACTGTCTTAGTTACTGTTCTATTGCTTTGATGAGACCACAGCAAGGCTACTTACTGAAAAAGGAGTTTGTGTGAGGCTTACAGAGCCAGAGAGTTAGAGTCTGTGATCATCATGGCCAGGAGCATGGCAGGTAGGGATGGCATTGGAGCAATAGCTAAGAGTTCCCTTCTTGATCCACAACTATAAGGCAGAAAGACAGACTCTGGGAATGGCAGGAAACCTCAAAGCCCATTCCCAGTGGCACACCTCCTCCAACAAGGCCACACCTCCTAATCCTTCCCAAACAATTTCACTGACTCTCAAATATATAAGGACCAAACATTCAAATATGTGAGCTGATGGTGGAGATTCTAATTCAAACCACCACAGTGACACCGCCTGGTCTTTTTCATTCTCTGCCTGGCTTATCTAACTCACTACGATGATCTCCAGCTCTATCCATGCCATTGCCAATGATAGGATTTTATTCTTCTAGATGGCTGAACAATAGCCCTGTGTGTATAAGCAGCAAATGCTTGAGTATTCATCAGGGGCCAGAACACTTAGGTTGTTTCCGTTTCTCAGCTAATTATGAACAGGACTACAATAAACAGGGATATCATTTTCCCAGGAACCTTTATACTTTTTGGCATAATGGTTGTATTTATGTGTGTTCCCACCCACATTGTGCTAGGAAGGATTCTCTTTCTTCTACATCCTTCCCAGCTCTTGTCATCTTTGTCTCTTTGATAATAGCCATTCTTCCTGGAATGAAGTGGCATCTCCTCCTGGTTTTGATTTGCATTTCCCCCCGTGGCTCCTGATGCTGGGCATTTTTGAATGTGCTTTCTGCCCATTTGCATGTCTTCTTTTGAGACTTGTCTACTTAATCTGTTGGATGATTTGGGTATTTTTTGCTACTGACGTTTTTGAGTTTTATAGTATGGGAATAGTGATGGGAAAATACTAAAAGTCTTTGCTTTGTGTATTTCAGCAGCAATGTTTCTATAAGGATAGAAAACTTTGTGTGCCCAGTAAAGACACTGTAGTTTGTAACATGCATCAGTCTTGAATCTGAGCTCAGGTGTTTCCAGAAGTGTCCATCACCCTGAATTACTATTACAATATAGTGCAACACTATGCACATTGCAAAGTGTGCATTTCTATGTTCAGAAGCATGGCTGCAGTGACATCACTCCCTACAGTAAGGGCTGCCAGAGACATCTGGCATTCATTGGCATTTGAGTTTGACTTAATCTCTGGTCATCAAACACAGAAACCTACCTTTACTGTGACAGATTTTCTGTGACCTCCACATTCATTTACACAGACCGCCCCCTGGCAATATAGCCCACAAGCCAAGAGATCAAGTGCTAGGGCTGGGAAGGCAGCTCAGTGGTTAGGAGCACTTGCTCTGCAAGCCTGAGGACCTGAATTCAAATCCCTGCCGCCCACATAAAAAGCTGGTCAAAACTATGTGTGCCTATCACCCCAGCATTATAGGGTGGAGACAGGAAGATCCTGAGAGCTTCCTGGCCAGTGAGAGACTGTCTCAAGGCACTAATGCAGAGAGTGACAGAGCCCCCCTGACATCCTGTTCTGCCCCCTGTATCCATGCTGCCCACATGCACATGCGCCTGCACATATGTTTCAGGTACTAAGTACAGACTGGATCAGGGTACAAAGAACCTAAAGCCTTGCTCGGTGCTGGACACACAGGCAACATTTAGTATACTTGCTGGATGAATGAATGAACATATGTAATAATGAATTAACAACAACAACAAAAAAAACCCAAAAAGCAAAAACAAGTTTTAAAAAGAACCAAGGATCTATAAAAATTGTTGATAGTGGGTATAGACAAATGTTAATCAAGTTTGAGAAACACTGGATGCATTATTATTGTATTTTGTAATCATTTAAAGCATTCATATTATGTATTGGATAGCTATATATCATTAAGCTTGCAGTATATACTGAAGACAACAGTTTTGGTCAAATCTATTAGAATAATTTGGAATTTATAAGGCGAGATGAGTACCACTTTTATACTGTTCTTAAATTTTTAAAATTTTATTTATATGTATGTGTGCATGTGCCTGCTTGTCTGTATGTGCATCACATGAGTGCAGTGCCCAGGGAGGCCAAAAGAGGGCACAAGATCCATAGAACTGGAGTTAAATGTTGTGAGCCACCTCATATGGTGCCAAAAAATAAACCTGGTCCTTTGCAAGAGCAGCATGTACTCTTAACCTCTGACCCAGGTCTTTATTTAAGATCCATGTAGAGTATTATCTATTTTCTGAGCTAGATGTAGCATTAATCTCAAGTTTCTGGCCTCCCATCAAAGTAGAAACCCTGTACAAAGCTACTCAGCATTGAAGTGAAGAGGTCCAGACTAGAGAGATGGCTCGCTGGTGAAGGGGTCCAGACTAGAGAGGTGGCTCGCTGGTGAAGAGCCCTTAATACCCTCCAGAGTACCCAGGGTTGATTCCCAGCACCCATCTTGCAGCTCACAATTGTCTGTAACTGCAGTTTTAGGCGATCTGATACCTCTTTCTGATCTCCACAGACACCAGCCACATACATGGTACTCAGACATACACACAGGCAAAAGATACACACACACACACACACACACACACACACACACACACACACAGAAACACACACACACAGACACACACACACACACACAATGAAAATACATGAAGTTAAGGGATCTAAGAAACCCAGCTTCTCTCCGTCTACAAACCCAATTATTCAGAACAACTAATAGTGTTTGTTTTTTCTTATTTGTTTTTTTAGGTTTTGTTTGTTTGGTTTAACACAGAGACAAAGATCTTAGTCCTAAGGGACAGGAAGAATCTGTCATATAATTTAATGTCAGTTCACTCAGGAGTAGGTTAAAAGTTATTCTTATGATAAATCAATAAATGCAGACACTTCTGCCACCACTTGCTGGCTGGAACTTGCGTGATTGCTCTCAAATACTGTGGCACACAAGCGCCCTGGGCTCTATGATCTTGATGATGTAAAAGTTAACTATCGTCTAGTTTCATTGTCAAAATGTTAAGTGCCATAAAAACCAGTTTTCTTATCTCAGAATAACAGTTAGTGGTGGCAGACAGTTGCAGGACCCAGTGGACCAAGGTTTCTGGGATTTTCTTAGTCGGTGATTCTCTTCACGACTGTGTCTAGGTTGAGTGGTAGACATGGGGGCATGCCAGCCCATGCTGTGCTAATTCCATCTTTGAAAATCCCTGCCTCCTGTTTGAACTTCAGTTTTCACGGCTGTCCAATGACTAATAAATGCCTCAGCCTGTCTTGTGATCCCCCAGCCCCACCCTCTGATATCCCAGCCCACCCTCTAAAGCTTCAGTCTGCCCTCTGATGGCCCAGCCCACCCTCTGATGCCCCAGCCCACCCTCTGATATCCCAGCCCACCCTCTAATGCTTCAGTCTGCCCTCTGATGGCCCAGCCCACCCTCTAATGCCTCAGCCCACCCTCTAATGCCTCAGCCTGCCCTCTGATGGCCCAGTCCACCCTCTGATGGCCCAGTCCACCCTCTGATGGCCCAGCCCACCCTCTAATGCCCCAGACCACTCTCTGGTGCCCTGACCTGCCCTCTGATGTCCAACTCTCTCTGATGCTCCAGCCTACCCTCTGATGTCTGACCCTCTCTCTGATGCCCCGGCCTGTCTTCTAATGCCCCAACCCATCCTCTAATGCTCTGGTACTCTAGCCCTCCAACCCTCCAAAGCCTTGGTCTGCCCTCTGAGAACAAGTGATTAACAGCTTCAGTATAGACCCCAAGTTGCTAGTCTCCCTTAAGGCTCTAGCTACACTTGTTGTTTTCTCTTGTACTGTGCTAAGGGGTGACCCAGGACCATGCATGCACTTTGCAAGTATTTTGGTTGCCCAATCCCAAGCCATCTAGGCATATATTTGTGTGAGAATTTTATATCTTCTTAAAAAGATTCATTTAAAATTATGTGTGGGTATGTATGTATGTATGTGTGTGTATATATATATACATATGCGTATGAGTATGTATGTGAGAGAGGCATGGAGCTTCAGTTAGAGCTAGATGATGTGAACCACCTGATGGGATGCTGGAAACCAAGCCCAGGTCCTCTGCAAAGGCAGTGCCTGCTCTTAGCCTTCGAGCCACCTCTTGGCCCTGTACTCTTTCCTTAAAGATGTTCCCCAATCACTCAACTCTGTGGGCTGAAGCACTGAATACAAGTATACACCAAGTGCTAGGAGATCCTCAGGACAGCACATGACACAGAAACCCAATCTCACATGACACTATAATTTTCTGGGTTGCCCTCCAAAACACAGCAATTCGGGTTGCATGGAGGTTTGACTTGGGCAAGTGGTTCTGGTTCAGGGGAAGCTCTCTGGACTGGGAAATGAGAAATTCTGGGGTTTAGTTTGAGGAAATGTCGCTCTGCAGGTGTAGGGTAACAGTTAAGTTCCTGAGACTTAGCATGTCCAAGGAAGAGATGCCAGGAAGGGAGGTGTGGGGATGGGAGGGGAGGGAAGAGGAGAAGAGGAGAGGGGAAAGTTCCTGAGACTCAGCACTTCCAAGGAAGGGACATGAGGGGAGGGGAGAGGAGGGAGAGAAAGGAGGAAAGGAAAGGAGGGAGGGAGGGAGGGAGGGAAGGAAGTGGGTGCTTTTCCAGCACAAAGCATTCTGACTCCTCCTCCCTTCCTTGTTTCTGAAATGGGGTTTCAGCCTTGTGGTTCCCGGTTTGTCATGGAAGTAGTGTGATTAAAAACATGGCAAAGCAATAGAGATCCTCAGTGAATCGCCCTCCAAGTTTCTAGGAAGAAAGTCATGGAAGCGCTGTGTGTTTTCTCTCTGTTTCTCTGTCTCTTCTTTTCTCCCCACAAGGTCTCTGAACAAGCCTCTCACTCGCTTCCCATTGTTGGAAGGCTTCCATGTCTGAGGAACAAGAGTAAACCATGTTATTTCAGTTGCTGCTGCCGCTGAGAGCCACTCTAAGCTAGCTAGATTGTTTAGTTGACCCGAGACCTGAAAGGCAACATTCTTGCCACAGTTCTCAGCCATCACTGTCCATGTGACATTTAAGGTTGCAAGAGGCTGAGGAAGGAAGATGATTTTATGCATGTCATTTCGACTAATGCTAAAAATGAAACCCTCCCTGGGGGAAATATCCTCAGTCATGTTTAAAGAGGAAGGCGGGTTTGGAGTCTCACTTTTGGTTCTGAGCTGGTCAAGATGACATTGGTACAGGGTTTCGTAGATCATCAGCTATTTATACTGGGGCCAGAGAGCCCAGCTAATCCAGCTCCAGGTATATACTCAAGAGAAATAAAAACAGACGACCATTAAAAAACGTGGGCACATATGATTGTAACACCATTATTCACAACAGCCAACAGGTGGACACGGCCCGTTTGTCTGTCAGCTGCTCATCTGTGGTACATTCAAATAATGGGATGTTACATGGCATTGACCAGACATGAAGTACTGATTCATGCTACATGCTGGCCTATACCACATGAAAGAAACCAGCCCCCCAAGAATACGTGTTGTATGACACATGTTGTATTAGGCTGTTCTCATGAACTACCAGGAACCAGGAAATGGAGAGAGACAAAAGCTAGCTAGTGTTTGCCTAGCATGGAAGGGCGAGAGTGTGAAGGCTGTAGGTTTCTCCTGATGATGAAAATGCTCTAAAAATAGTGCAGCAATGGTTGCACATAACGTGGAAAAACACTGAGCTTCTTGGTTTAAATGAGCAGATTAGATATGGGGATTCTATTTCAATAAAGCAGCTTTTTAAAAGTGATAACTTGAGAATACATACTTCAACCAAGAGCTGAACTCAAACATGGACCTTACTCTGAGGGCACTCTGGACACCCAGAGTGTTTACCCTGTTTGTTTAGAGCTGAAGCAAAGAGTTAAAATTATAGACTGGGTCTAGGGAGGTGGTTCAGTCAGTAAAGTGCCTGCTCTGTACCCACAGAAAAGGCCAGGTGTGTGCCTGTAACCCCAGTGCACTAGGGAGGAAGACAGGGTATCCCTGGAGCTCACTGGCCAGCCAGCCATGTGCCATCAGTGAGCTCCAGGGGCAGTGAGAGACACTGCCTCGATAAGTAAGTAAATATATATATTATATATATTATAATTATATATAATATAATATATAATAAATATATAAAAACATATTATATATTTATATATAATAGGGAAGTGATTGAGACACCAGGCATTGACCTCTGGCCTCTGCATGCATATGCACACATGAGCAGAGACACTTAGCACATTCAGTAGTTTTCACACAATGTCGCTGGGACTGTCTTGCTTCATGGAGGCTATTGTCAGACTACATTAGCAGAAGAATATAGCTGTGCAGATACTGACGGTTTAGTGACTAGATGAAATCTGGCACTGAATGCAGGCAGGCTCTAGCTAATCCAAAGCAAGTCACAGAGAGAATCAGAAGGAATTGCTGGGTGGTGGTGGTGGCCTATGCCTTTAATCCTAGCACTCGGGAGGTAGAGGCAGGGGGATCTCCAAGTTCGAGGCCAGCCTGGTCTACAAAGCGAGTTCCAGCTACACAGAGAAACACCATCTTAAAAATTAAACAAAAAAGAATAAAGAATCAGAGGGAATAACCAAAATCATGAATAACTGTGGTTCATAAATGGAGGCACAAGAGGGGACTTGGGATATCCTATGGGAGAGGGGGGAAAAATGGCAGAAGTTAAGACATCTCTTCTGGTTATTTATGTTTCTTCCTGCAAGGACCCAGGGCTTTAAAAACTTACATCAAGTGTAACAGAAAATTTTTATTTAAAACACTTACATTTATTAGTACTTAACACCTATAAAGCACCTATATCCTATAACCTAATACCTATAAACACTTAATATCTAAGAACACCTAACCAACCCTATTTTAATTTTCTTAAAAGGATATTAATATTCTTAGCATAGGTCCATGTAGGATATCGTGATTTTAGCAATCTAGATATGGCAGTCCCAGCAGGCAGTCCCTTTGGGCCTAACTTTGCCAGTTCATATGGTCAGTTTATTTCAACCGCTAGATCGTTGCCAGTTATAAGGTCAGCCTGTCTTAACCACTAAACTTGAGGTCAGCTTCCTCCATTAGCTGAGACTTATTTCTATAATCTCCTCAGCCCATGTATACTTCATGGCCTGAGGCCTCTGAACTCCACTTGCCTTGCCTACTCCACCGGCACTCTTGAGCCCCTAGATGGACGACTTTTTTTTTTTTTTTTGGTTTTTCGAGACAGGGTTTCTCTGTTTAACAGCTCTGGCTGTCCTGGACTCGCTTTGTAGACCAGGCTGGCCTTGAACTCGCAAAGATCCGCCTGCCTCTGCCTCCCAAGTGCTGGGATTAAAGGCGTGCGCCACCACCGCCCGGCTAGATCGACGACTTTAATGTCTAATTTTTAAAGAACTTTCTCTCAGCAGGTCCTATCCTTTTTTGCCAGCCTTCTTAGGTCAGTTTACGGGATGTGCCTCAGGCTATTGTGACCTCAGTGCTGACAAATGGCATACCTTGCTGTACACTTCTCCAGCGTTTGTTGTCTTCTCAGTCTGTGAGGGCAAGAGGAAGAGAGCGTCATGTGGAGCTCTCTGGTTTATATATAGTATTGTCTCATGATCCTTGGTGGTCTCGAGGGCCCACAAGCTCTCTCACGATATCCAGTGGTCTGTGGCTTCTTGTGGCAACCGACTCATCTTCGGCTCGTACAGTTTCTTAGCCATGCCCCTTCTCAGAAAGATGTGGCCTCAAATTTATGGGATACCAAGCTCCTCCTCTATGTGCTGAACTAAATAGTAACTAACTTCTACCACAGCCAAGTGTGGGGGGTTCACATCTTTAATCTCAGCACTCAGGAGGCAAAGATAGGCAGATCTCTGTGAGTTCCAGGCCAGCCTGGTCTACATAGTGAGACCCCCAACCCCAACAAAACAACAATATACTCCAAGGCTGGGGAGATGGTTCAGTGGGCAAAGCATTTCTCATACAAGCATGAGGACATGAGTTCGGATACCCAAAACCAATCGCTGTAAAGCCTCTGCCTCCAATGGTGGAGTACTGGTTTGTGAGCTAATGGTGATCATTCTGTGAGACTCACATTGAGCAGTCCTTGGGCAATTTTTGAGGACAGTGTTCAGTGAGATGACAAAGCTAAGACGAGTTTGAAGATGAGAGTCTATGCCGATGTCATAGCTACATATCAAAAGTGCAGGCACAACAAAGTAAATATGGGCACGGGGAAAGGAAAGCCAGTTGTTAATAAGGGTTAAGAATGCCGTGTGCGAGTCTTTGTGGTGGGACGGGATGTGTGTGAAGACCAGAGAGCAACCGTGGGTATCATTCTGCAGTGCTGACCACCTTGTTTTTGAGTCCCCCACTGGCTGAGATCTCACCAATTCAGCTAGGCTGGCTGGCCAGCAATCCCCAGGCGCCCAACTGCCTCTGCCTCCTCAGCACTGGCATTAAAACCTGCCCCACATCCAGGGTTTTTTGTTTGTTTGTTTGTTTTTAATGCAGATTCTGGGGCTACTCAAAGGACTCAGGTCCTCATGCTTGCAAGACAAGCACTTTACCAACTGAGCCATCCCCCACTCCCACCCCTAGGCCCTGAATGAGGAATTTTTTTGAAAATGTCTAAATTTCTGTTCACATTAGTCATTTATTTCTTTACTAGTTTAAAACTAATGGTTAACGTGGAAACGTGGGAGATTGGCCATGGGCAAGCCTGGAAAGGGAGGTAGAGGTATCTCATAGTGTATCTCATGACAGTGGCAGAAACAACTGAAGTCGCCAGCCTTGCCACGAGCCAGTGACACAACCATGTGCTGTCAGGCTAGCATTATATACTGCTAATTAGGGTTTCTTGTTCTTTTTTTTTTTTTTTCGAGACAGGATTTCTCTGTGTAGCTCTGGCTGTCCTAGACTCGCTTTGTAGACCAGGCTGGCCTCGAACTCGCAAAGTTCCGCCTGCCTCTGCCTCCCAAGTGCTGGGACTAAAGGTGTGTGCCACCATCGCCCAGCAGGTTTCTCGTTCTTTACATCTGTGTTTTACTTATTTTTGTCAGGTTATTTTTCTTTCTCTTTCTTCTTTTGAGATTTATTTCTTTTTATTTTATGTGTATGGGGGTTTTGTCTGCATTTATGTCCATGCACTGTGTGTGTGTGTGTGTGTGTGCAGTGCCCAAGGAGGCCAGAAGAGGGTGTCATATGCCCTTGGGATTTAAGTCACAGATGGTTTTGAGCTGCCACGTGGGTGCTGGGAACCATACTTGAGTCCTCTGCACAGGCAGCAGCCACTCCTGACTGCTGAACCATCTCTTTTAGCACCCAGTGGATAGTTTTGAGTCACGGGGAACATATACAGATCTGCGGCCTCCTCCTTGTAGATTCTGAGTCTAGTGGCATGTTCATCTCATGGGAATCTAAGTAGCCCATGGTGAAAGTCGGATCCTTTACATTGGTCACCCATGCATGACAATAAATGTTTTATATTATCTTTGTGAATATTTAAAACTACTACCGCATTAGTTATTGCTTTGTTTTTATCAAGAGATGAGGGTCTCATTAGATTGTACAGACTCCTGGACTCCAGCAGTTCTCAGTCCTCACCCTCCAGAGTTGCTGGGACCTCAAATGTCTGCTTTAGTTACTTTCCCCTCCCTCTTCTCCTATCATGATATATTTTACCGTTCCGTCCACAGGTGCATCCTATATGTGCAAGACTGGCACGGAAATTAGGAAGAGACTGATGCTACAATGAACCTGAGCCAGGTACTATGCAAGACTCTGTGACATAGCTTCCTCTTATAAAATAGAAATAAGTATGTTTTCTGTGGTGAAATTTTACTATCTTTGTTAATATCTTTACAAAGATATTTTATATCTTTGAATATAAAAGACATGTAAACACATAAATAAGAAAGTAGCACATTATATGCCTGGAGAGATGGCTTAGTGGTTAAGAACACACACTGTTCTTGCAGAAGACCTGAGTTCTGTTCCCAGCACCTACATAGGACAGACAGCTCCCAACTACCTGTAACTCCAATTCCAGGAGGTTTGGTGCCCTCTTCTGGGCTCCATCAGCACTGCACCCACATGGAGAAACCCACACATAGACACATGCACATACACCATCTACAAAATGAAATAACAATTGTAAAATGTTATATTATTAAAGGTGGTTTTTTAGGCCTAAGGAGATAGCTCAGTGAGCATATTGTTTGCTTTACAAGCATGAAGATTTCACTTTGATCCCCCAGAACCCACATTAAAAGGCCAGGCATGGTAGCATGGACCGGTAATCCTAGCACTGTGGAGAAAGACAGCAAGCTCTCTGGGGCTCACTAGCCAGCCAGCCAGGCTGAACTGATAAGCTCTGCATTCAGTATGAGTCCGTGTCTCAAAAAGTAAGATGCAGCTGAGGAAAAGACATTTGCTGACATCCTTCCTCTACATGTTCATACATGGCTGAGCATATCCACACCCACAGGAACATGTACACACATAAACTTGCGCACACACACACACACACACACACAACTTCTTTAGATTCTCCGTATTCCCAATTAGAGAGGACCATGGGGAAACACTTGGTTACAGGAAATGGCTTGCTGTTGCCCTTTTCCAGGAAAACCCACATGGTCACACACACCCACATGCACGTACACATGTACACACAGGCACACATTTATATATACAGAGAGACAGCACCATTTCATTGTAGTTAGATTTTAGATTATGAATTCTGTTAATGGCTTCCATATTAAATTTCTATCTCTGTAATGAAATATCTAAAATAACAAACTCACATGGAGAAAGGGTTTGTTTGGCTCACAGTTCAGGGATCTCGGCCATGATCAGTCCGCTCCCTTTTGATGAGTGGCAGTTCATGCCAGGAGCGGGAGGCGGAGCCAAACTGCTCCCTTCGTCCCCAAGGAGTAAGAGAAAAAAAACGAGAGATAGCGGAAGTTCCTCAAGACCCTGCGGAGCATGAGCCCCTGACCCACAGACTTCCGGCGGGGCTCTGCCGCTCCCAGGCTGCACTGCGCCCAGCGGCTGCCGCCTATGATTCTTTGCCTCTGGGGCGTGTGTGGGTGGAGGAGCATTCGGCTTCCAGACCAAAGTGGATTCCTGTCACTTCCCAGATGTGACAGTATTTTCAAAACATGTTTTTCTTAAATCAGTTAAGCCAAAAGAAGGACATTAAACATCACCTGAAATCCCCGCTCCTACTTCAGTTCCAACACAAGCTGCAAAGAAGCCCAGGCCGCTCAGTTGAGGAGCCGTCACTTCTGCCTCCGCTGCACAAGCCGCGTGTGCACCTCTTGGCTCCGCACATCTTTTGCCAAAACCAAACAATCAATAGAGAGACTGCTTTGCGACTAGTGAGGAGGAGACAGGCAAACTCCCAGAAGTTTGTGGGCAAACAACGAAGAGCAGAAAGCAAGGGACTACACCCGAGGTTGTCGACTGACTTCTACACACGCAGTGCGGCTTGGGCACATCCATGCTCACCCTTCAGTACATATTCCCCATTCATCCTCCCTTTCTAACACACGCACTCCCTTACACACACACACACACACACACACACACACACACACACACACATAGAGAAAGAGAGATTGAAAAAGAGAAAGGTCTAGACAAATGGCTCGGAGGTTATAAACACGAATACTCTTGCAGAAAACCAGAGTTCAGTTCCCTGCACACTCATGTCACAAACCACCTGTTACCCCAGTCACAGGAGGTCCGATGCCCTCTCCTGAACCCCAAAGACACCTGTGTTAAAAATTATATATATATATATATATATATTTTTTTTTTAATTAAAGAACCTGCTGTGGGGGCTGGAGAGATGGCTCAGCGGTTAAGAGCACTTCCTAGTGCTCTTCCAAAGGTCCTGAGTTCAATTCCCAGGAACCACATGGTGGCTCACAACCATCCACAATGTGATCTGGTGCCCTCTTCTGGAATGCAGGTGTACATGCAGATAGAGCACACATATGCATAAAATAAATAAAAAAAATAAATCTTTAAAAAAAAAAAAAGAACCTGCTGTGGGCTGAGGCGATGGCTCAGTGTCTCAGAGCGCTGGCTACTCTTCCAGAGAACTCAGATTCAATTCCCAGCACCCACACGGTGACTGACAACTGCTTGTGGCTAGACAGTTCCAGGGGATCCAGCGCCCTCTTTTTGTCTCTGCAGGCACCAGACCTGCATGTGATACACAGACATTAATACAGCCAAAGCACCCATACATACAAAATAAAAATAATTTTACATTTTTTTTAAAGAAAGGCTTTGTATGAACCCCCAGAGATCTTCGCCAACTAAAAGCAGTTAAACTTCCAGAAATACATAGTTTTCCATTATTCCACCAATATGGTGAACGGAGTAATGTGCCTTGTCTTTTTAATTCCTGATTCTCTGATTACTTGTGAAGTCTCTTAAGTTTCCTGTCCTCCATGACCACGGGTATCTGTCTCTCTTCTGAATTTCCTGTTTATCTCCTCTGAGTTTGTAGGTGCATGTATGTGTCTGTTTGCATTCTCCTCTCTGACACCCAGAATAACTTCAAGTTAATCTACACATTTGTGTGAAACTACTGAGTTAATCTACACATGTATATGAAACTGCCATCCGCATGATAATAGATCCTCTGCTGCCCAAAGCTCCTTCAACCCCTCCTTCCTGGCCCTGGATCCATAAATATATTTCTGTGTGTAGGTGTGCGCCCTTTAGTGCAGTGCCCTCAGAGGCCAGAAGAGGGTGTCAGATCCCACTGGAACTGGAGTTATTCGAGGTTATGAGCTACCTGGTATGTGCTGGGAACTGAACTTGGGTCTTCTGCAAGAGCAGCCTGTGTTCTGAATCAGAGCCATCTTCCCAGCCCTAGTTAATATTTCCTAGGATATGGTATAAACAAAATCATAAAGGACACGCTCCTTTCAATCAGAGCCATCTTCCCAGCCCTAGTTTACATTTTCTAGGTATCATATAAACAAAATCATAAAGGATACGCTCCTTTCTGTGTGACTTTGTTAGCTCCACACCCTTGTTTTGAGATTCATCCACATTGTAGCATGTGTCCACAGTATTATTTTATTACTATGTTACATTCCTTTGCCTCTATGTACCACAGATTATTTGTGTGTATTCATCACTGATGGGCATATAGATTGCTTCCATCCTGGGCTATAAAAAGCAAGGCTGCTGTGAATGCTGGTGTACAGGGCTCTGCATGGATATAAGCTTTTGTTTCTCTTGAGTAGTTGTCTAGAGTAGAATGTCTATACCCTATGGAAGGTTTAAGGTTTAAGGTTTTTTTTTTTTTTTTTGGTTTTTCGAGACAGGGTTTCTCTGTGTATCCTTGGCTGTCCTGGACTCACTTTGTAGACCAGGCTGGCCTCGAACTCACAGTGATCCGCCTGCCTCTGCCTCCCAAGTGCTGGGATTAAAGGCGTGCGCCACCACCACCCGGCTAAGGTTTAAGTTTTTAAGAAACTACCAAAATAAATATTTTTCCCCAAAGGGTATACTGTTTTATCCCCTCCCCTCACCTCCACCCACAGCATCTCTAGGACCCAGGTACACCACATCCTCATTGTGCCTGATCTAATAAGGTTTTCCATGTTAGCCATTTCAGTGAATGTGTGGCTGTGTCTCGTGGTTTGGGTTTGTGTGTCTCTGGGGAGTTACTGCTAAGCTTCTCTCATTGACCACTTAGACATCCTCCTCAGTAAGAGGCTCACTCAAATCTTTCACCCATTTAAAAAAAAATTGAATTGTAGAGGCTAGAGAGAGGCCTCAAAAGTGAAGGGTACTGGCTGCTCTTGCAGAGGACCTGGGTTTAATTCCCAGCACCCACATGCCGGCTCACAACTGTCTGTAACTCCAACTCCAGGGGGTCAGCACTCTCTTCTGACCTCTTCAGGTACCAGGCATGCACATGGTACACAGACAAATAAAGGCAAACACCCACACACATAAAACAAAGGGAAAAAATTAAAAATTGAAATGCTAGTAGGTTTTGAGAGTTCTTTATAATTTCTGTGTACAAGTGAGATACATTTTTGCACGGGTTTTTCTGTGGTATTTCCTGTCCTTTCATGCTGTAGTGTGTCTTTGGAACAGCAGACAAGTCTAATTTTGATGAAGTCTGATATGGAATCTACCTTCCATGGACTGCACTTTTGTTTCTGACCTGAGGATAGTACAGCCTTCATTTCTGTCTCAAATGATAATTCTTCTGCTCTTTTCTGGGGCAGCTGTGTAGAATGGCTTTTGTTTCTCCCTCATATACGGCCCAGAATTTCTGGTAAAGTCTGGATGTTTATTTGCAGAAAAAAAATCTTATATTTCAGTTTTTAAAATATGTTGTTACACTATTTATCCCATGTGTGATTCTGTACCAGCATGCCACGGGGCATGTGCGGAGGTCAGAGGTCAACTTCATGAGTCAAATCTTTCTACCTCCTTCTACCACGTGACTTTGAGGGACTGACCTCAGGCTTAGGGGCAGGCCATCTCACCAGTCCAAAGTTCAGTTATTTTAATAAAACATTCAGGGTTTTTTCTTGGGCAAACTATGATGATTTGTGTCTTCTGAAGTATGTGGCCATTTCTTCCAAGTCCTTGAATTTCTTTGTACAACGTTCTTCATAAAAGTTCCTAATTGCCCTGGTGCTGGGGAAATTGTACTCATGTCTCCTCTCTCGTTCCTTGTTAGTCATTTGTTTCATCTCTTTTTTAATTAGCAAATCAGTTTGATATGGGATTAATAAATACAGTTCTTTTTCTAGAAGAACTTTGCTTTTGTTGTTTTGTGTTCCTCTTTTTCTATTTTTTTTTTTGTTTTTTGGGTTTTTTTGCTTGTTTCTCTGTGTATCCTTGGCTGTCCTGGACTCACTTTGTAGACCAGGCTGGCCTCAAACTCACAGAGATCCGCCTGCCTCTGCCTCCCGAGTGCTGGGATTAAAGGCGTGCGCCACCGCGCCCGGCCCATTTTTCTTTCTTTTTTTTTATTTCATTGATTTCTTCTTTAATCTTATTTCTTCTGTTCACTTGAGGTTGAAGTGACTTTTTAAAAAATAAATACACAGCCCTGAGGTCACTGACTTGACACTTTCCTTATTTTCTGTGCCTGACGTTTCCCTGTAAGGTTAGCAGCGTAATATGGCTTGAATACATCGTGCCTACCTTTGCTTTTCCTTTTACATTTACTTGATTGGTTTTCTTTTGAGACAGAGTCTGACTCTGTAGCCCAGGCTGGTGTCAAACTCAATGATCCCCATGTTTGAGACTCTCGGGCACTAAGGTCACGGGCCACACCCTCCCCCATCCCTGACCCACCCACCCCTGCCGCTGTGTGCTTGCATTTTCAATCCAGTCAAAGTGGGTTATTTCTCTCTCCAATTGATCTTCCATCCATGGATTATTTTTTTCAATTTTTTTTTAATGTGTATGGGTGTTTTGCCTGCATGCATACTGGGTGCCATGTGCATGCATTACCTACAGAGGCGAGGAGAGGCCATCAGATCCCCTGGAACCGGAGGGGGTGTGAGTTGTCACACGGTTGCTTGAAACTGAACCGAGGTCCTCTGGAAGAGCAGCCAGTGTTTCTGTCCAGTGTGGCTTCCCTTCTGTCTGAGGGACTCCCTCAGCATTTCCTCCAGTGTAAGTAGCCAGGGCGTGCATCCATTCAGCTCTGGTGGTCCTTAAACCTTTATTCTGCCTTCACTTTTCAAAGATATTTTCATTGGGTATAGAATTCTTATTCTTCCCCTCCTCACTTTGGCACTCTAAGAAAGGCATTCTAATGTCTTCTGGATTATAGTATTTACAGCCAGGAGTCTGCTGAGTCTCCCGTCATCCTTTTCCTGCTTCCTTTATACAGAATGTCTCCATTTTCCCTGGACTGCTTGTCTTAGTTACTCCTCGTGTTGCTGTGATAAAATATCCCGACAAAAATAACTCAATGGAGAGAAGATGCGTTTGGCTCCCAGGTGAAGGTTATGCTCACAGGTAGTCAAGGTGACAGTCAGGTGGCGGGGAAGTAACAGCGATGGGCCGCAGCTGGCCACATGGTCTCTACAGTCGAGAACCAGAGAGGGATGAAATGCTTCTGCTCAGCTCATTCCCACCTTTTCATCCAGCCCAGGGTCCCAGCCTAGGGAATGGCACCACCCACAGTGGGTCAGTCTTCCCACCTCAATTCCTGGAATCTAAACAATCACTGTAGGTGTGCCTCAAGGCCCCATCTCCCAGTGATTCTGGAGCCTGTCACACTGATAATTGGTATCATACCACTTTTATGACTTTATCACAGTTTTTTAAAATTCTTACTTCTATACATATGGGTGTTTTTGCTTGCATGTGTGTCTGTATACTGTGAGTGCCTGGTACCCAGGTTTTCCATGGAGGCTAAAAGAGGCTGTTGAATAGCCTAGAGCTGGAGTTACAGGTGATTGTAAGCTACCGCGTGGATGCTAGGAATTGAACCCCGGTCCTCTGGAAGTGGAACCAGTGCTCTTAAGCGGGGCTATTTCTCCAGGCCCTTACCACAAGTTTTGAACACCTTTTTTGTAATATGCTTGATGTGATGTCCCCCATGTCCCTTGTTCCTGGCTTTTCATATACATTCCAGGGTTTCTAATTCTCACCAGATCTGTAAATGTTCCCAACATCATTTCTTCAAAGAAATATTTTATTTTTTATCTTATTTATTTTACTTATTATATGTGCATGAGTGGTTTGCCTGCATGTATATGTGTGCAACACTTACATTCCTGGTGCCTATAGAGTCCAGAAGAGGCCATCAGATCCCTTGCACCTGGAGTTAGACAGTTGTGAACTGCCATGTGGGTGCTGGGGATCGAACCTAGGTCCTTTGGAAGATCAGCCAGTGCTTTTAACCACTGAGCCCTCTCTCTGGATATGACTTAGCATACCCTTCCTGTCCTTTACGGATACCTCCTTGACATCTACAAGTCTGCTTAAAAGTGTCCCTTGTTGGCCGGGCGGTGGTGGCGCACGCCTTTAATCCCAGCACTTGGGAGGCAGAGGCAGGCGGATCTTTGCGAGTTCGAGGCCAGCCTGGTCTACAAAGCGAGTCCAGGACAGCCAGAGCTGTTAAACAGAGAAACCCTGTCTCGAAAAACCAAAAAAAAAAAAAAAAAGTGTCCCTTGCTGAGTGATACTCACCTATATTAGCTTCCTTCCTTCCTTCTTTTTATTCATCTTTCTTCTGTTTTTATTTGAGTTTCATATATTCATTCAAAAACCTTCAGTAAAATACCCCCTCCCCCACTGTGAATCCCATGAGACATCGTGAGCCCTTTCCCCAAACCCGGTTGAGTTTGAGTCTCTTCCTGCGCTGTACATCTCTGCTTTAAGTCTTCCTTACTCCGACTTTAAACACATTGGCTTCACTCACATGTTTACTATCCTTGCACCGTCTCAAGTTCAAGGCCAGCTTGGCCTACAGAGTGATTTCCAGATACCATTTTTTCCGTTCATTTCAGGTGACCCTGTCCTGAGCTGGCATAGCGTCCTCACTCCCAGCACACACTGCAGACTTGAGGACAACCTGTGTGGATCCCCTCACCCGCTCTTGAACTGCTCCCTTCTAGTCCAGCTGTGCCTGTGGGTGCTAACCACTAGGCTCACCTCAGGCTCTCATGGTTCTCTTTCCAGCCTCTCCCTGCACCACCCTGAACCAGTCCCTGTGGCTTGCGTCTGCTTCTCATATGTCAGGGGTCTTTGTCCGTTGTCAGCCACCATCTTCAAATACCATCCTACGTGTGTTTCATCTAATGCTTTGATTGCTTCAGGTGACAGAAAATAAATAAATCAAGTGCCTGTTTCCCCATCTTGGCTAGAACCAGAAATCTCCTCATTCTGTTTTTTGAGCTTATTAATTACGGGTAGTCAAGCTTATTGGGTTAGTGGATGGCATCTGCTCTGCTGTGATGTTTGGTAATTAAACATTCACCCGTCCTTTATTCTGGGAGGTTTTTTTAAGGTCTCATTTTTTTTAACATTTAAACATCTATTTCTTTAAATAATCATTTTGGCCTATGACAGACTAATCTTTGTTTTCTCAAAAAAATGATCGTTAGTAACTTAGTTAATCCTAACTAAAGACAAGTATTCAGAAATTCAAAATACACTTCAGCAGTTGAATTCCAGTTGATAAATCTCTTTGTCTTTCTTAAAGGGAATCTCCTACACTCCCTGTCATGAACAGTCTTCAGAAAGGGCTCTCTGGCTTAGTCTGGGACTCCTGTTCTCAGAAGCAAGGGAGGCAGACCCACTCTGAGCTGCCCTCTGTGCCCTCAAATCCCTGACTGTCATGTGGCTCCATTTAGGATACGTTCTCAGCGGTACTGACCTGTTGGCTTTACAGTTGATTGCCACTGTCTGAAGATCAGCAGGGCATTTGCCAGAACAACAGGTGCAGGCAGACCCTTCTTCCTATGCAAAGCCTTTGGTTGCTCCCTGTTGCGAGTGGTATAAAGTCTATATTTCTTAGCGTGGCTTAGAAGGCTTTTTGTGGTTTTCCTTGGCTTAACACCAGCTTCGTAGTTTCTCCTCCCAAGTCTCCCACTCGTCCATATTAAATGAACTACATTGATTTTCCCTAAGAAGGCATGGCTTTTATAAGTGAGAGAGAGAGAGAGAGATTTCCCTTCCATTCGTATCAACAGAGAACCACTTTGTCCTCTGGGTGTCTGTTACTCCATTTGGCCGAAAGTTACAGGATGGTATGGGTTCTGTCCCTGACACCCAGCCCAGTACAATGCTGTGGGAGTCCTAAGCATACAGTAAGCATTTATTTAATGAAAGGAGTACAGCCAGTGGATAGACGATTAGGTTGTTCACCTACATATGCAAATGACTCAAGTAAACTGAGTCCATGAAGTCATGCACACTGCCACCCAACTCTGTCACCTCACACTAAGAAATGTATCTGCCAGCACCGTCACCTTTACTTCTTTAAAATTCTAGAATATCATATTTTGAAGAAAAATAGATTTACTGGCTAAATGTGTTTCCTGGATAACAAGACAGTCAAGGAAGAAACACAGTCTATACTATAATTAGGTCAAACAGAAATAAGTGCTGCAGAGGTTATTTAAACTTAAAAAAAAAATAGAGAAAAAATCCCAATATTTTTCAAAAATTAAGTAAAAATGGAATCAACACAAAATGAACTCAAATAACTATTAGTAGGTCAACACATAGACAAGTCACATGGTATCTCACTAGCCATAGGAACTTCGAGTTGTTCAGAGGCCTCTCAGAGTGAGCATGGTACAGTCTTTGTTTTATACTGGTTTCTTTCTGTGGTTAATAGAGAATTGTCAAGTCACCTGAGGTCTTTGCTGCAAGAAAACATCACAGGCCAGTCCTGAGCAGGGACCTTCCTATCCCATCCAGAGATTGACCCTGTTCCAGGAACTACCGGATCTGCCCATCAGGGTTTGTGCAGACAAACCCTCCGTCCCCTTCAGAGTCCTGATGTGCACCAGCACCCTTGACTTATCCCTGGCCATACCCTCCTGAGTAACCAATAGTCTCTCTGTGTATTTACCTGTTGTGTGAATCTTACATAGATGAAATCATTCCTATGGCTGGCTTTGTTCACTTACCATAATACTACAGGATCCATTCACATTGGAGCATAGGCCATTACTTTATTCCTTTTGATTTTTTTCTTTTTGAGACAGAATCTCGTGAAGCCCATGCTGCCCTCAAACTCACTATATAACCAAAGGTGGCCGAACTCGCAGTCCACCTGCTTCCATTCCCCAAGTGCTGGGACTACAGAAGCGCACCACTCTGCCTGACCCTTTATTCCTCTTTATGACTATTATATTCCATCATGTAGTTATACCACATTTTCTTTATTCCCTGCTTACTGGGCATTGGGTTATTTCTGCTATCTAGTGATCAGGAATAATGTCATTCTGAAACCTGCCTGAGTTTTTTGTGTGGATGTCTTCCCCTTTCTCTTGGGTATGTACCTGAAACCGAACTTTTTAAAATTATTCAACACATATTTATTAGTAACTATATTCACTTATAACAAATATACACTTACTTAACTACTAACCCTACGAATGACTACAACCCCTATTACCTAACCACTAAACCTATTGATAACTATTACAACTATTTTCATAACCTTTTAGAAGGATACAGTCTCTGGGGCAGATCCTCAGTTGTCAGGAACAGTCTTTGTGGTAGACCCTTTAATGCACTTAGCAGTCTTTCTTCTGGAATATCTCAGACATAGATCCGTCAGGGTAAATTGGCTATGGCGGCTTCACCTTAAATAAGGCTTGAGGCTTTCTTCTCTCTAGGAAACGTCAGCCATCTGTAAGCCAACTTATTTCCTTTGTATCAGCAACTCTGCAGCTCTGCCTCAGTCTTTAAAGCTGGCCACAGTTTCATTCTGGCCACTGTTCGGACAGGTCAAACCCCTCTAGGCAAAAGCTGAGCCACAGGGTTTAGTCCTTGGCCTTTTGCTGTCTTGCTGAGGCTTTCTCTGCTCACCAGCTTCTTTCTGCCTCAGGGAGAGCTGGCCATCAGTCCACCAGCACTTTCTCCATCAGAGGATACAAAACTACTCATAGTCCTTTCTAGCATGAGGACTCACTAGCATCGGAACTCTCTAGCATGGGGCTCCTTGGGCTCCATCCACTTGTCCTTAAATAGGATCGCTCCTTGTTCCACCTCTTCAGCTTAATCTGAGCTCTGCCCTCTTAGCAGCTGAAAACAATGCCAGGCCATAAACCTTGTTTTTAGACCATAGAGTCTTTCCTTGTTTCACCTGGCTTCCTCCTTGTTTTTAGTCCATAGAGACTCCCTATGTTTCACCTGATTTTATCCTTGTTTTTAGTCCACAGCCAAGTTGATCTTCATGCCCAGAATTAAGAGACTGTATCAGAAACCCCTAGATATTTACTAAATCTAATTTATATTAATCTAACTCCTTACACGTACCTAACAGTATTATCTTAGGTTTCACTGCTGTGAAGAGACACCATAACCAAGGCCACTCCTATAAAAGAAAAAGAAACTGCCTTACAGTTTCAAGGGTTTAGTCCATTCTTCATGCCAAGAAGCATGGCAGCATGCAGGCAGACATAGTGCTGGAGGAGAGTTCTACACCTTCATCCACAGCCAGCAGAGACTGTGTGCCACACTAGGTGTAGCTTGAGTATCTGAGACCTCAAAGCCCTCCCCTATAGTGACACACTTCCCCCAACAAGGTCATTGTGGTAAGAGTTTTGTTTATTGAAAGAAACAGTTATGAGAATGTTTTTGTTTAATCCCAGGTGTGAGGCTGCTTCAGTTAAGATCACAGGTGTAAACTATGAACTGCCTCATGAGCTAGCAGGGGTGTGGCAAGTTTAACTCCAAGGACTTGAGAGAGGGTTAAAAAAAAGTCAGAGCAAGTCAGGCATGGTGGTGCACGCCTTTAATCCCAGCACTTGGGAGGCAGAGGCAGGCAGATCTCTGTGAGTTCGAGGCCAGTCTGGTCTACAAAATGAGTCCAGGACAGCCAGGGCTACACAAAGAAACCCTGTCTCAAAAAACAAAAAAGAAAAAGAAAAAAAAGTCAAAAGGAGAAGGGGGGTCTACAAAGAACAAAGAGAGGGGATGCTACAAAGGGGAAAAAAGTGAGAGCCCTGAGGAGAAGGGGGGTGCTACAAAGAAGAAAGAGGTTGCTGCTCCCCTGAACTGCTGCTGGTTCTTCCTTCTGCTGTTTTCTGGTTTATTGGTTTGCTGGACTTACAGAGACTGGTATTGCCTCCAAAGAACCCAATGACCCTAATCAGCAGGAAGTAGCCTAAACAGATCTACATCCATCACTTTCCCCTTTAACATTCCTTCTCTGCTACCTAATGTTGGGAGGTTGGAAGGAACAGGGGTTGGAAGGGAAATAGAGGAATTAAGCATACTTAAATAAATTTAAGTGCATATTAAAACAAAAATTATAAAAGCCACTTTACTACAGGCGACACCTACTCCAATTAGACCACACCTCCTAATAGTGTCCCTCCCTATGAGCCAAGCATTCAAACACATGAGTCTATAAAGACATACCTATTCAAATCACCACAAATATTCTTTTATTATTATTTTACTTTTAGTCATGTAAGTGTGTGTGTGTGTGTGTGTGTGTGTCTGTGTGTGTGTGTGTGTGTGGATGTAGAATCCCTGGGGCTTGGATTGTGGTTGTGAGACCCTTGACATGGTTGCTGGGAATAGAACTCAGGTCCTCTGAAAGAGCAACATGTGTTCTTAACCACTGAGCCATCCCTCTAGCCCCATGGTATGGAATTCCTGAGGCAAATGCTAACTTTTGATTCTGGGCTTTGGGGTGGTTTGTTTGTTTGTTTTTGTTTTTCTGTTCTGTTTTGAACTCTTGTTCCCAAGACATCTATGCCATCCTGCATTCCTACCTGCAGGGTCAGGGAGCTCTTGGCCTACCTTCCCCAGTTCCTGGTAGCAGTCTGTTTTTATAGCTGTCCTAGTAAACACGAAACAGTTTGGCTATAGGTTTTGATTTTTGTTTCTGATAATGATGTCAAGCCTTGTAACATATTTTCATAGTCATTTCTATGTGTCCTTTTTTTTTAAAAGAAAAGTTTATTCAAGTCCTGTGCCAATTTTTAAATGTGGGTTTCTTGTCCTTTTACTGTTGAGTTGTAAGAGATGAGGATACTTTTAAATTTGTTACATTTTATGTTATCTGTTTGGGGTGGGCACATGTGTGCCACAGTGTACATGTAGAGGTGAGGGGACTTGCACAAGTCAGTTCTCTCCTGCCCTGTTTGTTCTGTTGATGGAAACTTGGGTATCAGCCTCGGTAGCGTGCACCTTTACCTGCTGAGCCATTTTGGAGACCCAGATAAATAATTTTTTTAATGTTGATTTGTATTTGTTATCATCAAAACAGTGTGTTGGAAAGAACTGAATGGCAAATCTCATTTTTCTACAGGGACTGAAGATTTATAAGAACAAAAATAGTAGTCAATGAGAGAGACAAAAGGACCAGGCCATCAAAAAGCAACGTGCTTGCCACACTGGCCACCATGCGTAAAGGGGTACTGAAGGACCCAGAGATTGCTGATCTGTTCTACAAAGATGACCCTGAAGAGCTTTTTATTGATTTGCATGAAATTGGACATGGGAGTTTCGGAGCCGTGTACTTTGTAAGTAATTAGTTGACCGGGTAGAGTAGGTTCAGAAAGTGTGAATTCTGTTTGCTGTAGGACACACTTGTGTTCTATGTAGAGAAGCGTGGTCATTGCTGAAGTTGTTTCCAAAATGCTAGGCTCTATTCCCAAGGCAATAAAGCAAAGTGACACATGTGAGGTAGAGTCCCATGTGCTTCCTGGAGATGCCAGGCTCCCTCAGCCTCTGCTCTCCGTTCCTTCACCTCAAAGCCACCAAACCCTTGTAGCCCTTGTTGGTCCTGAGGGTTTCAGATGAAGTGTTTCTTTACAAAGGCAGTTTTTACCAGTCAACACTCTACCTCTTAACACTCCATGTTTATGTTACATTGGCTACATTCTAGCACAGTGGTGGTGACACAGTTATGTATAAGAGTAGCTAGTCATTTATGTCCCTTACCCTAAACAGTATGCACCATGATAATAAGGTATGTCTATCTCATTCATTACTGTGTTCCTAGGAACTAATACAATGTCTGCCAATGGTAGGAATTAAATAAATGTAGGAGAATGGATGGATGGGTAGGTGGGTGGGTGGATAGTAGGATGAGTGGGTGGGTGGATGGATGGATGGATGAGTGGGTGGGTGAGTGAGTAGATGGATGGGTAGATGGGTGGATGGTTGGATGGATGAGTGGGTGGGTGGATGGATGGATGGATGGATGGACGGGTGGGTGGATGGATGGGTGGGTAGATGGATGGGTGGGTGGGTGGGTGGATGGGTGGGTGGGTGGATGGATGGATGGTTGGGTGGATGAATGGATGAGTGGGTGGGTAGATGAATGGATGAGTGGGTGGGTGGATGGGTGGGTGGTTGGGTGGATGGATGGATGAGTGGGTGGGTGGGTGAGTAGATGGATGGGTAGATGGGTGGATGGTTGGATGGATGGATGGATGGATGGATGGATGGATGGATGAATGATGGATAAGTGAATAGTTGGACAGACAAATCGATATTTAGAGAGATGTCCAAAGATGTTTGTTGACAATCACAGGAAGTCACTACTTTCTGATAAATGGCACAAGGCTATTCCTAACCACAAATCCTCCAGAATGTATTTTTTTATGAGAAAGTAAGAAATGGTTGAGATAGAAGCACAGCCCATTCACCTGGAGCTGGTCACGTGAAACAGTTTCTCCATCTAGAATGGCATCAGGAGTCTGCTTCATTAGAGTGACCCATGTTTCTTGAAGGGCATAGCCTGTAAAACAAGTTAGGAATAAAGTGTGAATTGGCAGCTCCTCTCTAACCCTGTGTCCACTCACTCTTCTTAAGCAGCCCTCGGCCTCAACTGTCTGAGTATAGGTCTTCCTCAGTTGTCCTTCCCAATGAGGTTTCTTATCCCCAGTTTGTCCTTTTGCCACTAGCTTCACCATGTGTCTCCTCTGAACACCCCCCCACCCCGCGCAGCCCTTGGCATCTGTCCCTTCATCCCCAGCCCGTGCTCACATCAATATCATACCACTGGCTGAGTTTCCTGTAACTGAAAGGAGGGACCATTTTCTATGTAATGGTCCCATGTTAGCCTTAAAATTTTACTATACCAATTAAGACCCAAGCAAAGTTCTGTTTTCTTTTTCACAAAGATGGTTTTCTAAAGTATTTTTAATTATAAATATATCCTGCATAAAGAAGTATGTACACACACAGACACACACACACACAATTGGCCTGGGTGTAACTCAGAGGTAGAGCCCTTGTCTAGCATGTACAAGGCCCGAGGCTCAACCCCAACAGGAAAACAAAAGCATGTGCCTGCCCCCTTTGTAAGCATAATTTATAACTGTATTTATTAATAATTCTAAACACCTACCACCCACCAACCCTAAGAACTTTATAAGGGTACCAGTCCTCAAGCACCGATCCTTTGAGGGCAACTGGTCAGCAGTCTGTCTGCAGGAGCACCTCCATAGCAGAAGCGTAGTCACTCGGCTATCCTGCCAGCTGCCACCTCCCTTCAGCTTAGGCTCCTAAGCGATGCTCAGTGTTGAGGCTTTGCTGGGGCCTCCTCTATTCGTTTGGGCCTTGCCACACCCTCACAGGACAGGGGTCATAGTACTGCCTGTTTTCTAGTTCTCTTCTCAGTACATTTGCCGAGGCCACAGAGCGCTCACACCTCACCTCCCATGGCTGTGGGTGCATGGACAAACATAACTTAAGGCTGCTCTGCTCCCACTGCCATGGCCTTGGCAGGGCACAGCTCTCCTCAGCACCTGGTTCTCACGAACTTTCTCTGAGCATGTCCTATGCAACACCTCTTGTGCTAGCCTGAGCCTACTTGTGGCAGGAGCAGCCTTCCGCGGCCTTTTCTGGGCCTTCTTGGGCTGGCTCGTAGCAGGAGCCCCTTTCCACGGCCATTTCTGGCCTCTGCCACCTGTCTTCTCAACTGGTCACTGTTTATATGCACAGGCACCTGACCGCTAATGCTAATTCTTACTGCCTCAGGGCTGGTGCAGCCTAGGGGCTGGTTAGGCCATATTTGCTTGAAGTCTGGCCTTTTCTGTCAGCACAGCCTCAGCGCCAGCATTTGGCACACGTCCACTCAGCACCTCTGTCTCTCGAGCCTTTTTTTTTGCTCTGCCACCGTGCCCTTAATTAGGGCACTGCCCTTGAGGTCCCTGGTGGGTCTGGCAGTTTCTCACAATTTCTCAAGGTCCCTGGCCACACCCTTTCACGAGGTGCTATTCTCTGAGTCTCTCTGAGCCATAGCTTTCCAAACGGGCTCCGCCCAATTTTGGCTCTGCCCAACGTCGGCCACTATCTTTCTAGCATCTTTCAAAGTGTGGCAGAGTCCAGCAGCTGAGCAGTGTTGAGAAGCAATGCCATGCCAAAAGCCCATTCCAGGTTCCCAGGTTTTCCTTGTTCCCCAGGGCCATGTGGGCTGCAGGTGCCAGGCTGATTCAATGTAAATCCAACCTCCACCACACCCCTTAGTATATATAATTTAAGCAACAATTAGAAGGCAATCTCTGGGGAATTACCAGGACAAGAAGAATGCTGGCATGTCCCAGAAGCCCCTCATATGTTCCTCCTGCCCCAGGGCTCCCACTCCCTGCTCCCCTGAGGAGTGTCTCTGTCCATATTTCAAGGTGAATACTCTTGCTTTTCGTTATGCATAATTGTTACATTGACTCAAAGGCAAGGTAACTTTGGTTGTTTAAAATGGAAACATTTGGGGCTTGGAGAGATGGCTCAGTCATTACAGCTGGTATTGCTTTTTCAAAGGACTCAAGTTTGGTTCCTAGTACCTGTGTAATGTGACTCACAACCTCTATAACTCCAGATCAGGAGATCCAATGCCCTCTTCTGGCCTTCACAGTGATGTACATGCACATGGTACATCATAAACTTAAGCAGGCACACACACACATACATAGAAATAGAAATAAATAAGTCTATTAAAGTTTTAGAAATAAGATAAAGTGGAATTCTGTATGCCTTCCTTTCCAATGGGCTTTTCTTGCTCTGACACATTTACCAGCGGTTCCCACCCCCCTGTTGTTCCATAATCAGTTCGTCCTCTGAATCGCTCTTCACTAAGGTCAGATGGTGGCCTCAATCTCTACCTGACTTCTATTTTAAAAAGCAGGCAGAACCTTCTCAAGGTCCCAGTGACTCACAGCAAATACAACAAACCAAGACACTTAGAAACAAGCCGTTGCCACAGGGCAGTGAGACCCACCTCATAGAATACCTAGTGGTTGCTTCAGGGGCTGACTCCTGGCATTTTGTCTCGTTTTTTTGCCCTTTTGGAGAAGACTCTTCTAGGAAGACTAACACAATACCCTGTGTATAGTGGATACAAAATATCTCACTTGTTGCTAAACATAGCGGGACCTGGGAGGCTTTGATTCTTCTAGTTGGCCACTCTCTATACTGTCCATGTACAGAAGTGTATCCACTGAAGACAGGTTAAAAGGAAGCCAGTATGTTAATATGAAACTTACACACCTTTAATCTCAACACTCGAGAGGCAGAGGCAGGTGGATCTCTGTGAGTTCTAGGCCAGCCTGGTCTAGAAAGAGAGTTCCAGGACAGCCAGAGCTACAAAGAGAAACCTTGTCCTAAAAAGCATTACCCTTTTGTCTTCTGTGGACACTTAGGCAATGCCTGGAAGAAGGATTTCCCATTGGTCACCAAAGATGCTGTCATAAGCCATCATGTGTGTTATACCCACCTTCTGGCCAACGAATCCTTCCTGTTGTTACGTACACTAGGACTACTGTACGCAAGAAGACCTTACCATTCCTTTGGTCTCTGTGTGCTTTATTGTACTCACCTCAGTGAGCTGAAAAAAACCATTTATATGTTAGTGTGTGTGTGTGTGTGTGTGCGTGCGTGTGTATCACTATAACTCACTAGTCTTTGTTATAAAGGCTTTGCAGCCTATCTTCTACTCCTAGTCTAAGCTAAAGTCCTTGCTGCAGCCACCAGTGGGGTGTATCTAAGCTCCATTCTGTCCCCTCTCAGTCTTTCTATCACCTGTCACAGGGCCATGTGTAAGCCTTTCTGCTGGAATGTTCCCCACTGCCCTCCTCTGCTGACCCCTGTTCATCTTCGGGCACTAAGTTTAAACCTTTCCAGAAAAACATCCTCATCCTCTTAGGTCACATTCTACACTTTTGGCTCTGGTAGAAGGGGCACTCCTGCTATAGAGCTCCTGTCACAGCTGCAGTTTCAAACCTGTTTGTGGCTTTGGATTTTGATTTTTTTTCCAGTGCTGAGGATGGAGCAGGGCTTGTGCACACAGGCAAGTGGCTGGCCACTAAGTACATACCAATCATGCTTTCACTTGTCCCTTTATCCTGTGAGAGGAGAGATGGGAACCGGGCATATTTACCCATGATTCTATCCCTACCATTTAGCACGGTAATTAACAAAGTGTCAACACATAATAAGTATTTGTCCTGGATCTGGTGAGATGGCTCAGCGGGCAAAGGCGACTGCCGCCAAAACGACTGCCACCAGACCTGAAAACCTGAGTTCAGTCCCCAGAGCACACATGGTAGAAGGACCAAACAAACTTGTGCAGGTTGTCCTCTGACGTCCACTCTCATACAATGGCACCACCACCAACAGATACATCAATAAATGTAAAAAAAAATTAGTAAGTATTTGCCATCTGGATAAATGAGATAGTAAACTCACAGTTCTTGGTATGGCTAATTAGTATTTTTCATAAATCATAGTTGTATGATGTATTGTTTATTCATAAATCTAGCCAGTCTTAAAGACCAGAGTCCATTCTACAGCCATCCTGAACAAGCCTCATTTCCTCTAATCTCAGAAGGTACGGAAGGTCAGCCCTGGTTGGTACTTGTATGGGAGACCACAGTCCCGCAATCAAGGGTTCTATATTGCGAATCCCATTGACTGGCCTGTGGCTTTACATGGAGAGGTGCCAGGAAATGAGTGGCTCATAAGTTCTCGTACCTCCTGTGGAACAAATCGACTGAGGGTGTTTGTTCCACTAAGAACCTAAGCTGGGTGACATGTCTCCGTGGTTTGCATTTATACATGCGTTGGCAGCAGTAATAAACAAGACGGCGAGAGGCTGTATGTTAAAAGGGAGATGCAGGTGGAGCCTGTTTCTGTCACTCGGGCCACCGTGAAGTGTGTGGTTTTTCCAATGCTTCCTCAGAGAATCTGCTAGTCCTCCACAGATCGCCTCAGCCATCATCTTGGCCAAATGACTTTTGGCTTTCATCTTAGGCTAAATTAGTAGAACAAAAGAAAAGCTTGTGTTTGGTTTCATACTTTTCTCAGGGACTGGGGAAATGGCTCAGGGGTTGCAGCACTTGCTGCTCCTGCAGAGGTCCTGAGTTCGGCCACCAGCACCCACATCATGTTGCTCCCAACTACCTGTAACTCCAGCTCCAAGTTATCCACCACCCTCTTCTGGCCTCCACAGGCACTCTGTTCACATCCACAAACCCACACCCAGATACACTTATACACTTAATTTAATAAAAATAAAATATTAAAAATAAATAAACAATAAACAAATGAAAGTATCTTTATAAATTAACAGAGATCTGGAGAATGGCTCAAAGACAATACTAAGCAGACAGTGAGTTCTCAGAAAGTATGTCTGCAGTCTGCGATTTTGTCCAGAGCACCCAAGACCACTCATTCTATCGGAGATATAAAATGTAATTCTAAATTCCCAGGATAACCACAGTTGTGCAGAATGAAGCACGGGGCACGGTAAAGAAGAGATCATGCAGAGTCTCTCCTCCTGTTTTAAAATGTTTATCATTTATCATTATTATTATATTAAAGCAGGATGTGGCCACACAAACCTCACACACCTGTGACCCCAGCACTGACAGGGACAGGAGAATAGCTGAGACTCGCTGCCCACCAGGCTAGCTCCAGGTTCACCGCATGACCCCATCTCAAGGGAACACGGCCTGCTGTGATAGGTGGGGTGCTTAGTGTCCTCCCCTTGCCTCCACACACATACATGTACACAGCACCTTCACGTGACTACAGGAAAACCAACATGGAAATTGTTTTCAAGTCTCCTGTCCCAGCACCAGCAGATAGATTGCGTGAGTAAGAACTTGCAGAGAGGTCCAACCGGTGATACTCACAGATGTCATCTACATAAGAGAGTGGCACCAGACAGCCCTGACTATAAATGTCCTTAATGCGCGGTTATATAATGGCACTGTCTAATTACATTCAAGTATCCTCTCCTCTCTCTTGCTCCCTGACCCTAGGATGATGGAGTCCAGTCCTCACACACACAGGACAAGTGCTTTTCCACCAAGCTATATCTGTGTCCTTCACATTTCTATAAATGTGAAGAATTTGATTTTTTTTTTTGCAAGTTAGAATGTGGCTCAGTAACCCAACATGCACTGTGCATGATTATTTGCTTGTGGTTCTGAGCAAGAATCCAGGGCCTTGCTCATTCTGAGCAGTACTCTACAATGGCTGTCTTCCAGACTGAGATTTTGTTTTTAATGAAAGCCTGTCTGTACCTTCTAAATCAATAGTTGTCATTTATAAGGCTTTCTGAAGGCCTTCAGAATTGCAAACAGTTAACTGGTGGATCCTTTTTATGTAATAGATCCTGACACCTTAGTGAGTATAAAAATTACTTTAATATGCATCCATATTCCCTGCACTTCAGCATTAGGAATCTGGGGGGATCCTATATCTTGGCTACTTAGTGAATAATAGTGCAGGAATAAACACGGGGGTTGCATTTATCTGTGGATTACCTGGGTTTTTTTAAAGATTTGTTTATTTTTATTGTGTGTGTGTGCGCGCGCGCGCGTGTGCATGTATATTGTCTGTTATGTGTGTACAATGCCCACAGAGGCCAGAAGAGGGTGCCAGATCCCCTAGAACTGGAGTTACAGAAGCTGGCAAGCTTCCATGTGGGTGCTAGGAACTCTCTACAAGAGCAGCCAGAGAGGGCCCTTTCTTTTTTTTTTTTTTTTTTTTTTGTTTTTCGTGACAGGGTTTCTCT